>CM022752.1:18131422-18678922 GCA_012411365.1 Ameiurus melas
CTTTACACACACACACACACACACACACACACACACACACACACACACACACACACTTCGCACTTCGCAGAAATTAAACGGCACATTTTATGATACCGGATGAGTGCTTTCAACAGGGCTGTGGTAGAGAGAGAGAGAGAGAGACCGTAGTAAAGGAACCGAGGAAGAGTGGTGGTAGTGGTGGTGGTGGTGAGGGGGGGGGTTGTTTGCTGAAGACAGCAGGGGGGCGTCCCAGTGAAAAATGTCAGGTCAAATTATTCTTGACAGTGTTAATATCTTGCCCTCATAGCCATAATCACATGTAAATAAATAGTGAAATAGCTCTCAGCTGGAGGCAGGGAGCAGAGGGGTGCTTCCAGATGAGCGCCATGACCGACACACACTTCCTAAACATAGGATGGTGAGGGTGTTCAAGAACTGAGTGATAATCAAGCTGAAACAATACAATCTGATCACTTTTATTTGAAACGTTGTACTTACACTCTCAGAAAGAAAAGGTAGCAGACTGTAATCATTCCTTGTTCCTTTAGTGTTTACATTCAGAAGGGGCATGTTGTAAATTAATTAGCGTTTAGACTAGGAGTAAACAGTTCTATTATACTGTATATGAAACAAACCCGATCTCCGACATGGAAAAGTACAGACGGTAGAGCAGTTCAGCTTCAATTTCAAGTCAGGAACTCGAACATCCACCTCGCTCGAATTCTCGGACATGAACACATCTAATATCACAGCACTATAGCGACACACCAATATGGCAGTCAACATTTTAACAGCTCAGCACGTTTAAATTTGTAACGTAATTCTGATCATTTCAGCCCAAATATCCTAATGTGATAAGACAAACACCAACGTGACATAATATTCATAAACAAACATGAACGAGACAGGTGAGTCACGTTATACGTCATGTCTTGTCGTTAACTGTGCAGAAATAATTCATGTAGATGTTTATCAAATATAAATTCAGCGACTAGGCAGACAAATACAACGTTTTGATCTCAGGAACTCAGGAAAACAGACATAGAACCTTCCGAGGTACGAGTACAAGTGAACCGCAGCATTAAATCCTGAAGTAGGCGTGGCCTGGAAAACAAGTTCAAGGTCTGACAGTTCCTCAACCTCAGCTACATCACTTCAGTTCAAAATCCAGTCCCTGCAGGATTTAGCGGTTTTCCGATCGGACAAATGAAGACAAAATCAAGTGAACGCTTTTAAGATTTACCGCAGGTTCAGGCAAGACAAAGCCACAGCCGAAGCCCTCTTCTATTCATGTGCGTCGAACACGAGTACAGCTAAAAGAACTCATTTATCAACAGACATCACCGTGAAAGACCGTACGAAACAATTTCATGCGATTGCGAAAGTTTTCCGCAAAAAAACCCCACAAAAAACTCCGCAAGTTACATCGCAATTTTTTTTTTTAATCCGCAGCAAAGGCAAACGTTTTTGGCCACAACGATCACAAAAAACCCCTCTGTGAAACCCTGTAAGTTCGGATAATCAGTATCAACTAAAGTTGTGATTGGTTTTTTTTTTTTTTTTACACACACAACACAACAAACAAACTAAGAATTCAAGTCACCACGAACCTGACCAAGCAGTTCATAAAACAATTGCACACTTCCACAGGTTAATTTAAAGTTGTCTTTCTTTGTCCTGTGAGCTTCATATTAAACCACTGAGCAAAATACTTCTCTACTGTATGTTCAGCAAGTTTTAAGGGTACACCAGAGGTCACTAATGCCTAACAATGTGTATTAAAATACATTTAGAAATGCTTCCTGGTATAATATTCATATTAAAAGAACACAGAATGTCTGCTTTATGATATCAAGTATGATGAGGATAAGTATTTCTTTATTTCTGAGAGTGTCCCAAAGCCATGATCGACTCATAACACAATATCATCCTTCCCTGAAATCATTTTAAATCCTCATCAAGCCTCTTTCATTTATGTAAGAACCGTTTTATGGGCATCCAAAGACGTCCATATTAAATATCCAAGGCATAGAATTTGATCTCAAAGGGGAGAAAAATCTCTGAGGGTTTTGGAGGATTTTATCCGGTGGGGTGCCGATGAGTGTGAGAGAAACGAGAGCGTGTGAGCGTGGCGTGTAAGAGAGTAAGAAGCCGTTGCGGTATTAATCACGTCCACGCACCTGTCACACCGGCATGTGGAACTAACAGGAAGCACATTGGAGAAAGTGACGCCGTCCAAATGGCTGGAGCTACCAGCGCAGGTTCGCCCGTGTTTACTCGGGCAGACAGCGACCCCGTGATCTCCTGACCCACTGAACCTGTAGATCTGAGGACAAAGCCAAGCCTGGATGTGTCTAAACACCCTTTCACACACACACACACACACACACACACACACACACACACACACACACACACACACACACACACACACACACACACACACACACACACACACACACACTTCCATCTGTCTACAGAAAAAAAACATAATCTATAGAAAGGTAATAATCTGTATTATGATTTGTGGACAAATTGAGACTCAATGCTGTAAATCCCAGCAGAAATACCTCGCTGTAACTGGCATTTAGGACACACACACACACACACACACACACACACACACACACACACACACACACACACACACACAATTTTACACTGGCTGCTTGCTAAGATAAATGTAAAAATCGCATTCCCTTGCATTCACCATTTATCAGGAAGCGGGAGCTCACATTCAGCGAGGGAAAAACTATCTCTGAGAAGAGAGTGAGAGAGAGAGAGAGAGAGAGAGAGAGAGAGAGAGAGAGTGTGTCTTGCATTTGAATAGCATTTTGTTGTCCCTCTGTAGCCTTTTATATATGAGTGCGGGGACAAGGAGAGAGAAAGAGACACAGAGAGAGAGAAAAAGAAATAGAGACAGAAAGAAAAAGAGACAGAGAGAGAGACAGAGATAAAGAGACAGAGACAGAGAGAAAGAGAGACAGAAAGAGAGAGACAGAAAGAAAGAGACACAGAGAGAGAGAGAGAGACAGAGACAAAGAGACACAGAGAAAGAGATAGATAAAGAGAGACAGAGAGAGACACACACACACAGAAAGAGAGACAGAGAGAGAGAGACAGACAAACATACGTACAGAGAGAGATTCAAGGGATTGTGTAAGACATGTAAAAATCACGTGTAATTTCACTGCACGCGAAACGTACAGGTGATGTGTATAAAAACGTGGGTAAATGTCACGTTTTCCATGTGATCATTAACATAGCTTAACGTTCACATAGCTTTTCCATAAACGTGCCTAAAGTTGTAAGAACAGATATGAACATTAAGCTCACACAGGATCTCTAACACTGACCTTTATATATATATATATATATATATATATATATATATATATATATATATATATATATATATATATATATATAATACTTTCTATAAACTACAACATAACACTTGCACAACAGACAATAGAGTCTTACCAAACCGTCACAGTACTGATGCTGCTAAAGTGTACTTTTTATACGTTTTCGATTAATTTACAGCCTTTCACTCTCGAATGCGAATAAACTGCAGAAATGGGTCTGAGCTCTGAACCTGGAAACGACTTTAGTAGATCAGACGTGGGTGAAAAGGGGAAGAAAATTTTATTTCCCCCCTTTTTAGATACAAAGAGAAATTACCAGAACACCCAATCAGACCCCCTGATGCTAAAAGTTTTTGCGCCCGTGGGTGATTTGGGAAAACCCGAGCACATTTCTTGGCACGGATCTTCTTACTCAAGCCTCTTATGCGTCTTTTCCCATTACACCAAAAACATAAACAGTATCAGCTTTAATGTAATTATTAAAATAAATACCCATCCGTAAGCACACACACACACACACACACACACACACACACACACACGGGAAGTGTGTACAGGGTGGTATAAATACAGATATGCGCTCATCTGCTTTGAGAGCACGCCAGCTGACACCGTGCCCAGTCTGCAGCTTATAATAATGCCCAAGTGTGTGCGTGCGTGCGTGTGTGTGTATGTGTGCACTCTCATTTATATGCAGGAGAAACACAGGTCTTGTCGAAAGTCAATGAGGAACATGGAAGATGGAAGCTGAGTTCTGTTCTTTGGAGCTTGTGTAAATGCGCAGTGCTGCAGTATAGACGAGGAGGACGGTTCAGACGGAGTCGGAGCGTCTCTCCTCCCTTATCTCAGTCAGACAGTTGTGGAGAGCTCGAGAGCGGCGGCGGTGAGAGCGGTTAGAGCGGGCGGCGCGGGCACACACAGGCCCGGGGACAAGGATCAAAGCGAGGAGTGTGAGGAGTGTGCGCATCGAGGCTTCCTCACTTTTACTCGCCATCCTGCCTCACTCGCATGTCCAGAAATTTCTCTTACTTCTCTCAGTTCTGAAATCCTCATAGTGTTGATTAGTGGTGTAACAATCTGAGGATTTTGACCGATGTGCCGATTTAAAAGGCAAACGACTGCAATTAATTAATACAACAACCATGAGCTGATTTTTAAACTGATGTGTAAACCATTTAATAGGCTAGCAAGCTGATTTGACCGTTACTCTATCACGTTGATAATTTTCTGTTATATTCATCTTTCTTGAATTAACAATAGACGTCACGCAGACGCTTACTGCAGCACGGACAGAGAAACAAAACAAATTTCCCTTCAGGGACAGTAAAGTATATTTTATCTGAATTAACAATAGGCCTGCCCTAGATTCTGAACAAAGTTGTTCATATATCAATCAGAGGCAACTAAATCGCATTGTATTGCATCGTATTATATCGTATCGTATCGCATGGTATTGTATCCTAATGTATCACTTTGTATTGTATCGTATTGCATGGTACTGTATCGTATCGCGTGGGATTGTATCGTATAATATCATACCGCACGGTATCGTATCATATAGTATTGCATCGCATGGTACTGTATGGTATTATATATACATATATATACTGTATATGTAAATTTGCCAAATTAGTGCTATTGGTAACTTGTTTTCTCTTCTCTCCCAGCAGGTGTCCCTGTCATACATTACATAAAAAATCTATTATATCAGTGCCTGAATGTGAAGTAAAAGAAAAAAAAAACATTTAAAGAGAATTTAATTTTGAGTGTGTCTATGATTACAGAGTCTATAGGTTTGAGGTCGATTGATAAATGTCTGTGTATCTTCTCAAGACTACATCTAATATATGTTAATGTTTGCATGAGGTCTTTGTTGCTGTTAAGGGACTTGAAAGTTCCACACTTCCGCACAAGGAGAAATGTCCTCTATAATAAAGAATGAAGGTGAAAAACGTTTTCCTTGTTATTTTTCTGACCTGTGCTTTCCTTATTGACTGGTGGCCATTTTCTCCTTCCCTTCTTCCAACACCTGCTGTGCCCCAAAATGAAAAAGGGACCGTACCGCCGGCTCGGTCAAGCACGGCTTAATGGATCTCATTTTGACATGGCGGCACTCTGAGTCGAACCTCCTGACTTCCTACAAGCGGTGATGAGGACAACCGCAGGCCGCTGAGCAGCGATGAGTTTTCTGCCTGGCCGTAATGAGAAAATGTGGTGTGTCTGTGTGGGTTATGGGATTGTAAAGGTGACTGCGACGGCTGTCCTGAGATCAGCAGGGATCCATTACCGCAGGCCACTCGGCCACCGCAAGCCATTTGCCAAGAATGACAACATTTTGGTTGATTTTTACCAGCCATGAGCAGAAATGGCTTGTCTCCACCAAACAGATGTTCAATATAGCAGTGTTTTATATCTAGAAAAGGGAAGATCTTTTTTTTTTCAAAGAGTGAGTGAGAGAGAGAGAGAAAGAGAACGAACTTGGGAAAGGAACCAGACTTAAAGACACATCTCCTACAGGTTAAAGGTTCTAGGTTCAAGAGAACGCACCGGGTTGCTCTCACACGGCAAAAAAACAACAACTTTTGCGTCTTCTCCTAATACAAAACACATCAGTAAATCTTACAGGAAAAATCTCAGCAAGAGTCACACACACGATAATGATGCATCAAGTCCATTCAAATATACCACACACACACTTTTGTATATTTACAGAAATGTGCGGTTTATTCGCGATAAATATGATCATGCCTGGGTATACATGAAGAGGATTACTCTGGGTGCCAATATTCTCCGTTACAGTTTAGTTGTAAATGCAGGAATACTGTTATAAAATGTATTTTAATGGTTTTAAAAACAAACAAACAAACAAACATATATTTGAGTTAAATATACATATATGTTACCTACTCAAATATATATTTATTGTTCAAGCATTTACAATTTTATTTGTAGAAAAGATACAAATTTCATTTTACTTGAATATCATTAGAACTTGATTTGACCTGGTCTTTCTTTCTGCCTTGAAAATTCTCACAACTCTTTTTTTTTTGTCTCGTATTATTTCTACCAAGGAATTTTCTTGTGGCAAATGAAGCACAAGTGAGAATCGCTTTTAAATCTCCTGTGATATGAAAGAGAAAGAAATGTTCCACTGGGAAAAGCTTTACGACAAACAGCCCTTTATTAGGAAACATGGCTGGAATGCCAGGCATCTCCTCTGCGTCTTTAAGTTTTTACCCAGATTGAGCTTTACTGTTGTGTGGAAGCCGAGAGATTCCCGGCGAAAGGACGGATGTGGGGTTCAGCAGTAAGTGACTGCAGCAGATGCTCGAATGCGGTAGGGATTCCTGAATTCGGTCGAAGGTTTCGTGTGAAAGCGCTGGCAGCCACAGCGCAGAGACTTTGAGCCGAGCCTGAACTCTGGCTCTGCTGTCAGGCTGGACATATATCTCCGGCCCGATGAGAGTCTGATGGCTCTACCACATGGCCAAGAGAGAAAGATTGAGAGAATGAGTGAGAGATTTAGCCCTGCACCCTTCCTCCTCCTCTTCCTCGGACGTCTCACCATTTTTCCACGTTTAGGAATACACGACGGCGGAATTAAAGATAATCCCTGAACGCTGCATTGGTTTTATACTCATAAGGCATTCATTTTAAAATTAATTTTCATGAAAACGTTTCCCTCATTCACAGGAACTTGTACAGCGATGCTGATGCTTCACATACTCCAAGTTTAATAAAACTGATTAAACAGATTAAACTAAACAAGTAAGAATGTATAATCGTTGATACGGTGAAGTTTTCTGTAAGGAGACGTTTATTTAACATTTATGGAAGGAGTCTCCAGTGCCAGTGTTTTGCAGCTGTCAGGGGTAAAGTTGCAAGTATAAGTTTTTGACATCTTCAGGACAGAGGAGTTTCAAGAGAAAGGCGGGTCAGTAAGGGAAACCCTTTAATGCTGCTATGACAAAAGTGAGAACAGGAACTAACTTCTTTCACAGATGTTCCACAACGTTAAATGTAACCATAAACGGATAAAAATAGTCTAGTATCCCTAACCTAATTATAGCATAACAAAATTATCAACCACTTTACCATTGTACTGATTCCAGCCTTTCTAAAATGTTTAATTTAAAATTTCCAACAGATTTAAGAGAAAAAAATGTATACCAAATATGTTTAAAACGTAGCTTCCTCTTTAAAAAAAAAATTAATTTCTAATTTCCTCTCAAACCCAAAAGCGGCAGTCCTAATCCACAGCATTAACCAGGAAACATTTATCTTGTATTACTGAGAGGAATTCTGAGAAGCTGATTCTGTAGCTGGTATTACGGAGGCACATTAATGGATAAATAAAAACCCTGTGTGTGCTGTAGCATTTACGCAGGTTGAGCAGGAGAGCATTAGCGCTTAAAACCTCTGTGCTGTGATTAACAATCACACACACGGAGAGGAGCCCGTGTTATCCTTCTGCAACGGAAAAGCTCTTTTTTTGTCATCAAATCCTTCATTCTTTCTTTCTCAGGAAAAAAGAGAGAGTGAGAGAGAGAGAAAGAGAGCTAATACCACGAAATGTTCCCCAATCTGCTTTGAGAAAGGAAAAAAAAGAAGACAGAGAAAAAACTCTCAATAAAACACGTGTGAACGAGGGGTAATTGTGGACAAATGCAGCATTGAAATTCATTTTCAACTCTTTACACACCATTTCAATCTTATTTTCTGCTTGTTAGCCACGTCTTGTTGGTGAGGGTCAGCAAGACTGCCCAGTATTGATGGGTAATTGTGTATAATTCACTCTTCACTTGCGTCAATACGCATAGTTTTTCACCGCTCTCTCCGTCTAAACACGCATTCACAACAGTGCCAATGATCTACAGCTAGCCATACTTGGAAAGATACGTTAGCACGTGTCTACTGTACGCGTGCTAACAATCCCACACTAAGCGGATGGAGACGCTCACACTCGAAGCCTAATCTAATGACGCCTATTGACTCAAACTGCAATTAGGACACTGAAGCTTCAAATCACATTCAGTACGTAATTCTCTGCTCTGTTAACATCTCCATAGAGACCAGAAGCACTCTGACGTGTTCAAGAAAATATATCAACTTCAATCCCGACTCGTGCTGCTTTGACTTCCTCTAAGACAACGTCAACGTTTCTAGAAGCTGTGGCCATTTTATAGCGCTCTAGTGCAGGCTAGGTGAGGAGTAAACATTTAGAGTCTTTTACCACTACAAAGTGGACCATTTTCCTATAACAGCACATCCCCGAGTACATTTTATTCCTCTTATACTACAGGAATTTACCAATATTTACATAATTATGTTCATTAAAGAACAATGTGTCACACCTTTTGTCCGTTTACAGGTACATTTAATGTTAGTTCTTGTTTTCACTTACGTTAGAGCAGCTATATCATAAGTCGTTCCGTCACCAGACGGTCTTTTCTCTCTCTCTCCTGAAGTTAATAGTTACAGCTATTCCCTCTGACTGTTACAAAGGACTGATAATGGAGACTCCTTCTACAAATGTTACATAAACGTTGCCTTAAAGAAACTTCACCACATCAAAGATTCCACTTGTTTTTAAAAAAATCTTTTAATGTGGAATGCCTGTCTTAACCTATTAGAACAAGCGCTTTGATACAATCCTGCAAACTGCAGCTGCACTACTGTCAGAGCTGCTGTTATAGAAAACTAATCAACAGCTTCCGACCAATCACAATCCAGAATTTAAGTGTTCTGTGATGTAGATTGTTTAAAGAAGTCTAAATCAAGGACCCTTTTGTTAAAAAAACCTCTGCACTCAGGATTAATGAGTAATACATTATTTAAAGGTGAAGTTTGTTATGTTTAAAAGTGTTTCCACACCTGTAAGAATTATATATTTTTAAAGATACCAATTAACAATACTGCCATGCAATAGATCTCAGTAGTCACTTCGTTTCAGGATTCTGTTTACATTTTTCTGGCCCAGAAACCTTCCTCGTTTCGCCCAAAAGATGGGACGGGGAAAGGCTAATCTATGTTTTCATTCAAACTGCAGTTCAAATCACAGACAGCAGAGGGCTGTAAATATTACACACTGCTCCTTTAACACTACTCCAGCACTAAAGAATGTGAGTTAATTTGGTCTGACCTGTGGGGAGAGCCCGTTGCTGACTGGGTTCATGTGGTTGCTCGAAGCCGACGGGGTCATGAAGGTGTCCGAGTAGCTGGTGAAGGTGTGGCGATTGGACGAGAGGCCATAGGCGGAGCTACTGTCGGCTGAGAGCCCACCCTGGTGCATGGACGAGGGTGGGAGAGGCTGAGGTCGATGCAGTGTGCTACTGCCATCTACAATGCAAACACGTGCCCCATTAGAACGATAAAGCAAAACCATCGGTTCATCTTCAAGATGCAGCATGTGATTGGTTCTTACCCTGGGATAGGGTGGTGCTAGGGTAGGTGGTGTCTGGAAGTTGATAGGTTGGCAAAGTTGGCATTCCAGTAGGAGGAAACCCTCCAGGTAACAGGTGGTTAAATGCTGCCAGCTGATTGGCTCCTGCTTGTTTGCGCCATCTGGCTCGTCGGTTACTAAACCACACCTGGGAGGAGGAAATAAACACGTTTGTTGAAGCAGAGAATGAGGAAAATAGAAATAAAACTAGAAAAATTACTTGTAATCCAGATAAAGCTAACACGACTGAATGGTGACAGTTACACTAAAAGTATATTAGTATTTAAGGTAAATAATAATATATATATTTTTTAATTTACAAAAGTCAATTAAAACCAGTTTTCAGTGAGCTAGATAATTGCATGTGATGTGAGTCGATCTGTTACAGAAGAAAAAAAAAACGCTTAAAAAAATGTTTAAAATGCTGGAATTGCTAAACCACGACCATTTTCACGCAGAATTGTTCTGAATCTGCTGAAATACTTTGCTGCACTCATAACCGTTTGACACAGTAAGATCCAAATGTTAATTCTCTTCAGAATTAATAACCCCAAATATTTATAGCTCAGACACTCAGACAGAAATGCACACAGGGGATGATTGAGAGCGCGTCCCTGAGGGAAAGAATGTTTTATCACATGGCGAGGCCCCTGTTGTTCTTGCTAAGTGGCTGAAGCTGTGTTCTGTGTAAACAAGGCTCCCTGAGCTGCCATTTAGAGAGCCTGCGCGATTATAAGCTCAGAGGTAGACCACACGTTTCCACAAGACGGACATCTTGACTGTTTAAAATGATCACTGCAACAAATATGTTCACACTGAAGTCTTATGTTTCACCGAAATAAATAAATAAACAAGATGTGGGATGGAATGAGGCTCCATCATCAACTAAATCCTCTTTCTTCGACGAAAAGCATTGTCGTCAAACTACAAAATAAGCTCCCACAGAAGCGACTTTAGACGCTCGTCTTTAACCGACGGTAATTTACACATTGTAAAAAGGCTTCTGCTTCACCAAAACATGAATATAATTAGAGGACGTGAAAAGGCTTGGCCCGTACAGACGGCAACCTGTTCCGTTTCACCAGGACAAGGCCGGGGCCCCGTGTGCGCCAAAGGTTGAACGACATTGATCTATGCCTCGCACTGGCAATTCATCCGCGCTTAATACACTGTCAGCACAGTTCATCTACTGTTGTGTTTCAAATGGCCCGGTCCATTGTGAGCCAGGATGAAAGAGCGGGACAAAGAACTCTCAATACAGCGGACCGAACACTGGCCACAAAGAAGGGGCGTCCCTTTTTAAACAGGCCTTTAAGAGTTCCACTTTCATGGTATGCACACAAGGACACACTCTATTCGGAGGTGGTGGAATCGCAGACACACTCGACAAAACACACATGCACAGACACACAACCACACACCCCTTTCTTGCCCCCCCCCTTTTCCCAAAGTAGTATTTATATTGTCTGTGTGCAAAACTGTCAGGTCGCTAGCAGCTAGCGTCTCATTCAAATCGGCTTCAATGGATCTTTAGCGTTTGATTCGACCAGAGATGACTCTTACCCATCTGTCAAGTGTTCGGTTCAAAACCCCTTTTTTTCCTTTAGTCTTTAGTCGCAGAAAGCGACGCCTACCCTTCCCCCATTTTCAGACTATAAAGCTTCTGAGGGGGCCCTTTAACTCGGACTCAAGCCTTAATCCACGCTGCTCAGGCAGGAAAAAAAGCAGCAGAAGTTGGGATCATGTCATCGACTGGCTCCATTAAGGTGCGCTGGAGCGGGTGGCTAGGCTTGAACTGATCTTCTACTGGGGTTGGATAAACAGGTCTCCTGGCCCCAGGGCACGGAAGCTATCGGGATGCACCACTTCCTTTCCTTAAATGACTCTGAAATCGTAGCAGTGCCACATGACCTGTGACCCCGAGACCCTACTCTTGACCTTTTCAGTCTTTCAACTCCACAACAATTGTGGAGCAACACAGTGTGATGTCATGCTTCTGGGTCAGAATCTGTAACTTTTTAGGTGACCATAAAAAAGAAGATTGTGTTTCGCAATTTCTCTGAATTTTGTTTTTATTACCTGCTATTTTAGGTTTTTTTCTGTTTAAATACAAGATTTTATACTCTAGATCCTGCACTCGATGTGGACATGCTTCTGCAATCACACATATGAGTGAAATTTGCCCTTTGAATTAAGTGTGCAATCACTGAGGTACATGATTTAACTCAAATCTCTGCAGCACGCTCTTCGATAGAGTTAAATTCGCCAACCTCTGAGGCCTGCGTGTCTCTTCAAAAATGCAAATGGAAAGCCTCTGAACATGTCCATGTGTGTTTGTTTGTGTGTAAGGATGCCGTCTGGGTCCAGGCCACAACAGCTGCATTTCTCAGCTGGATTTGAGGCTCTGCTTTGGAAATTGATCACAAAGTCACCTTGGACAGTTCCAGTTTTCCCTCCATTCCATTCCACAATCCATCCTAATTCCTCCACAGAGACCCGTCTCATCCTTCATAAGCATTTTCCTGTCTACTGAGACTGATGATCTGTTGCCTTATGAAGGACGACACATTTGGAGACTGATAGAGTATAAGGGATCCTGTATATGAGAACAGGTCACATCGCCTGTGACAATGACAGTAAAAGCATCCACCTCATCGTTAAGCTCATCGTCATCGGGTCAAACATGGAAAGACGTGATGTTTGGTTAAGTGTAAATTAATTGTAAATAGTTTTTTTTTTTTTTTTACAAAAAAGTTTTCTTTACAAAAGTTTGCAAAACAAATAAACATTTTCCTTACACTCATCTGAGTCAAACGCCAATCAGCCATAAATTAATAAAAACGCATTCAAGGCACAGGTGATGTACATATAACCAAGTACACTCAAGATCTGAAAATTAAAAAAAAAAGTCGAATAAATGGTGAAAGAGCTTCCTAAGGATGGCATGCAATAAATCTTCCAGTAATGCAGCTCAGCCACTGCAGCGCATCAGCTACCGAAGGCACACACTAACGCTACTTTTTTTTAAGTATAGGGTGCCAGTACTTTTGTCCTAACTGAATGGCTTGTCATATTTGTCTTCATTTATAGGTGTGTAATATGAAATGACGGAGTTTTGCAAAATAAATAATCTTTTTTAAGAAAAAAATTAATCGGCAATTATGAGATTTCAAGCCACTCAATCAAGTTTCACACTGGGATACAAACGTTTGTTTCCTGAGCTAACTGAAGGTGACTTACGAGTAAATTAATTTGAGAACCTCAGCGAAGTCTTGCCCAACATGAATAGAATAGGAAAGTCTGTTTGTGCTGTAAAAGAATTTAAAATAATTTGTAAAATAAAATTTTCTGCAGATTAGCATCACAGAACAAAGATCATTGTTAAAATGTAGAGCGAGCATTACATGAAACACTCTCTCTCTCTCTCTCTCTCTCTCTCTCCCTCCCTCCCTCCCTCAGTCTCTCTCTCTCTCTCTCTCTTTCTCTCTCTCTCTACCAGCAGTGCTTCTGTGAATCACGACCCATGCAAATTTTTTGCTATATGTTGTGTCATTTTTTCAGTACCTGACTGTGTACTACACGTATAATATATACAGTATGCTACAGTACGTGTTGCTTCATGTGATATGCTTAGCCAATCAGCAATCGACAGTGTTGCTAGCCCCACCCTTGATTCCAAGCTTGCCCAGGTATGAGAAACCTTTCAGCTAGAATTTTTCTTTCTATTTCTAGTTACTAATGCCAAAACATCTACAGGTTTACGTTCCTCTTACAATGATTGCACACACACGTGATTAAACACACACACACACACACACACACACACACACACACTGCTAATTAACGTAGCTGTGAGTGCGAAATGCAGGAAGGATGCAGAGGGATTAACTTGATAAGTATCAGAGAATACAGAGCAACTGAAAGCAAGTCATTTAAATTCTAATAATAAGAAACTGTTCGAACATTCAGATGGATGCACTGCAACAAATTCGAACGTCTGCAATCTTCACCAAATCCTATTTATTCTTTTATAGCACATAAGCTCAGACTCGAAGGAACGAGGGGCTTTCCTGTCGGGCTGGGTGGGATTTCTGTGCAAGAAACTTACTGTAATAAATCCTGGACGCATCTCAATACGGCTATTACATATAGAGAATCACGCTAATACTAGCACACTGTGCTGAATTTCTTTCCCTGTGTTCACAGTTCTACTACAAGCAATACAATAAAGTCCTCTCTCAAGCTGCTAGCATAAAGCATGCTACCACGACTACTGATTCGAACTTCTTGCCAAATTTGATTTGGACGGTTTGTAAAACGACAATGCTTATAGCTTATTAGATTCTACCTATAATAGCGTCATGTGATATGTTCATTAACGCTGAAAAGAGAATCTGTGTGAAGCAGCTAACTCCAGCAGAGATGGCTACGGCCGCTTAGAATATGTTGGCGCAAGTGAAATGAGAACACGATTCACGTTCAGTTAAAGAAGTCCTGATTTACAGTGAGCAGAAACTTCTTCGCCTGTCTACAAAGCACTGCAGACTTTTACGTTTGACCCGGCTAAAGTTTCAAAGCAAAAGCAACAAGTTTCTCTTTCTCTCTTTCTCTCTCTCTCTCTCTTTCTCTCTCTATCCCTCTCTCTCTCTATCTCTCTTTCCGTCTCTCTGGGAAGTGACTTGGCCATTAGATCTCATGCTCAGCAATGGGGGGAGATTGAGAACATGGTGCTCAGACAGAGAGACCGGAGAGGCCGTCACGGCAGCATGAAACTGATCTAGATCCGATCCCACAATCTATCAGCCGGGGCGATAAAACTGCTCTAGAGGTTTCTGATGAAGATGGATGGGTTGAGGAGACTCATGGGAGGGGTCTGGAAGCAGATCTGACACTGGAGATTCTGCTCCACAGTGAACACAATATAGGGTTATCATAGATGTCAGATCTCATCGCTTTTCGTGTTTAAGCAGAGATTCTTAACAGTTCCGAGGTTATGGGACATCAAGAACTTAACTTTGCCTTGTCTTGAAGTTGCATTCTAGCAACCCCACTACCAGTCTATAAGCCTTTATTTGCATTCTATTACAATTCCTTTTATTGGTTGCTGTTATTCCATTTATGTAGTGATACTACTACTACTACTACTACTACTACTACTACTAATAATAATAATAATAATAATAATAACATAAAACAAATTCAAGGGGAACGTTCTTTGCATTCAGAGTCAGGTTACGCATATTTTCTGGTCTACCCCATTAAGAATCGGTGTTTAGCTCACATACAGAATGCTTACAAGCAAGAAAAAAAATCATATTATCATATTATATTATTACAAGATAATGTAATAATGTGTTTATTGTTGTTACGAGAACATCTTATTATTATTATTGTGAGAAAAACATCTCGGCATTCCACGAAAAAATAATCTTTTTATTATGAGAATATGTCACATTATTATAAATTAAATCTCCTTATTTTAAAAATGTGTCTCATTATTATAAATGAATACATTTAAAAAACTTGCGTGAAGATAATTTTTCATACATTTGGAGCATTTGTAAACTCTGTCAATACAGAATTTTTTTAAATCCCCATCCATAGTAACAACATCCTTTTGTCGTAATAACGAGATGATTTCTAATAATAACGATCACGCTGATGGGTTGGACTAATTTTTTTTGCGTGGTTGTAGTGGGATGTCAATAGAATCTAGACATGCTAAGCAGGGATTGCTTATTAATAATCAAACATCTCAATTTCTCAATCTCAAAAGCAATATCATAAAATTACGTCCACAAATCTGAAGCGCTGTTGTTCAACATGTGCTTGAGAAAAGTAGAGGAGCTTAGCAGGAGAGACAGCTCTGATGTGCATTGAGCCTGGAGCAGATGATTGAGCGCTGGTGAGGACCCCTCTCCTGGCCTCTTTCTCACCCCACTGCCCTCAACTTCAGGCCCACTAAACTGACATCTGCTGGATGGGTCTCCACAGCTGTCGACGGGCAGGTCAGCACCCGCTGCCAAAGGCCTGTCCATTACCCAGCCCTCCAGAGCCAACTACATAACAAATGCCCCAAGTTTGTGCCCAAAGCCAGACCAAGGAACTCATGAAATTCTCGTTCTTGTAGCCTTCCAGAAACTTGTATTAGAACATTTTAAGGAGTGGTTAATGGACCTAGCAAAGCATTAACCAAAAAAAACAAACAAACAAACAAAAAAAACACCTTCAGGGTTACCAGGGTCACAGATTTTACGCCAATTTGGGCCAGTTTTCAAAGAAAGTTTGAAAAAAAAAAGGCCATGGGTGGTGATTTTTCCTTTCTTTTTCTTTGAGTAAAAAAATAGTCCATAGCCACCAAGATCTTGTTTGAAGCAAATAAACAATATGAAATTAATTTCAGCAAACACATGCTATAGCAAACAATGGTAAAACGTGAGGCATTGTGTCTACGGTCTACAGAGGCATTTCTGTTGTAAGATTGCTGTAAGCAGTATTTAAATAGATTTGGGGAAAGAAAAGCGGGATTACACAGTGGATAATATTCGTACGATGTGAAAAAGTGACAACAAATCGGTAACGCATGCTAAACGTGGTGAACTTGTTTCCGAATGGTTCCGATGCAATGACTGAGAAACTGGGCTGGGAATTTCACTGAGAACAGTCAACCCTCGATTGGGATTTTACTGTAAGGCTGGACTCGCAGATCTTCCAGAAGCAGCTCTTCGGTGTGTGTACACATCACTCTTTTTTTAATTCTGTCCAATAATGCAGCTGAAATGAAGCGCCTGTGATGATTCCAGCAGATAGTTGATTTGCACAGATGGATGGAATCCAACCCAGTGACAAAACTACACATGACATGAGGAAGGGGGAAAAAATACAGGATGTTCACAACTGACCCCATAGTCCACGCTCAGGCTCTCCCCCCAGGCCACTAGCCGAGCAACACTCCAGACCTATGGCTGTTATTTAATTTAGTTAACCATTGGCGCTTTCTCAGAGTGACCTTTTTAAGAAAATCGAGTTTGGAATGACTTTTGGAGATTTTCAAAGTGTTTCAAAATTAGATTAGGAGGAGAAAACTTCATTAACAAATTTTATCCGACGACACGAATTCCTCGCTTCTTCACATGACATCTTTTTTGCGTCATCATGCTCCGGGACCTAGATGGAAGAAGAATGGTCTTTAAAGTCCTTTAAGCCTTGTGCAATCTTTTCTTCATGATCTTGACTCATCTCATTTGCATGTTTTGAATTCAGCACACTTCCATTTGCTAAGTAAAGATTAAAACACGATCGGGTAACTGCGCTGTTAAAGGAAAATAATCAACACTGCAACGCAGAGGGCCGTTACCACCCCATAGTTAACATAAACAGCATGTCCTAAAGTGTTTTATTCCTTCTAGTCATACTTCATACATTTATAGTTACAGTTAATCTTGTGGAATGTCCACGAGACAAGTTCCTGTTTTACCCCCCTAATGTCTGTGCTGCTGTTCTAGAAAATGAAATCAACACTTTCTGACCTATCAGAATCCAGAATTTAACAGCTCTATATTATAATGTTATTTAAAGCACATGATAAAGAATGTCTCATGCAGGAACGCCGTGTTAAAACACTGCTATATGTCTTTCCGTTTTGTCCCATAATTCAAAATCGCAGGAACAAAGTTGTCCATGTGATTTTGCTTTTTTCAGTCATGCACATGCAATATTGTTTATTGCATCAGTACTTTGGTCAGATTATAACAGATGTACCAGATAAAACCACCATCGATGTACCTCTATCCCTGAGCTCATATTTGTCTAGAAGAACATCTTAAAGTGTCAAATAATGTGAAAAACAAGCATAGGATAATTCTCTCTGTGTCTTTCCACTATTGCAGAAGTGACCATGTCGACATGAATCCTTCAGACATATGGGAAATTCATTACTGTGCTTTTTCTAGAGGGATCGTGAGTGCAGGGAATGAGGGTCCACGAAGGGCAAAGAGAGCGATGGATAAAGGGAAGAAAAAAAGGCAGCCCAAGAACACATCTTTAAAAAAAAAATTATAAGCCTTTGATTGATTAATATTGTTGTGGGGGCACGGAGTCCCTGGAGAGTAAGAGCGATTTCTGATTTGTAGAAGGGTTCACAAGCAGCCCGCTGTCTTTTAAGTGCTAGGAGAAGATGGAAAGCCTAGAGGAGAGATGAGAAACTCATCAGGAATGTGTTTTGTCTCACTTTCTCTTCTTGTCTGTCCATTCCCCCCAACTCATCCTCTCAGAGACAACAGCTGCCGCTGTAACTCTACTGTATTTGCTTTTCGTTCTTCCATAAAATCCACAGGGTGGCAAAAAGCTGTCAAAAACCACCTCAGAGGGTTGGTTGTATAGTAATAAATGGACACTAGTCCACCTCGTAACTGCTTGGGTTTTCCGACAACTCTGGACACCTGACAAAGAAACTCCTAGTGGGTTAAAACATCTAGGCTTGCATGGATAAATAGACTATATAATGCCTGTTGATAATAAACACAGATCAACAAACAAACAATCATATTGGTGAAGGTCTTTGGGCTTGTTCAACAATTCTTAACTTTTTTACATGAAATGAAGGAGGAAAGGAAAAACTATTCCATATAAATAATACTAAACTCCATGCATACTATACAGATTGCTTACAATTCTACAGCATCATTGCAAATGACCATGAAACTACACCATATACATAATATATAATCTGGAAATTAAAAAAAAAAAAAAAAGGATTTATACAATGATCATGCAAAGACATCAACAGATTTAATTGAATGAGCTATCTATTTCCCTCAAAAATACAGTATCCTCACATGATAAAAAAAAACTTCACTAATTACTTCCCTCATCTCTTGCATTTACTTAATAAGGAATCTGATTTTGCCTCTGCCGTCATTCTGTTCAAGACCTGGAGATGATCTTAACAAGTCTATGGAATTCCCTATTTTACGAGGCTTAAGAACCCTAAATTATCCAGTTAACCTTTAGAGAACTGTAAAGAACCCTTTTTAGTGCCTCCCCCCCCATTAAACCCACCATCACCACCCTGATCTTGACAGTAAAGAGATTGTTAGCAATATATATAGCATAAAAAGTTCCAGTTTGATTGAAATCACTCCTACACAGCAAAATCACCAGTGTTGATTTAACACCCAGTGTTGAATTTTACTGTGTAAGAGAGGGTGGGACAAAAGTGAAGGAAAGTAAAAAAGAAAGATAAACCTAATAAATTTATATAGAGAGAATAGGAGAAAATAATTGGAGAATTTTTTTTATGAAAAAGAAGAGTGCTGGTCTTTTGTATACTGCAATCTGAGAAAACTCAGTTAAATGCAAAATCATATATCTAATGTTGCTGTGTATTGTGGGTTTATATGTTCACCTGCTGATTTGTACGTTGCTTTGTGAAACGTGGGTGTGTGTGTGTGTGTGTGTCTAACCTGTACACGAGCCTCAGTAAGTTTGGTCCTCTGAGCCAGCTCCTCTCTGGTGTAGATGTCGGGGTAGTGTGTCCTCTCGAAGGCCTTCTCCAGCTCTTCCAGCTGCTCGGCAGTGAACGTGGTGCGACTGCGTCTCTGTTTCCTCTTCAGAGGCAGGTCAGGCTCCGACTCCACATCCGAACCCTCGTCTGTGCGGTGGCCTGCAGTTTAACATAATTTTATGAAAAAATATTAAAGCAGCTGCACGCTCAGCATGGCCTGCTATAAAAACAAATGGCAGAAATAATTCACCTTCACTTTTAAAAATAAAGGTTCTTCAATGCTTCTTTACAGCACCATGGTAAATGTGCACTTATATAGCACTTTGGATAAAAGTGTCTCATTGTGTGTCTCATTCACCCATTCACACACACACTCACACACCAATGGTAGCAGAGCTGCCATGCAAGACGCAACGCTAGCTTGCCATCGGGAGCAACTTGGGGTTCAGTGTCTTGCCCAAGGACACTTCGGCATGTGGAGTCACCCAGGCCGGGAATCGCACCACCAACCCTACGATTAGTGGACAACCCGCTCTACCACCTAGAAATGGTTCTTCACAGCCGTAGTGCCACAGCTGTAGTGCCACAGCCGCCCCAGGGTTCTTCAATAAACCTTCTTCTTGTCAAGAACCAATTTTGATTGTATAGCAATCTTGAGAGATTGAAGATTAAAGAAGTTCTTTATGTTTCTTTATCAGTTTCTTGAGAGCAATGTATTGGTTCTTCAAGGTATCGTCCCTTAACCGGTTAAAGTTGCTTTATGACATATAAGTATAAGGTTGCTTGTGAGACTGGAAAAGGTTCTCCTGGCATCATAAAGAACTTTGGCTCCTTAAAGCACTAACTATGTTTAAAAAAACCAAAACAAAACATTTTCTATTAGAGAACTTATGATAACATGGTTCATTGTGGCACTGCTGTGAAGAACCATTTCTGGGTTATTTAATGCATCAGTAAACAGATGGTTATCTAAAGAAATTGAGAGTAAAAGGTTCTTTGTGCAACTAAAAAGGTATCTCCTTTTGATGGCATCAGGCTGGAAAAACACTTTTTGGTTCTAACTGGAACCTTTATGTTACAGCACTTATAAACAGTCATTCCATCACCAGCCTCTCTTTCATTATCTTTAATAAGAAAAAAACACAGCTCTGAAGCGCTGACACTGGAGACTCCTTCCGTAAACGATAGATAAATAAACGCCTCCTTACTGAAAACTTCACCACATCAATGATAACACACGTTTATTTATTTATTTATTTATTTATTTATTTATTTGTGCAGCGTCTGACGTACAAGTCACTGTGAAAAACAGAAACAATAAAACGAGAACATTAATATAAACCTGTGAAAGTTAATCAACACCTTCTGACCAATCAGAATCCAGCATTCAACATCGCTGTGGTAATTTTATGTGGTGATCTTTTCGGTATGTATTTCAAGAAGATGGAGAAACAGAATCTTTAAGGGACGTTCGTCTTTTTTTCCCCAAAAAAAGCTAACTAGCAAGGATAAACAACTCTTTACCCATAGCAATTTATGCATGGATATGGACATGTATACAAAATGGAAACACAATGAACACAAAAAAAACATCCTAAAAAGAACTGGTGTAAAGCCGAGTGAGTGCAATCACAGCAGTATTAATGTTGTGTTATCTTCACACGGAGCCCAGGCTGCACTTCGTATGGGTTTTATTCATGTGTGGAGTCTTCAGAAGCATAATCCTGCCACTGAGCTCCGGAGGCCTGGGGACAGCGCTGGGAGGGTTATGGTAATCTACACAGGACACCTTGCCGTTCGGCGTCTCTCTCTTTCTCTCCACAGCGGCCCGAGGCTAGCCGCTCAGAGGCAAGTGCTTCAAATAAGTACGTTTGATACTCTATTACTTCTGAGCCATTGAATTCCCCACTCTTTGTGGGTTGGAGCCGAGGTTCAAAACATATTACAACAAATTGTACATTTAGCCTCTTTTTTGTGCTTCCATCAAACAAGAGCATAGATTTTGCTTCCATGTTTACAGCTCAAACAGAGTAGGTGTTCTGTTTGCCAAAATTGCACCATACTGCATTTAGGTCTACATATTTACAGAGGTAGGTGAAACTTTCTGACAGAAAAAGGTTCATGCAAAATGTTTTCTTCTGACAAGAGGAAGAACATAACAGAGATGGACGTGTTGCTCCAGGTTCTGTGGTCTTGCATCATCACTGAGCGAAAAAAAAGAAATTGAGGGAGAGGACTGAAAGAGAGAGATGGAGAGGATGTGAGCACCTTCCTCCGCAATACCACAGCTGTGACAGAAGAAGGCAAATCTCTTTTTGAGACAATGTTTGTGTGTGTGTGTGTGTGTATGTGTGTGTGTCCTGCAAGGCTTCCAGCAGCCTGGACCACTTCATAGCAGCTTTCTCCTCTCTCAGCTCTCTGTTCAGCTCTCAGCTTCCCCCAATTCCCCAGCATCTGCCAGGAATACTACCGCTACATTACTATGCCAACAGTGTGTGTGTGTGTGTGTGTGTGTGTGTGTGTGTGTGTCCATCTGTGCATGTGCAAGCATGTTTTGGACATCCACCAGAATTCACAACGAGACTGAGGGCAAAAAACCCCCACAAAAAATTGTTAATAAAAAAAGAACAACCAAAAAAAACTGGCTGGGTCTCAATTCCAGCTCCGGAGTTTAATTAAACAAGGAATTATGGGATTATATGGAGACTATCATTACAGGCCACTTGAGGAGTCTTCCCCGAACGTCTTTTTTTGTCTCCCCGATCCGAGGCTCGATGATTCTCAACGGATTACACGCGGCCGCAGGACATGAGTCCGCATTCATTAAATCAATTCTTGCGTCTTCCCATCTTTTAATAAAGATTGATTTTTCCAGCGCACTCCAGAAACAATACCCATGAACATACCAACTTGGATGTGTACATATCTGGGAATATCCCTTTGTTGGTTTTCATGAGGATGTGGCACAGAGATTTTATTTATTTGTATTTTTTTGGCCTGTAAGGCACCATGACAACACTTGAGCTCACCACAGCGGGCTATAGATCACTTTCCAAAGTCACCTCGGCCTCCTGTGAAGGGTTTCATCCTTAGTGGGGGAAGCGATGGCTATGTGCTGCGGTGGTATTTTCATCCTTAGATGCCACACGATTCTGCACCACAATGAAGTTTGCTCAAACTCTCTAGACGTATTAGTTTGATAGCATTTTTATACAGGGATCTGTGTACACTACGCTCTTTTGCATTCATTTTGAAATGCAAAAATAGATTTGCAGACAAAATGACGTTTCCATCGTTTCAGCTGTTTTCATTAACCTACCCTGAATGACCAGGATGTGCATCAGGATGTGCATCAGTGATTGCTAAGTAGACCACAGATTAGTGTTAACACCGATGTAATATCGATCACTTTTTAAAAATAGCAAGAAGGCGACTGTAAAGGAGGACAACATGGTGGCTGAAAAGATCAGCAATTTAAAGATATTTTAATCACCCAAAGTTAATTTCCTTCTTGTCAATCTGATTTTTGTCATATATTGTATGAAAACAGAATTGCGGAGCAAAGCTGTCTTCAGAAATAATGAAATGAAATGTTTGTACAGTTAAAAAACAACAACATTACTGTATATACAGCAGCAAGCAGTAGTAAATGAAACAAAGTCAATATTTGGTGTGATGCTGGTGTGGAAAAAGTAGTCTCCCGTACACGTTCTGCACGTTTATAAGGAAATGAGCTGTACGTTTAACCGAGCATCTTGCAGAACCAGCCATGGTTCTTCTGGAGACTTTGACTGTTGCACTTGCTACATATGTTTGCAGCGAAACCCAGCAGGCTTCATTATGTTTTTTTGTCTGAAAAGTAAATAGTCTCTTATGTAATATGCTGCTTTCTTTACTGATATACTAACCTTTTTCTGTAACATTTCATTTTGTCCTAGAAAACAAATGTTTGGAAATCTGAAATTTTTTTTACTCGATAATGTAGAAGTCGTGAAATAAAAATCTATAACAATATATATATATATATATATATATATAAAATGGCTAAGACTTTTGCACAGTACTGTATGTAAAGTGTGTAGTGTAGAAGAGCTGACTTGTACCTCGAGGCCGACTCTATTCACTCTGAAATGTACTGCAGTGGCATATTTTCATATTTGGATCCATGAATATTTGATTTCAAGACTTTGTGTGGTCATTCTGAAAAGGAGTAAGCTGTAGATGATGGATGGATGGATGGACTTTGTGTGTTCAAACAAGTAGAAACAATCTGGAATTGAGTCAATGATTTAGTTTTTTAAAAGTAATTTCATGAAAAAATTTATTAATTTCCTAGCTGTGTGTGTCAAAATGAATTAATGTAATGTACAGGCTTTTAACCTTCGTTTATTATTCACATTTACACGTGGTCCTCTATAATTTTTGAAGAATAGCCAAAATATTTACATGTACTCAATGATTAAAAAAAAAAAAAAAAGACCATGCATGCGGTCTAATGGCGTTCTCGGGGTTTGAGAAGTTCATATACACACCCAGGACTGAAGGTCAACAGCCGTCTCCCTGACAAAGAGCAAAGGATTATGGTAATGAAACAGACGCCAGGGCTGATAGAGCAGAGAGAGAGACAGAGAGAGAGAGAGGCATGATACGAACCCCATCTCTATATCAGTCAGATCATCTGATTGCGATGATGGGTTTTTATCATGGGGTAGAAGGCAGTGATGGCCTCCTATGGATTATGGGCAAAAACTATGAGGATGTCATGAGAGACATTTCATTTTTAATCCGGATTCACACTGTTTTTTAGTCCACAGTTATAAATATGAAGCATAGCAAGGGACATTGGGGGACATTTAATAGTCCTTGTTTATTTACCAACGTGATAAAATGTCAGCTAATTATCACCTCCAATAAAAACAAAATCCCGGCGGATGATGAGGTCAATGCACAAACACTTCTCCCTGTTTTAAAACAATAAGGTACATCCCGATTAATCCCCCCACATAATAACTGCGCTGTAATTCCATTTGAAGGTTGAGGGGATATTGATAAACGCCAGCTCACTTATCAAGCAATTAAAGTCTAATTATGTTGCATTCAGTCAGTGCTACAGCCAGGATGGTGTTTTCCTCCAGGGCCTAATGCGATCTTAAACTAAATATTGACGTGAGGCGAAATTTAATTTGGCATGAATCAGGTGCGAAACAGATGTTCGGGCGAGTTTTAGATTTACGCCTCATTCTAAAGCAACTCCTCATGGAGCAATAAGAGGTAGAGAGAGATAAACTTGTGCCAAAGACAAAGAACTGTTTTACTGAATTGAATATTCTTGTTAATTAAGAGCAGGCTTCTCCTGCGGGATCATTTAGACTGCTAATGATCCATGAATCATTTCAATAGAATCTATTCTGGGATTAAAGAATCATTTAAAATTAATGAGTGCATGAGAAAATATATCTTACGTATGAAACAGGTTTGTATTTATGTTTGTATCACAATAATATATACAGTGAGGGGAAAAAAAAGTATTTGATCCCCTGCTGATTTTGTACATTTGCCCACTGACAAAGAAATTATCAGTCTATAATTTTAATGGTAGATTTATTTGAACAGTGAGAAACAGAATAACAATAACAAAAAAAATCCAGAAAAACGCATGTCTAAAATGTTATAAATTGATTTGCATTTTAATGAGGGAAATAAGTACTTGACCCCTCTGCAAAACATGACTTAGTACTTGGTGGCAAAACCATTGTTGGCAATCACAGAGGTCAGACGTTTCTTGTAGATGGCCACCAGGTTTGCACACATCTCAGGAGGGATTTTGTCCCACTCCTCTTTGCAGATCTTCTCCAAGTCATTAAGGTTTCGAGGCTGACGTTTGCCAACTCGAACCTTCAGCTCCCTCCACAGATTTTCTATGGGATTAAGGTCTGGAGACTGGCTAGGCCACTCCAGGACCTTAATGTGCTTCTTCTTGAACCACTCCTTTGTTGCCTTGGCCGTGTGTTTTGGGTCACTGTCACCCATTTTCAATGCCCTGGATGAGGGAAGGAGGTTCTCACACAAGATTTGACGGTACCTGGCCCCATCCATCGTCCCTTTGATGCGGTGAAGTTGTCCTGTCCCCTTAGCAGAAAAACACCTCCAAAGCTTAATGTTTCTACCTCCATGTTTGACAGTGGGGATGTGTTCTTGGGGTCATAGGCAGCATTCCTCCTCCAAACACGGCGAGTTGAGTTGATGCCAAAGAGCTCCATTTTGGTCTCATCTGACCACAACACTTTCACCCAGTTGTCCTCTGAATCATTCAGATGTTCATTGGCAAACTTCAGACAGGAATGTATATGTGCTTTCTTGAGCAGGGGGACCTTGCGGGCACTGCAGGATTTCAGTCCTTCACAGCGTAGTGTGTTACCAATTGTTTTCTTGGTGACTATGGTCCCAGCTGCCTTGACATCATTGACAAGATCCTCCCGTGTAGTTCTGGGCTGATTCCTCACTGTTCTCATGATCATCGCAACTCCTCGAGGTGAGATCTTGCATGGAGCCCCAGGCCGAGGGAGATTGACAGTTCTTTTGTGTTTCTTCCATTTGTGAATAATTGCACCAACTGTTGTCACCTTCTCACCAAGCTGCTTGGCTATGGTCTTGTAGCCCATTCCAGACTTGTGTAGGTCTACAGTCTTGTCCCTGACATCCTTGGAGAGCTCTTTGGTCTTGGCCATGGTGGAGAGTTTGGAATCTGATTGATTGATTGCTTCTGTGGACAGGTGTCTTTTATACAGGTAACAAGGTGAGATTAGAAGCACTGCCTTTAAGAGTGTGCTCCTAATCTCAGCTCGTTACCTGTATAAAAGACACCTGGGAGCCAGAAATCTTTCTGATTGAGAAGGGGTCAAATACTTATTTCCCTCATTAAAATGCCTGATCATTTATAGACTGATCATTTCTTAGTCAGTGGGCAAACGTACAAAATCAGCAGGGGATCAAATACTTCTTTCCCTCACTGTACATATACAGTGGCAAGAAAAAGTATGTGAACCTTTTGGAATTTCATGGTTTTCTGAATAAATTTGTCATAAAATGTGATCTGATCTTCATCTAAGTCAAGGGTATTGACAAATATGATGTGTCTAAAATAATCTTTCATTTCAAATAGTTTTATTGAGAACAACCAAAAAAAACCTCATACTGTTTGTGGAAAGAGTATGTGAACCCTTGAGTTAATGACCTCAAATAAGTTACATTGTAGTAGGTTTTAGCACACGTGGAGTCTCCTTAAGAAAATGAGTTTGGAGGTGTGGACTACAGTTACTTTGACTGATAAAAACCCCTCAAATTTTTGGAGTTTGCTTTGCACAAGAAGCACATGCTTATGTGAACCATGCCTCGCCAAAAAGAGCTTTCAGAGGATCTACGATCAAGAATTGATCATTTACATGAAGCTGGCAAGGGTTAGAGAGTGATTTCAAAGACTTTACAAATTCACCACTCTACATTTAGGCAAACATTCTACAAATGGAGAAACTGTGGGGCTGTTGCTACACTACCAAGAAGTTGGTGCCCAGTCAAAATGACACCAAGAGCACAATGAAGACTCATCGATGAGGTAAAGAAACAACCCTGAATCACAGCCAGAGATTTGAAGGCATCATTGGAACTGGATAACATCTCTGTTCATGAGTCTACAATACGCAAAATGCTGAACAAGCAGGGTATCTATGGCAGGACACCACGAAGGAAGCCACTGCTTACTAAAAAGAAATTGCTGCATGCCTGAAGTTTGTAAAAGAGCACATTGACACTCCACAGCGATAATGGCAAAATGTTTTGTGGACTGATGAATCTAAGACTGAACTATTTGGAAAAACCACACAGCACTAAATCTGGCGTAGAAAGGGCACGGCAGATCATCATGAAAACATTATCCCAACCGTAAAGTATGGTGGAGGAAACATCATGATTTGGGCCTGCTTTGCTGCATCAGGGCCTGGCCAGCTTGCAATCATTGAGAGGAAGATGAATTCCCATGTATATCAGACAATTTTTCAGGATAATATGAGAATCTCTGTATGTCAGCTAAACCTGTGTAGAGGTTGAGTGATGCAACAGGACAACGACCCAAAACACCGGAGCAAGTCCACAACAGAATGGCTTCAGAAAAACAAAATCTGATTTTTGGAGTGGCCAAGTCAGAGCCCAGACCTCTACCCAATAGAGATGCTATGGAATAAAATGAAGAAAGCCATACACATCCAAATGTCTAAAGAATATTACAGAGCTAAAGCAGTTCTACCTGGAAGAATGGGCTAAAATTCCTCCTGAACAATGTGCAGGTCTGATCCACAGCTACAGGAAGTGCCTGGTTGAGGTTACTGCTGCCAAGCGGGGGTCAACTAGTTATTAATTCTAAGGGTTCACTTACTTTTCCCACTGCCATTTTGAATGTTGAATGAGTGTGTTCAATAAAGACATGAGGGATCAGAATTTATTTTTTGTTATTATTTTAGACACATTATATTTGTCAATAATCTTGACTTAGATGAAGATAAGATCACATTTTATGACAAATTTATGCAGAAAACAATGAAATACATACAAACATGTACTTTTTCTTGCCACTATACACACACACACACACACACACACACACACACACACAAATACACCACAGCACTGTATTATACCATTTTATACTATGCGATACTGTAGTATACTATACTACAACACACTACAATACGCTACACTATACTATATTGAGTATATAACTTTATAGCAATAACCTTTTGATATTAGGAGGAATATCAAAATATGTACTGTACTGTACTGTAACATACTAGAATATACTACACTATACTATAATAAAGTATGACTATACTCTAAATATTGACTTTTGATATCAGAAGGGATCTCAAAATTAATACTACACAACACTATAATATACTAGAATACACTAGACTATACTTATATAGTGCTTTACATTATGTCTCATTCACCCACCAATGGTAGCAGAGATGCTATGCAAGATGCTCACTTGCCATCCGGAGCAACTTGGGGCTTAGTGTCTTGCCCAAGGACACTTCAGTATGTGCAGGCATGTGGGCCGGGAATCGAACCACCAAACCTATGATTAGTGGACAACCCGCTCTACCACCTGAGCCACAGCCGCCCTACTACACACTACACTATACTATACTACACTACAATCTACTACACTATACTACACTTTACTATACTACACTATAATGGCGTATATATGAAGGATATTAGGAGGAAAGTAAAAAACTAGGCGGGGAAAGCATGAAGAGGACTAAAGGACAAAAAACACACCATTGCACTCTTTAAATCAATTTCCCCATTTAAACCTGGATATTTAGTAACCTTCCATGTAAAACTCCAAACTCTTCCTTTCTTTGACAGTGTCTTTACTTTCATCTAACTAAGATGCCTTTAAAATGATAAACCACACCTGCATGTTCCTAATGATAAGCACAGTAAACTTCTATTTCTGGAAAAAAAACTTTCTTGGTTACTTCGAGCTTCTCCACATAATGACTTAAACAACATGAGGTCCGTTCAGCTAGTCCAGTGTGATAGCAGACCTCATGTTCAAACCCCTGCACATGGGATATCCATCACCTGTCTCCAAACTCTTCTTTTGACCTCGCAGTTGCCTTTTTATTCCTCTCCTCTCACTTATTCTCTCTCACCCCATCTCTCGAGGGGCCTTTTTCGGTGGCAATCCTGACTAAATGTGAGGTAATAGAGCCTTGATCAACTCCACCTCACAGCTGGACACTTCATAAAAAGACATTCCAGCAGTGAGGTTCATGTCCACAGACGAAGGCATGTGCCGGATAAACGTGCGCATCAGGAAAATGGTTTAACCTTTTCTCAGAAGTTACATATGTTTAAAAATATTACATGTTAAACTGTTCAGGTCTAATCACACAGCAAATTATCCTGGAAAGAACCATGGCAGCATTTCATTCAGACTGCAACAGATACATATGACTGATTCTTCTTCAGATTTAATCAAAATAAGGAGCCTAAGCCTTCCAAATGAGGCAGTATTTAGTTTCAGTTAACAAAAAAAAGACAATATACAATATACAATATCTACTATGTAAAGCATAAAACACACCTCCGGTGACTTGAAGATGTCAGAGTTATAGTTTTACCTCTAGGTGTTTTAAAGTGCTGACACCAGAGACTCCTTCCATAAATGTTAATTAAACATCTCCTAAACAAAATCTATTTAAATGGAGTGTTCGCCTTTTCAGTAAGTACCAGTCATTTTCTAGCATACCCAATTTCCAGCAAGCGAGCAGATGCAAGGGAAGTGACTGCAGGAGCAAAAACTTTACCCCCACACCATTGAATAGAGCACGATAACGCAAAGATCAAGCTTAAGCTGGTATTGCATCAGGCACCAGAAATAAATCTAATTGCAGAATTGAGTTTAATACAATTTAACAGTGTCCAAGCTCAAAAAGGAGTGTTAAAGATCAGTATTTAGGGGGAAAAAAGAGACAATTGAATAGGACACTGGAGGTAGAAGTGCAGATTTCACCATCATCCAAAATCCTGTGAATTAGTCAGGGATAAATGATGATGAAAGGCTTCCATGACATGGTGAGAGGGCGGTAGAGGCGGCTCAAGCCTCGTCTGCAATGCCTGCCTTTGAATCAGCATTAGCTCGACATTACGGCAAGATTCCATGGAGCCTTATTTTAATACCGTAACCAATGGCCTCGGTATCAGCTGTAGCTACCTCGCAAACTACCCAAGACAGACGGACAAAAAAACAGACGGGGCTTCTTTTTTTTTTTGCAGTGAGGCATTAGCTCATAATGGCTCATTTTGAAAAGCGTATTAGTTCCAGGATAATTACAAACAGGTCCTCACACATGCTATTTTTCAGGGACTTGACATGAAGCAGCGGATGACACCAGTTGAGTGTAAATGACAACCACCGCCACCACCACAACCACCCTCCCACCTACATAATCACAAGACCAAAATAACAGCGCAGAATTAATCTTTTCCTATCTTTATTTGTTTGGTTTACATGTTTATTTCGTGCCTGCCATTGTGTGACTTCTTGTTGCAATCATGCTTTTTGTCTGTCACAGATGAACGCCTTCATTGAACAAACAGTTCCCAAAACGAGACGTCTGATCTGATTTGCTATCTCTGACGTCCATCTGCCTCTCTCGCATATCTCTCTGGCTCGCAGCCTGAACATAAACATAAGTCTCTAGCAGATAAAGCTCAGATACAAGTGTGCCCATGGAGGAAGAAGAAGAAGATGAAGAAGAAGAAGAAGGAGAAGAAGGAGGAGGAGGAGGAGGACTTGAGGGGAATTTGTTGTGAGATCAAAAATCTGACAAGGAAAGAATTAACACTTTTTTAAAAAAGCAAGATTGTGCCCAGATTCTTTTTTTCACTGCTTTTAAAGTGTTTAAAGGGACAAACATAGTTAAGCCTAAAGACATGATGGAATACTGCCTCCATTGAAAGAAAAATTACTCAAATTTGTAAATATGGCTGTACAGAAAGAAAGAAAGAACGAAAGAAAGAAAGAAAGAAAGAAAGAAAGAAAGAAAGAAAGAAAGAAAGAAAGAGAGACCGCTAGCCTAATGGTTTCCTCCAGCCAAACACTACAGCAGATTTGTAAAGGTGTAAATATGCGTTGACTGCAATCATCTCCGTATTGACCGACTTTTTATACAGACACAACTCCCACTGAGGTTTGTTCATTCATCCATTCAGCAGCTTTTCTGTGGCTCTGAGTTGACCAGATGCTTACAAACACTGAATCAAAGGGCTACTTCTGTGTTCCTCACACACTATTGATTCAGAAGAAGTTTAATCCACACTGCCCTCAAAAACAGAGAAACAGAGAAAACATTAAGTCAAAAGTACTATTTGGATGGGATTAGTTGTCCAGAATAATGATGGAGGGATGTAGAGTGTAGTATTTATGATTAGTTTGCACAGGATAAAAAATATAAATAACAGAGATGGGTGTGTCTTTACAATGCATATCTTAAATGCTAACTGATTCTAAGCACTTGTTGTGGATCACTTTTAGGTCGCATGACCAAAACATGGATGTAGGCTGCACCTATATTAGGAACACTTATCTCATTTACATTTATCTCATCTGTGATTTTATGCAAAGTGTTTTACAACTGAGAAAGGTTAAGGGTCTTCTTCGAGGTGTAACAGTTGTATAACAGTGGCAGGTATTGGGATCAGTGGCGAGGATTGGGATCAGTGGAGGGGTTAGGGGAACAGTGGCAGGGATTGGGAACAGTGGTTGGGATTGGAATCAGTGGTAGGAATTGTGAACAGTGGTTGGGATTTGGAAAAGTGGCAGGGATTGGGATCAGTGGCAGGGATTGTGTTCAGAACTCACAACCTTCTGATAATGCCTAAGGCATAATGCCTTAACCAATGTGACTCAACTGTCCCTGGGACTCAATAACTTACCTAAAACCAATTGTTCTGTGTTTAAAATTTGGTTTCAGTAAGAAACAACAGAAAAGAGTGAGCAGTTTCTGGAGTGTCACTATACTGAAAACTCTTTTTCAGCAGGATATAACAGAATCTTCACCAGCATGTTAATTCAAACTAAAAGATGACTTTTTAAAGAACATGTCAGAGAAGTGTCAGTTATTTCTACATATGATTGATTTTGTAGGAGGTAAAATATGGAATTTTTCCAGAAAAATGAATGACATGAAGGATTAAAACAGGACTAAAAGATACACTAGAGATATATCGGTAATAATTACATTACCTCACCTATGCTAGTAAAAAAAATAATCCCATCCAAATAGGGCTTAAGTTTATAGTTCTCTCTTCAGTACAGCTGCCTCAAATTATCAAGTGACAATCATTGTCAAAACCATTCTCACTCTCATCTATCAGCATTATTGAATTAACAACATTCTTGCACACACAACATCAAGATAAAACTCTCATCCATTAGAAATGACAAAAGTGCCAAGTGAGAAAGCAGAAGAAAAAACTAAAAAAGGGAAGGAAGTATACTATAATATTTTGCTCCCACAACAAACAATTAGACCTTTTTTTCTTTAACAGAGGTAGAAAAGAAGAGGTTTTAAAGGGAGAGAGAGAAAGAGAGAGCGATACACAGAGAGAGAGAGAGAGAGAGAGAGAGAGAGACAGAGACAGAGAAAGAGAGAATGCGGGTGAGAGAAATGGCAGAGGCGCTGCTCTTTTATGGTTCCTGTCATGTGTGTAAAGACGCTGAGCAGTTGGAGGATAGCGGGCCCGGGGCCTCTCAGTTCCTTTAGCCCCGCATAGACGCCGCACACCAGGGGGCCATTACAGCCTGAATAGGGCCCTGACAAGGCTGTGCAGCTTGGTGGGGTATCGATAAACGCTGACATATTGACTCCCTGTGCCCAAGCTCCAGGGGACAGGCATGCCTGAATATAAAGCATGAAGGGCTTGAAGGGTGAGATTATCCCTCCACACCACCAGCACCACCAGCATCACCACCACCACATTTTTTGAAGTTGTGAAAGTTAAGGGTTTTTATACTTAAAATTATTTTTAAAGTGCAAACAAATCTTTGTAAAGGTTCTTCTGAAATGACCATCCACATAGTGAGAAATCACAAAAGAATCACAATCGTACAGTATTGAAAAGTTTAAGATGACAGTTCCTTGCATCACCTAGGATAATAAACTATATGTTTCTCCCGGCGGTGTTCATCTTTGGGATCAGCCACCCTGACATTCACACTAGAAGTTGCCATCCTAATGAAATGTATTTAATTTCCTGTTGTTGGTTCCCAGCTAATTGAGGGATTTGAGCAATCAAATTAAGAAGGATAACAAAGGTGAGAAAGAAGAGTCGAAAAGCTTGTGCAGGCATTGAGATGGGAATCCAAATCTAGTGGCATTAAAATATTGTATAGGAAGGCATTATTAGAGGCAACATGGCACATGAACACTTGTCTGATTTCTAACACTCAAGAAATAATTTGGAGGAGATTTGAAAAGTAGACCCAAAAATGTTGTGTAATACTATGTAGGGACATTCTTTAATATTCACTATCACAACAACATATTCACAAGCAAACAAATACACAGTCAAGATTTAAGATTTAGTCTCAAGATTCGTTCTGTTTTCAAAAACATTGCCAATTAGGATAATCCGTAGCATAAGATGAAAACAAAAAAGGTCAAATCAAACACAAATACAGTAAGAGAGACATCGAGACAAATACAAATATCAGCAAAAATGGGAAAATAACAGTAATAATAAAGTTTGCATGGGTCTAATTTACTTCATAGTGTTTGTTTTCTTATTATTGGCTTTTTTGTTTATATATATATATATATATATATATATATATATATATATATATATATATATATATATATATATATATATATATATATATATTGCTCAAAAATAAAGAGAACACTTGGAGTTACATTGTGCTGTTTAAGTGTTCCCTTTATTTTTTTGAGCAGTATATTGCTGTTTGTTTGCATTCTCCCTCATTTCTTTGTGAAGCATCTGATAACACTCTCAATGGTTGTCAAAGAGAGACGGAGCGACAAACGATGCACAAATAAGCTCATTATTCATACACAGGACACAAGCCTATTTTGTTCTATGTGAAGTTACAGGACTTGCAAAAGCAGCTTTGACCTCTTCAACACCTTTTAGCCTCCATCTGCATGTTTTTTCATGTATTTGTTGTAAAACATCTCTGATTTGCAACACTCGAAGAGCATATTTATCATCCTGGTGGGTGTGCGGTTGAAAGAATGGCCAGACGTTAGATGAAAATAATGAAGATTCCACTTGTGGAGGGGATCAGAAGCATAAAATGGGCGATGTTATGGCCCTAAGTAGCATGCGCTAATGGTGATTTTAAAGCAGCCGAGCATGATGTGAATGACTCTAATTCATCAGTGTTCAGACTACATGCACGGCTCCAAACTTAATTAGTGTTGCCCATTATGTGGGGCAGTTTTTCTCCATTGTAATGAAATTAGAGGGGAAATTCCTGTTGTCTTTTCCACTGCGCCTCGGTGGTAAACAAGCGGCTCGCAAATAATCCGGTACGCTGTGCCCATCCGCGCCAGCTGTCAAAACTGGCAGGCAGTGAAAATCTGAGCTGAGAAAAAGTTTAAAATCATTTACAGGACAATGTTACAGGAGACTTTGCTGAGGATCATAATACGAGCTAACCATGGAGGGGGTCTAATCTCCGAAAAAGCACCACAAGGAGAAGTGAAGAGGGTCAAGCGTATCGTTTTTTTTTTTTAATTTACATTTTTAACCCCCTTCCGAAGACTGATAGCGAGTAAGAAATAGTTATTTATTAAAATTTTAAACCAGGCCTTTAAAGCAATATCTGCTAAAGTGTTAATGTATTCAACACGGCAGACATTTTTAATCTAAAGCAAATTACAGCATGAAGCAATTAAAGTGATTTAAAAATGTCCACCAACTGAACACAAACGAATGCAACATAAAAACAGAGAGAGAGAGAGAGAGAGAGAGAGAGAGAGAGAGAGAGAGAGAGAGAGAGAGAGCGAGAAAGAGAGAGATATCACAAAAATGTAAGAAACACAATCTGATCTAAAACCGGCAATCCTAGAAAGCAAGAAAGCGACATTTCGACTAATCCGAGAGTTATGGAGGTGTATGTTATAGCAGGGAGTTGGATTTAAAAATCAACAGAAATAAACAAATAGTAATAAATACCAATTGAAAATCCTCCATTTGTAGGCAGGCTTTTAGTGAAGGTTTACACTATTTTTGTACTATATAATTTTTTTTTAATTTTCCCTTTTTAACTAGAATAATTTTTTATTAATTCATTTGGAGAGGATGAATGTAGATGTCATGCAATATGTCCTGCTGAAATAATGAAAATGTTTATTAGCATTCGAACCATGTTTTAACAGTTTACAATTTTTGTAAAACTGCAATGTTCTTGCCTGCTGAAAATTGATCTAAATAGAAAATGTATATTTTAAGGGTTAAAATGAAAATGTATATTTTTAAGGGTAGCATCCCCCCCCCCTAACAACAAAAGCTTATCTAGCCTTTAAAATGCTTTTAAAATTAGAGGAGCAAATCTGTGTAACAAGATACATAATTATACACCACAAATAAAATGTAATTTTAAATTAAAAAAATTGACGCATTCACATGAGACACTAGGTTTACTAGTAAAAGCCAAGCTCATTATAAGCACTTGTTGTCTAGAATCTCTAAACGTGTGTCCTTTAATAAACCTAAACTGAAAATTTGTCATTTTGTCACACTTTAAGATGGTGATTTATGTTCTTTATATGTCTATAATGTGGCCTGAGATGTATTTTTTGGTGACCGAAGCTAAGAAACTCATTGCATTTGTTCATGACACACTGCATTGCTTCAGCAGTTATTTGTGTCTTACAGTGCCATAAATAAAGAAAGAGGCTTTTATGAGATATGATAAGGTACTTTCTAAGTCATCCTTCGTTAGAGTGATATGTCAAACAACAGAAATGACACTACTACTGAAGCAGAATGAAAAAAAAACAACATGGCTTTGTGGCTTAATGAGGATGAAAGTAATTAGAATCGAGAAGAAAGCAATACCATTCACACCCAAAAGGCAACAAATATAGAATAACACCACAATCAAAACACTCCACAGGAAATGAGCTTCACACAAAACCCCTGAAACAAGAGGCCCTTCTCTTTCTGTTTGCTTTCTGAGAGGTGTTTCAAGTGTGTGACAAGAAATCAGCTCTAAAAGGTCCAATTTAATCGGAATTGCCTCCATTCTAAGAGCAAAATACAGCCTGGAGTCAGACCCCCTTAGGGAATTTATTTCCGACGCCGATGGCCCTCGTCCTGTCCGAAGGCACGGTCAAGAATTACCAGACGGAGATGGATTGGAGGAAAAATGGCATTTAGAGACGTCATTTTCTCTCGTCACGTCAAACACCTAGTTAAAAGTGACAAATGTCTTTTCCTATCCCCAGACTCCTCTCTCCTATTCAGGAAAAAGGTTTGTCTAATGAAAGTGAAGACGTGCGATCCTGAAGCCATATCGACCAGACAGGAGCCCAATTCTGTCCCATCCCAGAGTTCTTAAAGAGCTCATTACAGTACATCACACGACCCGTGTCGAGCCGAGCTCACGATAAACAGATCTTTAGCTGAATGCCGAAGTGAACCGAGCCTAAATTGGATTGCCGATACAGACACCTCGAGGAGAGGCGGCTTGCGATATTAAAGAAGAAAGCGACAATCGAGATGAAAGCCTGGGGACTTGAGACGAGAGCAATCAGAGCTCCGGTTCTTTAACTGAAGCGTTATTGATCTTTTTTATCATCTGGGACTTTTAACTTGTTTGTTTAGAAGAGCTTTAACCCTGCTAATAGCTGTCTCTGTGCGTAATCTCCCTCACTTTGGGTCGTCCCTCCACACATTCCCAACCCCTTTCTAAACCTTTGTGTGTGTGTGTGTGTGTGTGTGTGTGTGTGTGTGTGTGTGTGTGTGTGTGTGTGTGTGTGTGTGTGTGTGTGTGTGTGTGTGTGTGTGTGTGTGATATCACATCATGACATCACAGGACTCTTACAAAATTACGTTTGGGGAAGATGGGGTCACAAGTTAGAGAGAGAGAGAGAGAGAGAGAGAGAGAGAGAGAGAGAGAGAGAGAGAGAGAGAGAGAGAGAGAGAGAGAGAGAGAGAGAGAGGAGAGAGGCATACAGACAGACAGACAGACAGACAGACAGATAGACTTTTGTATCAGTCTACCTCCACTATTTGCTTTGCCAACAATGTGAGCACATTCATGCAAATAAACTGAACTGAGAGAGAGAGAGAGAGAGAGAGAGAGAGAGAGAGACTAGACAAATTCTAGACAAATTTTGAATTTGCCCCAAAATATTTCTATGGTATAATGTTTAGCTACACTTTTTATGTGATTATTTTAATTTAGTTTCGGTTTTAACAGAGTTAACTTGATTATAAAGCCGTGACTTCCATAGAAAATGAAAATAAATAAATAAATAAATGAATGAACAAAAATACCAAAAACACAAGTAAACCCCACACCCATCAGCACTACACCTATCAAACTTGATCAGAGTGGACTGTCTGGATTGGTGTGAAAGTGCAGATTCATATAAATAACACTGGTACACACTGCACTCGTCTCTCTCTCTCTCTCTCTCTCTCTCTCTCTCTGTCTCTCTCTCTCTGTCTTCTTTCACTCTCTCTCTTTAACGTGTTGCTGTCCAGCCCGATCGTGTCAGTTTGAAGCCTCCATTCAGAAGTATTCATGCATCTGCCTTTGTGCCACAATGGCCTCTAGTTTATAAACTGTCTGCTCGCTGGGGCTCGGGTTTCAGTCCTCATTGTCTTCCTCGCCTTAATAAACTTTTTGAAGGAGTTCATCAACTCGTCTGAATAGTGCATCGAGTCTGAAGACACAAAGTAACAGAGGGCTCCATTTTTAGTTCCCCCCTCCTTCCTTCTTTCTTACTTTCTTTCTTTCTCTCTCTCTTCCCTTTTTTTTTTTGCAGGAGCAGTTTGTCGGACAATGCAGAGAGGAGCCTGTCAGACTTCAGAGAGGTCTCAGAGCCGACACAAGAACAAAAAGAGGCAGCATTCAATTACAGAACAAAATGCTTTTCATTAAAGAAAGGGAAGAAGACAATTGAATTTTCTCTCCATTCAAGCAGTATGGAGGATGATTCAATGATTCGAGCTCTCCTCGATATCTTATTCACGGAGTAAAAAGAAACACACAAAGTCTAAGAAAGTAGAATGCTAATAATAAAATACAACACACACACACACACACACACACACACACACACACACACAAAGCAGAGGCATCTTTAATATTCAGAGTAGTGCATGATAGAAAAGTAGACTCAACACTCAACATGCAGAACACTTAGATACAAGACTATTAGAAGAAAGCATCTCCATTTCGTTATTTATTTGTTTATTTATTTTTTTGTCATTAAGACTCCACTAGGAACCTTTTTTAAGTTTTCACAGCAATATAAATTAAATTAATTGAATTAGATATTTGTACTTTTTAATATTTCCCTGGAACCTTTGGAGGCTAATTAAATTGTGCATAAAAAAGAGAAAAATAAAAAATAGGGGGAAGGGAATATTATACATATATATATATATATATATATATATATATATATATATATATATATATATATATATATATATATATATATATATATATATATATATATATATATATAAACCATCAGAGTGATTTAAAGTGATTCCAGAAATACTGTTGAAACAGGACCTTGCAGAACTCTAGTTTCAATAATATTCGAATCAGAACCATAATTAGATAAAAAAGTAAAATGCTTTAAAATAATAAAAAAAAACATTTTTTTGTTTATTTTATTAGTGTCTCTGACAGTATAAATGTCAGAGACATTTATAAGACACAGGCAGTATAAATTTAGAGCTGCAGTAATTTTTTAATGCTGGCTAAGCCATTAATCCGCTGTTACACCTTTAAAATGTGTGAAAACTTTAAGGTCTTAAAGGCACTTCCACCCTATAATTAATTTCATACCCAATTAGTTTAGGATGGCCACATGCTGGCCACAGATCACCACTACCTGCCTCTCTCTCTCTCTCTCTCTCTCTCTCTCTCTCTCTCTCTCTCTCTCTCTCTCTCTCTAGCCATAAAGTCAACACACCTCCTAACACCCTTCTTGCTGCTGAGCACTAATGTGCGCAAATGCCATAAGCACTTCAATCCGCCCACTAACGCACTAACGCACTCTGTAGTAGGCTTTATGTCAACGTATTACGGCTCAAATCGCCTCTGTAGTAAGCTTTCCCAGCGTTTTCACAGCAGGTTTAAGAAATCCTTTGAAAATAATAAGCGATATTTGCAAAAAGTGCACAGGAACGTCATACGTAAATAGTGATTGGGTCACACATGGTTTTTTAGTCATGTCACGTATTTTATTTTCACATGCATGCGTTTTAATTTTTCCCACATTTCACCAAATTTCCTAAATAATTTCTGACAGTTATTTATATTTTCACGAGTTATTAGTATTTCACGTGTACGGCATGTCGATTTTTCACGTGAGCACATATTTGTCACGTGTTTACTTCAGTCCACATCTGCATTTTCCAGACAGGACATGGTGAAATGCACGTTTACGGTCAAACCCCCCAACATGTGATGATGATAATAATAATAATAATAATAATAATTATTATTATTATTATTATTATTATTATTGTTATTATTATTATTATTATTATTATTATTAGATAATTATAGAGATATTATCAAATATATAAAAGATATTATATGTCAACAACAACAACAACAACAATAATCATAACAATAGAAGGAATTTATACAACAGTTTTTCAGACAGATAGATAGATAGATAGATAGATAGATAGATAGATAGATAGATAGATAGATAGATAGATAGATAGATAGATAGATAGATAGATAGATAGATGAAACGAGTATCACGATTATAAATTAGTAAATTCATATTATGAGGCGTTATTAAAGTTACACGGAGGGTCGGAAATTAGCGGTTTTCTTTTGATTTTGCCTTCTCTTGTTAAAAATATCAGTTATTACATGAGGCAGAGTCTCTGAAATTGATAATGAAATTCGTTCCGCTCATTCTGAAAGCTTTAAAACCTAGTAAAACCTATATCATTTCTATAAACATTGTTCTCGTGTGACAGCCATCACCAACATATCCAGTCATTAACAATTATCTTAAATGTTTAAATGACTTTGTGAAAAGGTTTACACGTAGGCCGACACGTATAAACACTGTACGTGAACTCAGTATTGTCCATCGTGTTGAATGTGATGCGTTTTAATTGCCAAATACATACATATATGCATACATATAACTAATACAAATTGAGATTTTTTTTTATTCTCTAGTTAAATCTAGGACACTCATCCTATGCGGCTGAATATATACCAGAGGAAAATTCGTATCGGATTCATATTCATACCAGATCTCACACAGATGAGAGAGCCCCAAACTGCGCATGTCAAAATCAATTGCACACACTTATCCTCCAGATCCATTAACACACTCTGAAGCCGCTAAACACACCGCCTAAGACTCTAACCACTCAGAAGGGAATTAAATCTGCACTCACTGCCATAAACAGGACTAATAAAAAAAGAAAACTCATCTAGATGTCCGACAGGCCGATCAGACAGCTCGGACTCCGAATATATCATTAAAACCCTATAAAAACACGGAGAAATGGTATATTCCTGCTCATCTTCACAGATACAGAAAATAGATCAGATTGAAAAAGCCACTGTTGTCCTGCCATAGCTTTTATTGCGTTTCTGTCACCACGAAAGGATCTGATGAGCGAAAGGATTAAAAAAACAAACAAAAAAACAAACAACCTATAAACATCCCAATTTGCTATCACTGCCCAAAACATAAAAACTGAAAAAAGAAAAATAAAGAAAAAGAAAAAGAAAAAACGCTCCTCAAAATCTCCCATTAGAAGACGGAAACACTGATAATGATGAAAGTTTAACGGCGTTAAATATTTAGAGGAGAACAATATTGTGACAACTGTCTTTATTATGAATAATATCTGGATTTGAACTTTATTCCATTACACATGCGTTTTCCTATAAGCTTAATGGCTCTGCTGGCCACTTGGTGTTGGTTCGGGAAAATTTAATTGGTTCCAGGAATTACAGGCGTCTTTATAAGCGGATTTAAATCGGGTTAAATGCGGAGAGGAACCGTTTCCCTCCCGCCCTGTTGAGCAACAATGGCTCGAGTGTACTTTTATTGTGGTGGGAGATCTGCTCGATTTATTAAGCCATCCTGTGAAATGGTGAAAATAGCATTTCTAGAGTCTAAATATACCGCAAATGGCTAAAATGCGCATATAGATATTGGTTCATATCTATATACAAATATGGAAATCTCATGAAAAACAAAACAACGACCAATAATAATAATAATAATAATAATAATAATAATAATAATAATAATAATAATAATAATAATAATAATAATACAAAGGTTGTTGTTGTTATTATTATTATTATTATTATTATTATTATTATTATTATCCTCTAGGCTATATGAATGGAAGAAATGCATGCGATGTAAATTCCATGATGAGATGAGTGGTGAAAGGGTGAAGGGGTGAAAGGGGAGGTTAATCCGAGTTTAATGCAGTGAATGCAGAGCTAGGGTCCAGGCTGTGATGCTCGGTGTTATCTCTGTCCAACATTTGGGTTTCCCGCAATTTCATCTGCGCGAAAAGTGCGCATGGTATGACTCTTCACGCGCCCGAGGAAAAAATGTTATTAATAGCTAAATAACTTCGCCATACTTTCTCTAAATTCATCCGCAACCCAGCCCCCCGCCCCCAAAACATCTTATTCCGGATAGATTTGTTTGAAGTTTCCTTGCTCATTCACCTATTCACCAGGAACCAGACTCACTCACGTGCGCACATGGGTGGGTGTGTGTGTGTGTGTGTATATATATATATACATCTATTAACCTTTTGTTAATTAACAATTAACCTGTGCAATATTTAGTTGATGGACACGTTTGCATTTGATTAATTCTTTGCAATAAATAAATAAATAAATACGTCGGCTTATTGATAACACAAAGGTTAACAACAAGTGAAGGTTTTTTTTAGTTGAGTCAACCCTGTAAATATTAATTGTACATTATATTAATTGAAAAGTGTATTCAACTGTACAATCCCTTGTCCTTTGACCTGGAAGTATGGGTACAGTGTGGTATAATATTGAGGCTGCATAATTGCACCGTGATTCCCCCCCCTTTTAAAAAAAATTTAAAAAAAAAAAAAACTCCCCCCTTCTTACAAAATAAAAATTTCTCCCCCCCCCCACCACCCCAAAAAAACACACAAACACTAATGCCCTTTTTAAGTGTTCATTCTGAATTGAGTGTTTTTTTTCTACGCTTCCTCTATGTCAACATCATACTAATATTCAATGTAAATATTACACATGAGGTGTTAAATCAACCCAGGGAGATTTAATATAGTTATATTTTATTTTTAATTAATTTTTTTTTTTTTTTCCTTTACGAGTTAATTATACACTTCTTTTTTACCAACCTTTTCTTTTCACACTCTCGCCTCCCCCCTTTTTTTTTTTTTTTCCCGCCCCCCCGCTCGGGGCGTAATATCTTTCATTCCCCTCAGCGCGCCGCTAAATCCCGACTGGCCTCTGTTTGATTAGATTGAGGACCTCAGGTAATCCTCCGGTTTGCTGAAGTGTCCATGGCCTCTCTGTCTCTCTGTGACGCGTCCTTATACTGGTGTGACTGGTGCAGATGGTTCTCGATAAATGGACGCACGGACACGTCGCATTTACTCACTTATGATGATGATGATGATTATTTTTTTTTCCCTTTCTGACAGACAAAAGGAGGACCAGGTGAGCTGTCAGAGAGAGCTGCGCGCCGAGTCATAACCTATTAGAAGGTAATTAAACTCGCCAGGTTGAGGCCAAACACTCCAAATTGCTCTAAATATGTGTGTTGTGTTTGCGTAACGAGGATGTCAGGTGAAGCCCAAAATAAAACTGAAATTAGATGCACGTCTTATTAAAAAACCCCAAAGAGGGTCCAAGCTGTTTATGTTAAACCACTGCGATACGGAGTTAATTCAGCACTTAGGACGTTGTTGTGTAGGGCATTATAATGCGTCATTAAAGTGCAGCTCATAGCTCATGGATAGCATGTATTAGATTTTAATGCATCCGCAATTATTCTTATATATTAGGATACCATGAGGATACAAACTTTTGCATGTAAAGCATCAAGGGCCTCTGACCACTTGTGGTATAAAAATATTAAATGTTTAATGATACTTTATTTTGAAATAAAGAAATAAATATCGCATCTCAAAAATACACTAAAACCTCACGAATCGACGCTCCAGGCAAATCCGCGGTGAGCCGTTTTAGAGATGAAAGTGAAAATAAAAAAAAGAGTTCAGATTAATCAGGCTTTTTAAAAAAAATGTTCAACACTGGGTTTATGCTTAAGACCTGAGCGTGTGCAATATGATGGAGAATAAAATGCGCCTCGTATAGGACTAGCAAATAAACCCGGCGGCTATTACAGTTCTCTTCTCTCTCTCTCTCTCTCTCTCTCACACACACACACACACACACACACACACACACACACACACACTCACTCACTCACTCACTCAACACACACACACACACACACACACACACACACACACACACACACTAATAATCATTAACGTAATTCTAAGTGCTAAGGTTCTTTTGAGGAACTGAACGGCGCGACATGATGCTAATAAGACAGATTAGTGAGAACCATTAATTAACACACACACACACACACACACACACACACACACACTCACTACACACACACAGCTTAAAGCTGTAAAACAGACATGCAACTACTTCATATCAATCAGCGCAACACGTTTTTAAATAAATAAATAACCAAATTGTAAATAATTAATAAGAAAAACGGACTAAGATGCTCCCAAAACAACATTCCGATTTATTCCTATTAAATGATCTGTCGTGTAAAAACTTCGGGACAGTCTCCAGTGCTACACATTATTATCTACATACTGACATATCTAGCAGTAGCCTTGAATAACAATATTTCCAAAACACAGGCCTACTCTGATTATTATCCATCGATATGTTTTCAACAAGCAGACTATAATAAATGACTAATACAAATGAAAGTAAACAATTCAAACATTTTAAAGGCACGCTGCATTAGGCTATGTCATACAAAAAATTGAAGAAGAAAAAAAGAGATCTCCAGCGGTCTCATTATCCAAAGTGCGCGCGCACCCACCATTCCTTTTTCACATTTCACCCATTTCTAATGTCTAAAGTCTACACAAAGCTTTGCTTGTCTTAAAGTACTATCATATGCGCTGAAAAATCATATGCACATATGACATCTATTGTATTACAAGAGAATTCCACTGCTCAGTTCAGCTTTTACGCAAGATATCAATCATATTAAAAACATATAAGAAATTATTATTAAAGGAAATGTACATTAGTATTATTCATAAACATTATACATCATTGTTTAATAGTATCAATTTGTGCATTTGTTTCAGTTTTCAAAACTGTAATAATTGCAAAGCAACCTTGGGTTTGAGGTTGTTGTTACTACTACTACTACTACTACTACTACTACTACTACTACTACTAATAATAATAATAATAATAATAATAATATAGATTCAGTTATTATTCATTATGGTCAGTTATTAGAATTATTACAATTATAAAATAAACATTGTCATTATAACATAACTAGATGCCTATAATGGTATTATATATAATATATATGTATATAATAATATTACCATACACGATACAATACAATTGCATTAAATGCAAATAATGCAACAAATAACATTTGCATTTAATATAAATCCAATACACACTATAATGGACGTTGAAATTCCTCCTCTTATTATTATTATTATTATTATTATTATTATTATTATTATTATTATTATTATTATTATTATTGTTGTTGTTGTTGTTGTTGTTCTTCTTCTTCTTCTTGCAAATAATATTAAATTATTACATAATTTATAATAACATTACTACTGCATATGACTTCTAAATTAGGAATTGTAATCCTTATTTATTTTTAGTCATTATTACTGTTAAAACTATTGCAATAAAACAAAAAAACGCTATTTATATATAATTTTATTTATAATATTATTAGCTGTTATTATTGCTACCACTGTGATAATAATGTATTATTATTATTATTATTATTATTATTATTATTATTATTATTATTATTATTATTATTATTATTATTGCTTAATTACATGGTGTGTTTAAAATGACAGACCCACTCCCATGTGAGCTAAAGTGACAGCATTGCTGAGAGATTGTTGGTCAGCTGTCAGCTGTCGAGGCTGGTGGTTAAAGTGAGCGAGTGATGAGCTCCACAAATGAATTGACGGCGCTAAATACCTTCCGTCAGGGCTTCCATAAATAATTGAGTGAAGGACTGGGTGGCTAACAGCATGGCTAATTTCCTGTGTGCCGAGGACGAGCGCGATTTACCCCTGACTGCCGAGAACAGAGCACTCATACCTCCACATCATCATCATCATCATTATCAATCACCTCTCTTCCCCCAAAATGCAGCGGGACAGTGAGAGGAGCACGTTAACTAGAGCACGTGCACTCACATTATTAATCATCATCATCATCATCATCATCATCATCATAAAACACTTACCTCTGTCTCCCAAAATGCCATCGATGCTGTGCTTCGTTTTCTTCTCTCCATCTTCCTCCTTCTTATCGCAATCATCATCATCATCCTTCTTTCCAAAACGTGCTCTCAAAACCCGGCTAATGGAGCTTACTGAGATAAAAAAAATAAAATAAAAATAATAATAATTAAACAATATATATATATATATATATATATATATATATATATATATATATATATATATATATATATATATATATATATATATATATATATATATATATATATATATGACATAGTGTGAATATTATATTTTTATAAACATTGCATAATTTTAAGCGAATATTCGCATGTGCAGGAGAGAGAGAGAGAGAAGAGAGAGAGAGAGAGAGAGAGAGAGAGCATTAGGTGTCTTTAGGAAGAAAAGTGTGCTTACCAGATGAGGCCTCACCTGAAGGAACCGTGCTTCTGTCACACACTCCGTCCTTCAACAGTTTGTCGCGGATCTCCCAGCTGAACATGCCCGGGTTTTCACGCTTGTATTCCTCAATCCTTTTCTCCACGTCGGGCGTTGCCACCTGCTTTAGTATCGAACGGCGATTTTGCATAAAACAGCATAAAAAAATAGAGTATTTTAATTCTATAGTTCAATAATGTGCCATAAATAAAACAATGATGTTTATGTGCATTGTCAAACAATCTATTCTGATTTAAAGCGGTGTGGATATTATGTCAATAATATGAGAAACTTTCCATAACTTCGCTACTTATATTGTATAATCTTCTATCTTCTATCTTATTATTCGACTCAAAGAAAAATATCCAACTAACCTTTCCGACTTTCCAATATTAATTCACACTCTCAGAAATAGGAATAATGAGGGATACCTGTACCTGTAATCTTGGAAGCTAATTAAAGGTACAACATACCCATAGAAAGTTCACGGTACCACACGAGCAACATGGAAAAGTAGCCTAAAGTAGTACCTTTAGACCTGTTTCTGAGAGTGTATGCTACTATAATAATAATAATAATAATAATAATAATAATAATAATAATAATAATAATAATAATAATAATAATAATAATAATAATAATAATAATATCTAACTTACATTTCCGAATTTTATTTAATAGGAAATAATTGAGTAAATATGTGCAATTCATTAGCTAGGTTAAAAAAATATATAATAATTTTAAAAAAAAAAAGGACTATACCGTACCACGCTTGTCGCAGTCTTGATGAGATTCTTTATATATTTAAATATAACTTTCAGAGTAAAGTTCAATTAATGTACCATAATTATTTTAAAGGTATACAGATACATACTAAAGGTACCAAAGATGTAACCTTGAAGAAGATGGTAAGCGCCAAATGTGTGGTCGGAAACATCTTGTGTCGTTAACCATTTGCAAAAATAAAAGTTGAACGAGTTTTCTTTGACGGCCCATGTTTAGGATTTTGACTATTTACGGTTTTAACTTACCCTGGGTTTACTCCCCCCTATGGCTCCGGGCCGGATAGAACCCGTCTCCTGGTATCGGCACAGGATTTTGGAGACGCAGCCGTGGGAAACGCGCAGCTGTCGGGAGATGACGCAGGGCCGGATGCCGTGGTGCGCCATCTCCACGATCTTGTGTCGGATGTGGTTCGGTAAAGGCCTCCCGTTGATGAACACGCCGCCGAGCTGGTTCACTCGACCCTGGCCCAGCGGGGTGGACACTGCTCCGTGACAAAACACAAAATCAGACACGTCGAAAGTTATCAAGAGGTTATAAAATCCCATAAACACATAAACACAGTCAGACGCAATTTTTTTTTATACATGACCTGTGGCTTTGTCTGTGGAAATGCACGTGAATGGATCATTTCAAAATATATAACAAGTATTTTCTTTAAAAAGCAATTTCCGTTCTATTACCGCCCCCACCCCTTCCACACCAGACACATGCCAGACACACTCCATCTATTTGTCCTGTAACATGCATCATTTGAGGCAACAGAACACTTGAGCGCCGCATTTCGCATTCAAGAGGTAGTAAAAGGCGCGTGCACTTTACACCTTGATTATTCCTAGTCATGCAATACAAATATTGGCGTGATCCTTTGAGCCGTCTCTTAGCTGTGTGTTTTTACTTCCATTTGCCGCAGCAGACTACTTCACTAAATCCCGAAGCTCGAGTGCAGACGCGAGGTTCGTGAGTTTGATCATTTTTCATCAAACGGCCCTTAAGCACGAACTCCGTCTCATCACATTCCCATTTAGTGTTGCAGCTCTGCATGCGAGTGTAATTTTGTGTCTGTGTGTGTGTGTGTGTGTGTGTGTGTGTGTGTGTAGGTGTGTTTGGATATATGCAGCTTCGACAAACTGCTAGTTTTATTAATGTAAAAAAGAAAAATGAAACCACTTTCCCGCAAAAAAACAACCGTTTCGCGCAATACTCTTGCTCTGTTGATATTAGTGCATATGTACCTATTTATTTATCTAAAATGTATGTACTTTCCTAGACCAAAAATCATATTTTTAATTATATATTAGACTATATTTTATTACAGAATCATAGTTTTTTCCCCCTCCCAAATCTACTCATATAGGCTACAAATGTAGTTGTTTGGAGTAAGTTGGCGCAAAAACTTCCACCGGGATCAATAAAGTTTTATCTGAAATTTTGATACATAGCCCAAGTGATGCTACAACAACAAGCTGTAATATTTTATGAAGTATTGTCCAAGATGATCACTTTTGAGCTTACATTTCTTTGCATTCTTCTTTCCCAGAACTTTCCGTTTAAAAAATACTACTCCCTGCTCTAGGAAACACAGGGTGCGTAAAATAGTGTTTTATGAAAAACACTATTTTATAAGCAATCATTTTTGTACAATAAAATAAAATAAAACAAACAAAAAAAGGTGTACCTTCCAGGGGAAATCCAGTGCGGGGGTAGTTCTGACCCGGTGCTGGCCGAACCATTCGAGGAACCGTTCCTGGTAAAGTAGCCATTGCAGCTACTCCAAAAATATTTAATAGTCCCTAGTGATGTTAAAAGAGATAAGTCCAGTCTCGCTTTAGCCAGAGGAAACTACAACTACAACAGGTCCACTGTTTTAAAAAGCCATGCACGAAAAAATAGATTCCAGAAACATTGAAGTAAATAACACTCTCAGAAAAAAAGTCACACACATACACACAAACACACACACACATACACACACACACACATACACACACACGCGCGCGCGCACACACACTTGTGCGTTTAGGCGCGCTTTGTATAAAAACAACAACAACAACAACTGAAGATTGCAGTGTGTTTTACACAAAGTATGCAGAGAGTAAAAAAAAACTGAATGACGGTAGATGATGTTTAGATGTTTGCCTCGACTCAGTCAGAGGTCTGCTGGTTTTGCTAACCTCCCTGGAGTAGCTGAAGTGGACCAACTTTGGAGCATGGCGGTGGGAGGCAGGGAGGGATGGAGGGCTGGGCGAGTGGGCAGGCGCGCAGCGATAGGTTCTCCGGCCTTTCTTTTAATTCCGTTTGAAAAGAGGAGGAGAAGCCTCGGAGCTGGCTACCAATGAGAGGAAACAGGAAAAAGACGCGTACGCACATAGAGTCTGCTTCACTACCATCCTCCTCCTCCTCTTCCATTATAAGGCCAAACCGAGTTTTCATTCATCTCTGATTTGAGATGTATGCTAAACGCTCCCTCTAATCATACGAACACACACACACACACACACACACACACACACACACACACACACACACACACACACACACACACACCACACCACATGGTCTCCTCTGAATGCAAACTATTTCCTTACTGATTTTGTCATTAGTTGACGATGGCATCAGTTACATTCAGTCCAGTCAACTGTCTGATAAAATACATACAAGGCTGTAAAAAACCCCAACAGAATTAAATATTTCGATATTCACTTTAGCAGCCATTGCACCAATCCAACCGACAACATTTTAACATCTTATATGCATTTTTACGCAGCATCCTATAGAACATGAAACGGGCATGTCCTAGTTCTAGAAGTCTTCACACACCATTTGAGGCGCTTCTCACTTTCTTCAACAGCTGCTCTTATTTTGGAGCACAATTCGACTCATCAACAGTAATAACAGCGACAATGAAATAAAACACCACGATGTCTACACACTATACACACACACACACCAACACATACACACATATATCTAGTGACTTCATGCGTACAACTTCTGTTCCTTTCTACCTGGAAAGGTGCATGTCGTGTACCTTTAAAGCTATAAGGTAATTACTTCTAATTGGGTAGCCGACCTACTGTTTTTTTTTTATCCGAAGGTACATGTCTACATTTCCAAAAAGTTATAGTTTAGTACCCTTTTACTTGATCTGATAATCTATTACAGCACATACTACCAGTAATAACACTATTAATACTCCAGCGTGACCTCTAAATAAAAGGCTATGACTGCCTTTTCCTCACACTGTAAGCACGCATGCATCCTGAATCAGATCAAATTAAAATCCGCATTGTGTAATAAATAGAAACCCATGTTCTGATCTGACACCGCTGATGTTCCTCCATAAAATAGGTTATAACATAATTTGATTTAAATCTGATTTAAGACGTGACCCACGTTTAACTGAACAGTCCCCCTGAATTTAGGGTGATCCATGCGGTTTATTAGTTCAGTATCGGGTTTTATTTTGACACGATGTGGACAAAGCTGTCAATGTAAAATGTAATGTAATGCCATTTCTGTTCAACTGCGACGCACCAATGCTGAATTTGTACCAGAGATGATTAAATACGAACGTGTTCAAGTCTTGCTAAACACAGACAAAAAATTATAATTGTAAAGTCGGGGTTTAATTCAACAATCTAAGATGTAACGCAAAACTCTTGGTGTTAATCCGCATTAAGGATTTGTTTTTTGTTTTGTTTTTTGCTGTAAGTGTGTGTTTGAACATGAAGTCCTGATTTAAAATGGCATTCTTATTTAAACTGTACATGTGACGGCCCGAAAATAGCAAACGAAAAATCATAAATAAAATGTAATTAAAATCTAAACTAGAACTAAATGAAATGAAAGGTGGTGTCTGAAGTGAGCGCATGTGCAGAAAGGCCCGTTGCGCGTGTCCACTCTGCGGGAGCGCGCATGACACTGTAGCTGTGGAGAACACTCATGGTGCAAAGCAATTTCACAAATAATTTTTACAACAATTAGGGAGTGTGCAGGGGGGTGAAATGGCGATTTCACATGCAGATGGGGAAGACGCGGTGGGGAAGACGGAGGAGAGTCTCTCGCGCTCTCTCCCTCTCTCCCTCTCTCTCTCTCTCTCTTGCTCTGTCGCTATATCCCCCTCTCTCTCTCTCAGGGAAAAAAGGAGAGAAACCTACTGCTTTGAGGTGGAAAATTATTCTCTTTTCTTTACAGGTTTATGAAACTTTTGTTTCTGTTTATTATAAAACAAAATATTACAGTCACAAAACTCTCTCTCTCTCTCTACACACACACACACACACAAACACACATATATATTTTTATATATATATATATATATATATATATATATATATATATATATATATATATATATATATATAAAATGGAAAAATGGAAATACTGTGACTTTATGAGGTTATATAGGATAGTCTTTAAAATTTTAAAAAGAGATTTTAAACTCAGTAATGTAGTGTGTGTGTGTGTGTGTGTGTGTGTGTGTGTGAGAGAGAGAGTATGTGTGTGTTTATTAAGTATTATTGGTAAGTTTGCAACCAATGATGATGATGATGATGATATTATTATTATTATTATTATTATTATTATTATTATTATTATTATTATTATTATTATTATTATTATTATTATTATTATTATTATTATTATGTGTAGAATGATTTATTCGAATGGATGTTATAGCAGTTTATATCAATTATGAACAATGATGGCATTACTACAATGGTAATTTTGCACACATTTAAGAAAGTATACATTATTAAAAGCTATAGACAGTGACATCATTCAGGCAATATAGCCTAATTTAGAGAAGAGTCATTGTTACAAAACAGTAAAAGAGACTGAATGTGTTTAATTGAGGGACTAGGCCAGTCCATGAATAATCTTATAATAAAATAACATATTGCTGAATCAAAAAAATTCTACATTCACACATTAGTTAAGGGTTCTAAATAGCTTCTTCTTCTTCTTCCTCTTCTTCTTCTACTTCTTCTTCTTCTTCTTCTTCTTCTTCTTCTTCTTCTTATTATTATTCAATGAACCCTTAAAAAGCCACTTTTCTATGTGTTTTAACTGCAAACTCCAAATTATTGCTCATTATATGTTTTATGTAAGGGTTCATTTGATAATTAAGGGTTCCTACTAAAGAGGTTCTACTTGAGAAGCTTTCTAATAAGGAAACACTCTGTTCCAGGGTTTACAGGAACTTTTATTGGTTCCTCCAGAGGGAAAAGAGGGTGCATGATGAGCCACAGTGTTCTCATAAACACTACATATATGTCCTGAAGTTAAGGGTACTAAAATTGACCTTTCCTTGTTTCTTGAGTGGTACCCACTACAACAAGTGGTACCTCTTCTACATTAAATACGTATCTTTCACATGAAAATGTGGAATCAGTTTGGACTGTAATTACCTTTTAGAGTACAGCTTTACAGACACGCTACACGCCGTTTCCCGGGTAAAAGAGATTTGCACACTAAAGGTCTAAACGGTCTATGCATGTGTTTACATTTATATTTTTAAACAGAAAGTTGGAACAAAACAAAATCTTAGCACCTTTTTTTTATTATTTATTTTTTTAGCTTTTGGCTAAAGAATAACAATATACAGGCTTCCTGATGAATAACACAAGCATGGAATGACTTACACAACATCACATTCCTCCTCTAATGTTTCCTTCCTCGAGAACTAAATCAGTTTACGCTCACAGGATCGACATTATGATTAAAATAAATAAATAAATAAATAAATAACACGAAAGGTTCTACAAGGTCGACTCACAATTAAAGTTACAATCAAAGTTAATACCTATGTGCCAGGTACCTGAGTGAACTCCAGAACCGTTCCAAAGTCTCTATGGTCCATCTCATCTCCTCCCAGCTCACCAGCACACGCTGCTACGGCGACGGCTCTCAGCCCTCCCCGTGGACCTTGTTAACTTGCGGAGGCACGCTCACATCTGCTGAGAATTATGTCAGTGTGTTATTGCTTCCTTGGCAGAATTATTTTATCCGGGAGGCCGGAGAGAGACGGTGTAAGATGTCATGTAGTAGAAGAGAGCTGCTGCTTGTTAGGCTTCACACTGTCATTAGAGACAAGGAGCGGGTCAGAGATAAACATCTTTATAAAACAGTGCAATGAAAGAGGAGATCAGCCACAGTCCGTGTACATAGAAATGCTATTCAGGAATCATTTCAAAGTTTAAAATTTGTCAGAATAATTTCAGCTTTAAAATATATTAAAACCGTAAATATTGAAGATTCATTTGTTTGTAAATTTAAATATATGAAACCTTTTAATTCTGTAAATGTGTTTTATTTGTTCGGTGTACTAAATTCAGCTCCCCAGCTATGAGCTTAGTTTATCAACATCAAAGTGAAATATTCCAAGATCTCCTTCTTACTTTATGGACAATGAAGTGCAAAAAAACAAAAACAAAAACAAAAAACCTAAGTGAAAAAGGTTTGGGCAAACTGTGAAAAAGGTTTGGGCAAACTACTGCTTGAAAAAAAAGTCATTAATTATGTACATGAGTATCTTAAGTTAAGTTATATTAATCATCATGAACACCATCATGCATTAGAAAAAGCTTGGACCTCAATTATATTTAATATACCCTTGAATATACTGTGATCGTTCCTGTATGTAACTAAAGTAAAATCATAAATTCTGTTTTATTATTTCTCTTTAAAAATCTGAATCTGAATTAAGGATTTGCAAATACACTATTCATTTATTATTTTATTTATCAAATTATTATTATTATTATTATTATTATTATTATTATTATTTACTGCTTTTATATGATCACTAATTTATTGTCTGTTAATAATATTATAACAATACAATAATCAATGGTAATATTTTTCATATTCACATGCAGCATATTAGCACTTTATATGAAATGAGATGAAAACTGATGATGGAAAACATTAAAAATATATATATTTAGTACATGTGCATATAAACATTCCACCCCTGAAACACCCTCTGAGAAAATTGTAAAAGTCTTAAGCGTTGTCCTTTGTGTTTTGTTGAACCCTACATCTAAATGTTATCCAATCAGAAAAGGTTCCAAGTTTTAGGAATACCTAGTTATCCAATGAACCATTAGAGAACCCTTTAAAGACCCCATTTAAATATGAACTTAAACATAAAAAGCTATACATGATCGAGTTAAACAAGGGAATTTTTTTTTTTTAACTCTGAAGAGCTCTTTGGTTGTCCTTCAAAGGTTCTTTGTAGAACCCTACAGCTGAGTGTTTTACCATCAGAAAGGTTTTTAATAGAACCATTTTCTGAAAGCTAAGAACCTGAAAATATTATCCAACAAACCCTCAAAGACCAAATTTTTTTGCTCATCCAGAAATTTCCAATTGCATATTTAAAGAAAAATGGTTCTTCAAAAGGTTCTTTGTACAGATACTGCTTCCTAGCTTTCATAAAAGGTTGCAAATGTCCCTTAAAGAACCCTTTATCCAAGCGTGGGTGTATTCACTTGTTTCTGGAACAAACTACAAAGTATCACTCTTTATTTTCTTAGAACCTCTCAGGAGCTTAACACCTTGGCGTTTGGTGTACTCTTAGAGAAAGGGTTCTTTAAGGGATCATTGGACAGTTGAGCAACCTTAGCATTCTGAAAGAGTTCAATTTGGAACCCATTCTTAATAGGAAAACACTCTGTTGTAGAGTTCTTCAAAAAAACTTTAAGGGTTCTGCTGAGGGAGAACCACAGAACACATCTAAATTTTGAGCACCAACATGATAAATCTATATATATGAAGAGAAATCAATTATATGCTCTACGGGAGCCTGATATTTTCTTCTTAATACTTAGAACCTGGGGGGCGTTTAACATTTAGCTATATTGGTACTTTAATTTTTTTTTAAAGGTTTATTGGATAATTAAAGGTTCTTAGCCTCCTAAAATGGCTCTACTTGGATAAGTCAATGTTCTAAGAGTGTAGCTAGACAGTAAAACTACACTAAACACAATTTTCCTCTTCTGACCAGTATTGCATGGAAATTAAACTGGCATCAAGATCCACTGACCCAAATTAAGTCCCTGCTGAGTTCCTGATTACCCCTTTTGAAGCCCTTGCAAGGGGTTTAAATGGCAATTTTTCTCAAAAAATGAGGCAATTCTTTAAAAAAAAATAGTTTTATCAGTAAATGACATCAGGGAAAGTGCTGCTACACCTTTATCGTCAGTATCAGAATGTTTACGTTTCTGTCATCACCTTACAAGATGCTTCAGAGTTAAAGTGTGCCCTCTTCTCTCTGTGCATTTAACGATGAAGCGATCTAGAAGGTGGCTCTTCCTGATAAACAGTACCCTGACCTCATGATCTCGTCCTGCTCTCAGGAGTGTGACCCGGGGAGAGTTAAGTGTCCACCTCACACACAGGGCCAAGGGCTCTTTCCTGTAATGAAGTATGACTATCGTCTGCTGGAGCTGTCTGGATGGCCATAGAGCTCAAAGTGTACATCTTAAAAGCAGATGCTCACCCAATCTGGATGGCTCAAAAAGGCCTTTTAAGTGCATAAAGCCTTTTAAAGTGGATAAGGGTGATTGGTGATCTGTTTCTGTGCACCTCCAGGCCACGTCTATGCATATAAACACAAGCGCACTGATTCCTGATTCCATCAGTGTTTCTTCAGGCCAAATGACTTACACTGCATGAGGCAAGGTGTGTAAGAAATTGCTTCAAAATTTTATTACAGACGTGAAAGTAGCGTGGAAAAATGATAGAGTGATAGAAAGAAAAATTAGGATGCCAATGCATCTTGGCACTTTATTATACATCTGACATCTATATGCTGAGTAAAATCCCCAAATTACTTCCATCTTTTTAAAACAAAACAAACAAAAAGCTGGTCCAAAGAACTATACTGTCTCCTCCAAAACTATTGTAATGGTAAGGCCAATTGTTTAGTTTGCTGCAGACTGAAGGCATTTGCATTTGAGATGAGAAAAGCATTTAGAATTTAATCTTTTATTTCCTGGTATTTGTATATGGATATGTGTAAAATGACATAGAACATAGCACATTTTGCATCAAAGCACACAATCTGTAGTCGAGCAAAAATACTGGAATGTGTGACTGGCACATGTTTCTTGTTAAACCGGTGTTCTGTTAGATTGATCATTTAAAAATTAAATAGCTCTGAACATCTACTCTTGGTTTTATCATCCAGTATCACCTGTGAAGACTGCATTTATTGTTAAAAAGGATAAACTAACAGGAAGATCCGAGAGCTGTCTGTGGGATAAAAGCGAGCCATTTTGAAGCCGAGAAAAGAGGGAAAATCAATCAGAGGCATAGGGCATAGCCAATATAACAATTTGGAATGTCCTGAAAAAGAAAGAAACCACTGGTTCACTGAGAAACAGACACCGAATGGGTCAGCCAAGGAAAACAACAGAAACATTGTGAGATCTGAAACTGCTGAAAAAGTTTACAGGAAAATTTTGTCTGCCAATTTACAGAGAAATGCATCCAAATTAATCGAGATGCAGCAAGATAATGATCCAAAACACATTGCCAACTCAACAAAGGACTTCATCAGGGGGAAAAGGGGAAGGTTTTAGACTGGCCAAGTAAATCACCAGACCTTAAGCAGCATTTCACTGAAATGCTTAAGAAGAGGAGACTGAAGGAAACAAGCAACAATTGAATGCGGCTGTGGTAAAAACTTCACAAATGAAGAAACCAACAGTTTGGTAATGTCAGTGAGTCACAGGCTTGATGCAGTTATTACAAGCAAGTCAAATACATCCGAATATTGCTGTAAGTGTTATTTACTTTCATTTACATAAAGCTTAATCGTTCCTATAGTTTTGCTCGCCTGTAGATTGGGTGGTCTCATAGAAAAGGTTCTATGTTGTATGCAGTTTAACATAATTAGATGCAAATACCAGGAAATAAACACTGCAATCCTAAACGCTCATTATTTTTTATTAATGCGTTGGTTGTTTCATTCAATACATATTAGTAAATAATCACACCAACCTGTTGCTGATTATTTTCCTGTAATAGCATGCCACAGAGTGTTTTATTCCTTCTATATAAAAAAGTATCAAAATGACTGACACACTCAAGGGTTATTTTAAATAAATATAAATATTATATTTCATTTACTCATAGTCCACATGAATTCTGCTGTTGCCTTTAACCATGTCCTGAGGAATGAATAAATGTTCCACAATCATCAAAAAAATAATTAGGAAGGCATAATAATATTAATAAATAATAATAAGAAGAGTAAGAATAATAAGAATAATAATACTTTCCGCCTTCCCATATTCTGTCAAATGGTGCTTTTCCTTTTCTCAGCTGCATCATCTGGTCATCTGAGCATCACTAACAGACCTGTCACACATGATTCTGCTTCCCCAAAAGCCACAGGTGGGATAAAATGGCCACTCTGAGATGACCATGCATTTGGTTTGCCATGTAGCTTTTAGATTCTAATTTTCATTTTCTCTGTAAGTGTAGTGAAATAATAGGCCATATTGCTGTTATTGTTTTCCTACAACATCCCATTTTTTGGTTACAGTGAGGGAAAAAAAGTATTTGATTCCCTGCTGATTTTGTACGTTTGCCCACTGACAAAGAAATTATTCAGTCTATTCAGTCTATAATTTTAATGGTAGGTTTATTTGAACAGTGAACAAGAAACAAGAAAATCCAGAAAAACGCATGTCAAAAATGTTATAAATTGATTTGCATTTTAATGAGGGAAATAAGTATTTGACCCCCTCTCAACCAGAAAAATTTCTGGCTCCCAGGTGTCTTTTATAGAGGTAACGAGCTGAGATTAGGAACACACTCTTAAAGGCAGTGCTCCTAATCTCAGCTTGTTACCTGTATAAAAGACACCTGTCCACAGAAGCAATCAATCAATCAGATTCCAAACTCTCCACCATGGCCAAGACTAAAGAGCTCTCCAAGGATGTCAGGGACAAGATTGTAGACCTACACATGTCTGGAATGGGCTAGAAGACCATAGCCAAGCAGCTTGGTGAGAAGGTGACAACAGTTGGTGCAATTATTCACAAATGGAAGAAACACAAAAGAACTGTCAATCTCCCTCGGCCTGGGGCTCCATGCAAGATCTCACCTCGAGGAGTTGCGATGATCATGAGAACAGTGAGGAATCAGCCCAGAACTACACGGGAGGATCTTGTCAATGATGTCAAGGCAGCTGGGACCATAGTCACCAAGAAAACAATTAGTAACACACTACGCTGTGAAGGACTGAAATCCTGCAGTGCCCGCAAGGTCCCCCTGCTCAAGAAAGCACATATACATGCCCGTCTGAAGTTTGCCAATGAACATTTGAATGATTCAGAGGACAACTTGGTGAAAGTGTTGTGGTCAGATGAGACCAAAATGGAGCTCTTTGGCATCAACTCAACTTGCCGCGTTTGGAGGAGGAATGCTGCCTATGACCCCAAGAACACCATCCCCATCGTCAAACATGGAGGTAGAAACATTAAGCTTTGGGGGTGTTTTTCTGCTAAGGGGACAGGACAACTTCACCACATCAATGGGACGATGGATGGACGATGGGGCCATGTACTGTCAAATCTTGTGTGAGAACCTCCTTCCCTCCTGAAAAAAAAAAATCCCTCCTGAGATGTGTGCAAACCTGGTGGACAACTACAAGAAACATCTGACCTTTGTGATTGCCAACAAGGTACTAAGTCATGTTTTGCAGAGGGGTCAAATACTTATTTCCCTCATTAAAATGCAAATCAATTTATAACATTTTAGTCATGCATTTTTCTGGATTTTCTTGTTGTTATTCTGTCTCTCACTGTTCAAATAAACCTACCATTAAAATTATAGACTGATCATTTCTTTGTCAGTGGGCAAATGTACAAAATCAGCAGGGGATCAAATACTTTTTTTCCCCTCACTGTATTTGTAGCTTTGCCTTCAAATAATAGTGTGAGAGTGAAACTCAGTGTGAGTTTCTTTGGTTAAGCAACAAAAACACTATAAATAAAATAACAAAAATTTAATATAAACTATTACTATCACAATATTTCTAATAATCATGTATTCGTTTCCTCGGACAAAATAAGTATTTTTAAATGACACACTTGAATGAAGCGTCGCTGTAGTGGAAGTGTAAAGACAGTATATTGTCGCCATCAAGTGGACAATCCGTAAAACTGCAGGATAAATTCAACTTCCGGTTACATTTCCGATGTAAAAGGGGAGGGAAAAAATGGCGGCGCCCTTGCAAATGTCATGTTGTTGATGTCGACGGTACTGTTATCGTGATTTCTTGTACAAGTGATACATTTCCAATCTTTTATGCAACAGTGAGTCAATGTTTTTGAGGTGAGAAATGAAATTTATGATATGAGGAAGTTAGCTCTATGGCCGAGTGAGTGTTTAGCACGTAGCAGTTAGCAGGCGTGTTCATATTATTCGTGTAAGGTTGATGGACAGCTTTTATTTCATTGCTATAACTTGTGTAAATCACTTCTGATAAATAATTTCCATACATTGAGATTGATTGGGTTTTTTTTGGCTTTTGTTTTTCTAGGACTAAAACAGAAAGATGGTCCATCTGTGTAAGTATTTATTATCTGTCAAAATCACATACATCAGAATAACTTTAAGTGTGTTAACTTTCTAAATAGTTTGTGGTGAAAGTTTCTAACGTTTATCTAATTGACTTTAACCTTTAAACAGACTGCACTAGCCAATTGCAGGCTTATATATTAATTAAAGTGTGTCTTTAATTAATGAATGGGGTGTGTTCTTAAATGAAACCTTAAGTTTAAGTGGTGTGGAATTCTCCCCGTAAATAAATGCTCGCAATAAATATCTAACCTGTCAAAATGTTAAAAACCTTAACCTGCACATAATTTCATCACGGGACTTGATTTATCATTGTGAAATTGCACAAAGAATCTAAAGTTTCTAAACTAAATGATTACGGCACCATGGGACGTTTTCCAGGACGGCCCCAGACAGAATATGATGCTCTCACAATATTCATGACCTAAATCAATCCAAGCATGTAGAACTTAAAAATCTTTTGTAACTTGTTAAAACCTTCACCAAAATTATTTCCAGAAATGTGTGCAATTTGGGTTTATTTATTTATTTAAAATTATATGACCTCTGAATCCACCATGGAAAAAAAAAAAACGGGTTGTTTTTGTTTGGTCATCACAGCATCATTATTGCTCAAAAAGTACCACGGGGGTCATGTGGTTATCCGCCTGGCGCTCGGTGGTGCCACCAACAGACCGTTTTTCCGTATAGTGGCTGCTTACAACAAAAGGGCACGAGATGGCAAATACATCGAGCAGCTGGGATCATATGACCCTCTCCCCAACATCTACAATGAGAAACTCGTCGCCTTCAACTACGACAGAATCAAGTACTGGATGGGGTGTGGTGCTCATCCCACTAAACCCGTGGCCAAACTTTTGGGTCAGTGCATCTATTTAGGAACTCTATACCTTTCTGAAACGACGACGTTTAATGGTTTATTTGCGGTTTCGTATATTTCAGGACTGGCCGGGTTTTTCCCGCTGCATCCTATGACGATAACGGAGGCAGAGCGGCAGAAAGCAGCAGCAGCTTTGAAACAGGAAGAGACGAGCGAGGATGAAGAAGAAAAGCAGGCAGAACAGTAGCATTTACTTTAACGCCTAAAATGACACGCTTTCTTTTTCGTCCTCATTTTAAAAGAACTCTGCTTACACTCACTTGATATGAGAGACTGGGACTCATCCTGATGGTCTAATGCTTTATTTTTTATTTCAATAAAACTGAACTGTAGTGCATTTTTATTGCTAATAAATCTAATCAAAATGTGAAGATCGTTTGTGAGAAAATCTTTTTTTTGTATGTGTTTTTATCCCACATTTCATGGAGTATTTTATCATATTTTAAAAATATATTTTTCAAAGCAGCTTTAATTTCAGGTGCTATGTATCTGATGAAGTTTTGTTAAATCCATGCAAAATATTTTACAGAATTGTACTGGTATCCAAGTGCAGGTTTAGTGGTTCACTTCCTTCTTTTTTTAATTTAAGAGAACAGTTACCAGGAAATATTTTTCCTTTGTTAGGTGAGACTATAATCAGATCAATCGCAAACAGCAAACAGAGGTGTGGGTTTAGTATCACTTGCTATTCCTCTGTTTGCTTGATGCAGTCATTTCAGATAATATGTCTGTTTATAGAACAAATATTGCGTGTCATAAACTGACTTCTCTGTAATAGTGACTGTACAGACCTGACCTTTATGGAAATGTTTTACCTTACAGTACTTTCACAATAGTATGCAGGGCTGTAAACATCAAAACCTCAGACTTCCATGTAATATGATATTGTATGAAACTGGGCTGGATTATCATAGTGGTATATTTATTAACTCTAATTTAGTTACATTACACAGTGGGTTGATCCCTCTATGCTCGTTCTCGGTGCAATGGTTTACTTAAGGTGTGACTTTTAACTTTCTCAACTACCTGATGAAACGCAGAGCATATGTTAATCATCACTTCATTTTCTGGTGGACTTGAAAGATACTAAGCCTCTTTTTATTTCTTCTGAAGCCTGATACAAATGGGGAGGAAAAATAGAAACGGCACTTAAATAAGGCCAGCATTCATTATTAACAGCACAAACAAGCCAATTTAATGAAAATGAGAAGTTTTGTTGGGGTAATTTGGAGAAATAAATACTCCATGACACTCCATCCTGCAATCCTGTTGACTGTCATACTTCTGATACCAGCAGCAACACTGCTTGGTAAGTTTAATCCAACTTTTAGCAAAATAATATTTAATTATGTAATTTCTGGTGTATATGCTAATGTCAACCTTGTCAATAGTGGTGTGCAGGGAAAATGCATGAACATCAAAATGCAAAGTAGATATGATAATTGTTGGTACAGTGGATATAAAAGTCTACACACCCCTGTTAAAATGGCAGGTTTTTGTGAATTACAAGAGTGTCATGTTAAAAAAAACAAGACTTTTTAGGTCAAAAAGTAAAAAAAAAAGGAAAGAAAACCATACAATAACCTGAAACCAAGAAGATGTGAAGATGAAACCAAGAAGATGTTAAGAAAATCCTACGGAAACAGCTAGTCTTTCTTTGGGGTTAATCAAAATAATTTCATTGATCATAGCTGTATGATAATTACTTTTCAACATGAGATTTAAGGTTCATTCTGAACACAGCCACATCCCTAATTATAAAAAAAGGGTTAACTTTTTAAAACATTTTTTCCTATTTTCCCCTAAAATGTTACTGATTGTTTTTCCACTTAATTTTTTGCATGTAGTAATTCCACATTGAGAGTGGAAAAAATTCTGACATGATTTAGCTTGATTAATTTTTTTTTTACCTCACAAAAACCTGCCTCGTGTGTAGACTTTTTATATCCATTGAATGAATAATCCTCAAAACATTCATGCATTTTTGTTCTGTGTTATACAGGTATGTTTTCTTGTAAATATTTGTCCCAATTGACAAAGAACATCAGATTGAAAATTTTAATTTAAATGTGTTGACATATATTTTTGTATATTTGGTTAGTGAGTAGTGTACTATAATGCACATTCAGATAATCGATATCTTAATTAAAAAGCTGATACATGGGGGATTTCAGACCTTGCTGTTATTTGAAAACTGGCCTCACTTTCAGGTAATGTCATTAAAAAAGTTTTTGATGCTCAAGGTTGGGCTGTAAGGAAACATGACAATGAATATTTCAAATACAAAAATGAATAACGTTATTATGTTATATGAATTAGGTTATTTTTATTCAGTCGACAATGGGTTAAAAACACCTATGGAAAAGGGAGTTACTGTATTTTATTATTTTTTAGGAATTGAATGGTTGTTATGATTTTTAGGTGTGGCATGTTGGTATGGAAATATATTTTAATAACCCATAAAAGTCTGATGCATAACCTAAAAAAGTGATGACGCTGAGCCATAAAAGTTAAACATTTACATGCAGCATTGCTTAGTAATATATAAAAATTGCATTTGGATTATAAACCAGCACTCCAGAAAATTTTATGTTTTTTATTATTGGCATTTATTACGCATTTAACAGTTCCTTCAATTCCAACAACAGAATTTGGATCAACACCTGTAGTGACACCAACAACAGAAAGTACAATCCTAACAAGTGCCACAGTGTCTACAACAGGGAAATCAGCACATCCCACGGTGTTCTCTTCAACTGAAGATGTCCATTCAGTCCCAACCACCTACTCAACATCAGTGCTCTCAAAACCTCATCCATCAATCAGTTCAGAAACTACAGAAGCAAGCTCAACAGAGTACACATCAAGTAAAGTAACGGGACAGTCTTCTGAATCTTCAGCAGCACCAGAACAAACAAGCCAGCAATCATCAGCATTTCCAACCACAGATGAAACCATGGCTTCATTGTCAACAACTGAAAACAACTCCACTACCACACTTCCAATGTTCACAGGAAGTGCAACTGAAACACTTCCTACTACAGATGGATCCACACAAATAACTCATATATCCTCTACTGAAGGTCCACATTCGCCATCAACTACAGAGTCAGCAACAACTTTAACATCTCTTACCAATATGATTTCTGATTCGGCAGTGACTACCACTATAAGCACTAACGAATACACATCAATAGACATAACTGAACAATCCAGTGGAACTTCAGAAGTGTCAAGAAAGACAAGTCAACAGACCCTAGAATCTTCTTCCACACATTTAACAGTTCCTTCAATTCCAACAACAGAATATGGATCCACACCTGTAGTGACACCAACAACAGATGGCACAATCCAAACAAGTCCCATAGGGTCTACAACAGAAGAATCTGCACATCCCACTGTATTCTCCTCAACTGAAGATGTCCATTCGACACGATCCACCTTCTCAACATCCATGTCCTTCACATCTCATGCGTCAGTCAGTTCAGAATCAACAGAAACAACCTCAACAGAGTACACATCAAGTAAAATAACTGGTCAGTATTCTGAAACTTCACTAGCACCCGACCAAACAAGCCAGCAATCATCAGCATTTCCGACCACAGATGAAACCATGGCTTCATTGTCAACAACTGAAAACAACTCCACTACCACACTTCCAATGTTCACAGGAAGTGCAACTGAAACATTTCCTACAACAGATGGATCCACACAAATAACTCATATATCCTCTAATGAAGGTCAACATTCGCCATCAACTACAGAGTTGGCAACAACTTTAACATCTCTTACCAATATGATTTCTGATTCGAGCGGACTACCACTACAAGTACTAAACGTATACATCAATAGACATAACTGAACAATCCAGTGGAACTTCAGAAGTGTCAAGAAAGACAAGTCAACAGACCCTAGTATCTTCTTCCACACATTTAACAGTTCCTTCAATTCCAACAACAGAATCACCTGTAGTGACACCAACAACAGATAGCACAATCCAAACAAGTCCCATAGGGTCTACAACAGAAGAATCTGCACATCCCACTGTATTCTCCTCAACTGAAGATGTCCATTCGACACGATCCACCTTCTCAACCACTATGCCCTTCAGATCTCATGCACCAGTCACTTCAGAAACTACAGAAAGAACCCCAACAGAGTACACATCAAGTAAAATAACTGGTCAGTATTCTGAGAACTTCACTAAGCCCCACGACAACAAGCCAGCAATCATCAGCATTTCCGACACAGATGAAACCATGGCTTCATTGTCAACAACTGAAAACAACTCCACTACCACACTACTCAATGTTCACAGGAAGTGCAACTGAAACATTTCCTACAACAGATGGATCCACACAAATAACTCATATATCCTCTACTGAAGGTCCACATTCGCCATCAACTACAGAGTCAGCAACAACTTTAACATCTCTTACCAATATGATTTCTGATTCGGCAGTGACTACCACTACAAGCACTAACGAATACACATCAATAGACATAACTGAGCAATCCAGTGGAACTTCAGAAGTGTCAAGAAAGACAAGTCAACAGACCCTATTATCTTCTTCTACACATTTAACAGTTCCTTCAATTCCAACAACAGAATTTGGATCCACACCTGTAGTGACACCAACAACAGATAGCACAATCCAAACAAGTCCCGTAGGGTCTACAACAGAAGAATCTGCACATCCCACTGTATTCTCCACAACTGAAGATGTCCATTCGACACGATCCACCTTCTCAACCACTATGCCCTTCACATCTCATGCATCAGTCAGTTCAGAAACTACAGAAACAACCTCAACAGAGTACACATCAAGTAAAATAACGGGACAGTCTTCTGAATCTTCAGCAGCACCTGACCAAACAAGCCAGCAATCATCAGCATTTCCGACCACAGATGAAACCATGCCTTCATTGTCAACAACTGAAAACAAGTCCACTACCACAACTCCAATGTTCACAGGAAGTGCAAGTGAAACATTTCCTACGTTAGATGGATCCACACAAATAACTCATATATCCTCTACTGAAGGTCCACATTCGCCATCAACTACAGAGTCAGCAACAACTTTAACATCTCTTACCAATATGATTTCTGATTCGGCAGTGACTACCACTACAAGTACTAACGAATACACATCAATAGACATAACTGAGCAATCCAGTGGAACTTCAGAAGTGTCAAGAAAGACAAGTCAACAGACCCTAGTATCTTCTTCCACACATTTAACAGTTCCTTCAATTCCAACTACAGAATTTGGATCAACACCTGTAGTGACACCAACAACAGAAAGTACAATCCTAACAAGTGCCACAGTGTCTACAACAGGAAAATCAGCACATCCCACGGTGTTCTCCTCAACTGAAGATGTCCATTCGACACGATCCACCTTCTCAACATCTATGTCCTTCACATCTCATGCATCAGTCAGTTCAGAATCAACAGAAACAACCTCAACAGAGTACACATCAAGTAAAATAACTGGTCAGTATTCTGAAACTTCACTAGCACCCGACCAAACAAGCCAGCAATCATCAGCATTTCCAACCACAGATGAAACCATGGCTTCATTGTCAACAACTGAAAACAACTCCACTTTTACCACACTTCAATTACAGGAAGTGCAACTAAAACAATTCCTACAACAGAATGGTCCACACAAATAACTCATATATCCTCTACTGAAGGTCCACGTTCGCCATCAACTATAGAGTCGGCAACAACTTTAACATCTCTTACCAATATGATTTCTGATTCAGCAGTGACTACCACTACAAGCACTAATGAATACACATCAATAGACATAACTGAACAATCCAGTGGAACTTCAGAAGTGTCAAGAAAGACAAGTCAACAGACCCTAGTATCTTCTTCCACACATTTAACAGTTCCTTCAATTCCAACAACAGAATTTGGATCCACACCTGTAGTGACACCAACAACAGATAGCACAATCCAAACAAGTCCCGTAGGGTCTACAACAGAAGAATCTGCACATCCCACTGTATTCTCCTCAACTGAAGATGTCCATTCGACACGATCCACCTTCTCAACCACTATGCCCTTCACATCTCATGCATCAGTCAGTTCAGAATCAACAGAAACAACCTCAACAGAGTACACATCAAGTAAAATAACTGGTCAGTATTCTGAAACTTCACTAGCACCCGACCAAACACGCCAGCAATCATCAGCATTTCCGACCACAGATGAAACCATGGCTTCATTGTCAACAACTGAAAACAACTCCACTACCACACTTCCAATGTTCACAGGAAGTGCAACTGAAACATTTCCTACGACAGATGGATCCACACAAATAACTCATATATCCTCGACTGAAGGTCCATATTCGCCATCCACTACAGAGTCGGCAACAGCTTTAACATCTCTTACCAGTATGATTTCTGATTCGGCAGTGACTACCACTACAAGCACTAATGAATACACATCAATAGACATAACTGAACAATCCAGTGGAACTTCAGAATTGTCAAGAAAGACAAGTCAACAGACTCTAGTATCTTCTTCTACACATTTAACAGTTCCTTCAATTCAAAAAAACAACACAATTTGAATCAAAACCTGAACACAAAAAAAAAAAAACCACAGTGTCTACAACAGGGAAATCAGCACATCCCACGGTGTTCTCCTCAACTGAAGATGTCCATTCGACACGATCCACCTTCTCAACCACTATGCCCTTCACATCTCATGCATCAGTCAGTTCAGAAACTACAGAAACAACCTCAACAGAGTACACATCAAGTAAAATAACAGGACAGTCTTCTGAATCTTCAGCAGCACCTGACCAAACAAGCCAGCAATCATCAGCATTTCCGACCACAGATGAAACCATGTCTTCATTGTCAACAACTGAAAACAACTCCACTACCACACTTCCAATGTTCACAGGAAGTGCAACTGAAACATTTCCTACGACAGATGGATCCACACAAATAACTCATATATCCTATACTGAAGGTCCACATTCGCCATCAACTATAGAGTCGGCAACAACTTTAACATCTCTTACCAATATGATTTCTGATTCGGCAGTGACTACCACTACAAGCACTAACGAATACACATCAATAGACATAACTGAGCAATCCAGTGGAACATCAGAAGTGTCAAGAAAGACAAGTCAACAGACCCTAGAATCTTCTTCTACACATTTAACAGTTCCGTCAATTCCAACAACAGAATTTGGATCCACACCTGTAGTGACACCAACAACAGATAGCACAATCCAAACAAGTCCCATAGGGTCTACAACAGAAGAATCTTCACATCCCACTGTTTTCTCCTCAACTGAAGATGTCCATTCGACACAATCCACCTTCTCAACCACTATGCCCTTCACATCTCATGCATCAGTCAGTTCAGAAACTACAGAAACAACCTCAACAGAGTACACATCAAGTAAAATAACTGGTCAGTATTCTGAAACTTCACTAGCACCCGACCAAACACGCCAGCAATCATCAGCATTTCCAACCACAGATGAAACCATGCCTTCATTGTCAACAACTGAAAACAACTCCACTACCACAACTCCAATGTTCACAGGAAGTGCAACTGAAACATTTCCTAATACAGATGGATCCACACAAATAACTCATATATCCTCTACTGAAGGTCCACATTCGCCATCAACTACAGAGTCAGCAACAACTTTAACATCTCTTACCAATATGATTTCTGATTCGGCAGTGACTACCACTACAAGTACTAACGAATACACATCAATAGACATAACTGAACAATCCAGTGGAACTTCAGAAGTGTCAAGAAAGACAAGTCAACAGACCCTAGTATCGTCTTCCACACATTTAACAGTTCCTTCAATTCCAACAACAGAATTTGGATCCACACCTGTAGTGACACCAACAACAGATAGCACAATCCAAACAAGTCCCGTAGGGTCTACAAGAGAAGAATTTTCACAACCCACTGTTTTCTCCACAACTGAAGATGTCCATTCGACACGAACCACCTTCTCAACCACTATGCCCTTCACATCTCATGCATCAGTCAGTTCAGAAACTACAGAAACAACTTCAACAGAGTACACATCAAGTAAAATAACAGGACAGTCTTCTGAATCTTCAGCAGCACCTGACCAAACAAGCCAGCAATCATCAGCATTTCCGACCACAGATGAAACCATGCCTTCATTGTCAACAACTGAAAACAACTCCACTACCACACTTCCAATGTTCACAGGAAGTGCAACTGAAACATTTCCTACAACAGATGGATCCACACAAATAACTCATATATCCTCTACTGAAGGTCCACATTCGCCATCAACTATAGAGTCGGCAACAACTTTAACATCTCTTACCAATATGATTTCTGATTCGGCAGTGACTACCACTACAAGCACTAACGAATACACATCAATAGACATAACTGAGCAATCCAGTGGAACTTCAGAAGTGTCAAGAAAGACAAGTCAACAGACCCTAGTATCTTCTTCTACACATTTAACAGTTCCTTCAATTCCAACAACAGAATTTGGATCCACACCTGTAGTGACACCAACAACAGATAGCACAATCCAAACAAGTCCCGTAGGGTCTACAACAGAAGAATCTGCACATCCCACTGTATTCTCCTCAACTGAAGATGTCCATTCGACACGATCCACCTTCTCAACCACTATGCCCTTCACATCTCATGCATCAGTCAGTTCAGAAACTACAGAAAGAACCTCAACAGAGTACACATCAAGTAAAATAACTGGTCAGTATTCTGAAACTTCACTAGCACCCGACCAAACAAGCCAGCAATCATCAGCATTTCCGACCACAGATGAAACCATGGCTTCATTGTCAACAACTGAAAACAACTCCACTACCACACTTCCAATGTTCACAGGAAGTGCAACTAAAACATTTCCTACAACAGAATGGTCCACACAAATAACTCATATATCCTCTACTGAAGGTCCACGTTCGCCATCAACTATAGAGTCGGCAACAACTTTAACATCTCTTACCAATATGATTTCTGATTCAGCAGTGACTACCACTACAAGCACTAATGAATACACATCAATAGACATAACTGAACAATCCATTGGAACTTCAGAAGTGTCAAGAAAGACAAGTCAACAGACCCTAGAATCTTCTTCTACACATTTAACAGTTCCGTCAATTCCAACAACAGAATTTGGATCCACACCTGTAGTGACACCAACAACAGATAGCACAATCCAAACAAGTCCCATAGGGTCTATAACAGAAGAATCTGCACATCCTACTGTATTCTCCTCAACTGAAGATGTCCATTCGACACGATCCACCTTCTCAACCTCTATGCCCTTCACATCTCATGCATCAGTCAGTTCAGAATCAACAGAAACAACCTCAACAGAGTACACATCAAGTAAAATAACTGGTCAGTATTCTGAAACTTCACTAGCACCCGACCAAACAAGCCAGCAATCATCAGCATTTCCGACCACAGATGAAACCATGGCTTCATTGTCAACAACTGAAAACAACTCCACTACCACAACTCCAATGTTCACAGGAAGTGCAACTGAAACATTTCCTACTACAGATGGATCCACACAAATAACTCATATATCCTCTACTGAAGGTCCACATTCGCCATCAACTACAGAGTCAGCAACAACTTTAACATCTCTTACCAATATGATTTCTGATTCGGCAGTGACTACCACTACAAGTACTAACGAATACACATCAATAGACATAACTGAACAATCCAGTGGAACTTCAGAAGTGTCAAGAAAGACAAGTCAACAGACCCTAGTATCTTCTTCCACACATTTAACAGTTCCTTCAATTCCAACAACAGAATTTGGATCCACACCTGTAGTGACACCAACAACAGATAGCACAATCCAAACAAGTCCCGTAGGGTCTACAACAGAAGAATCTGCACATCCCACTGTATTCTCCACAACTGAAGATGTCCATTCGACACGATCCACCTTCTCAACCACTATGCCCTTCACATCTCATGCATCAGTCAGTTCAGAAACTACAGAAAGAACCTCAACAGAGTACACATCAAGTAAAATAACTGGTCAGTATTCTGAAACTTCACTAGCACCCGACCAAACAAGCCAGCAATCATCAGCATTTCCGACCACAGATGAAACCATGGCTTCATTGTCAACAACTGAAAACAACTCCACTACCACACTTCCAATGTTCACAGGAAGTGCAACTAAAACATTTCCTACAACAGAATGGTCCACACAAATAACTCATATATCCTCTACTGAAGGTCCACGTTCGCCATCAACTATAGAGTCGGCAACAACTTTAACATCTCTTACCAATATGATTTCTGATTCAGCAGTGACTACCACTACAAGCACTAATGAATACACATCAATAGACATAACTGAACAATCCAGTGGAACTTCAGAAGTGTCAAGAAAGACAAGTCAACAGACCCTAGAATCTTCTTCTACACATTTAACAGTTCCGTCAATTCCAACAACAGAATTTGGATCCACACCTGTAGTGACACCAACAACAGATAGCACAATCCAAACAAGTCCCATAGGGTCTACAACAGAAGAATCTGCACATCCCACTGTATTCTCCTCAACTGAAGATGTCCATTCGACACGATCCACCTTCTCAACCTCTATGCCCTTCACATCTCATGCATCAGTCAGTTCAGAATCAACAGAAAAAACCTCAACAGAGTACACATCAAGTAAAATAACTGGTCAGTATTCTGAAACTTCACTAGCACCCGAACAAACACGCCAGCAATCATCAGCATTTCCGACCACAGATGAAACCATGGCTTCATTGTCAACAACTGAAAACAACTCCACTACCACACTTCCAATGTTCACAGGAAGTGCAACTGAAACATTTCCTACAACAGATGGATCCACACAAATAACTCATATATCCTCTACTGAAGGTCCACATTCGCCATCAACTATAGAGTCGGCAACAACTTTAACATCTCTTACCAATATGATTTCTGATTCGGCAGTGACTACCACTACAAGCACTAACGAATACACATCAATAGACATAACTGAGCAATCCAGTGGAACTTCAGAAGTGTCAAGAAAGACAAGTCAACAGACCCTAGTATCTTCTTCCACACATTTAACAGTTCCTTCAATTCCAACTACAGAATTTGGATCCACACCTGTAGTGACACCAACAACAGATAGCACAATCCAAACAAGTCCCGTAGGGTCTACAACAGAAGAATCTGCACATCCCACTGTATTCTCCTCAACTGAAGTTGTCCATTCGACACGATCCACCTTCTCAACCTCTATGCCCTTCACATCTCATGCATCAGTCAGTTCAGAATCAACAGAAACAACCTCAACAGAGTACACATCAAGTAAAATATCTGGTCAGTATTCTGAAACTTCACTAGCACCCGACCAAACAAGCCAGCAATCATCAGCATTTCCGACCACAGATGAATCCATGGCTTCATTGTCAACAACTGAAAACAACTCCACTACCACACTTCCAATGTTCACAGGAAGTGCAACTAAAACATTTCCTACAACAGAATGGTCCACACAAATAACTCATATATCCTCTACTGAAGGTCCATATTCGCCATCCACTACAGAGTCGGCAACAGCTTTAACATCTCTTACCAGTATGATTTCTGATTCGGCAGTGACTACCACTACAAGCACTAACGAATACACATCAATAGACATAACTGAACAATCCAGTGGAACTTCAGAAGTGTCAAGAAAGACAAGTCAACAGACTCTAGGATCTTCTTCTACACATTTAACAGTTCCTTCAATTCCAACTACAGAATTTGGATCAACACCTGTAGTGACACCAACAACAGAAAGTACAATCCTAACAAGTGCCACAGTGTCTACAACAGGGAAATCAGCACATCCCACGGTGTTCTCCTCAACTGAAGATGTCCATTCGACACGATCCACCTTCTCAACATCTATGTCCTTCACATCTCATGCATCAGTCAGTTCAGAATCAACAGAAACAACCTCAACAGAGTACACATCAAGTAAAATAACTGGTCAGTATTCTGAAACTTCACTAGCACCCGACCAAACACGCCAGCAATCATCAGCATTTCCGACCACAGATGAAACCATGGCTTCATTGTCAACAACTGAAAACAACTCCACTACCACACTTCCAATGTTCACAGGAAGTGCAACTGAAACATTTCCTACAACAGATGGATCCACACAAATAACTCATATATCCTCTACTGAAGGTCCACATTCGCCATCAACTATAGAGTCGGCAACAACTTTACCATCTCTTACCAATATGATTTCTGATTCGGCAGTGACTACCACTACAAGCACTAACGAATACACATCAATAGACAAAACTGAGCAATCCAGTGGAACTTCAGAAGTGTCAAGAAAGACAAGTCAACAGACCCTAGTATCTTCTTCCACACATTTAACAGTTCCTTCAATTCCAACAACAGAATTTGGATCCACACCTGTAGTGACACCAACAACAGATAGCACAATCCAAACAAGTCCCGTAGGGTCTACAACAGAAGAATCTGCACATCCCACTGTATTCTCCTCAACTGAAGATGTCCATTCGACACGATCCACCTTCTCAACCTCTATGCCCTTCACATCTCATGCATCAGTCAGTTCAGAATCAACAGAAACAACCTCAACAGAGTACACATCAAGTAAAATAACTGGTCAGTATTCTGAAACTTCACTAGCACCCGACCAAACAAGCCAGCAATCATCAGCATTTCCGACCACAGATGAAACCATGGCTTCATTGTCAACAACTGAAAACAACTCCACTACCACACTTCCAATGTTCACAGGAAGTGCAACTGAAACATTTCCTACAACAGATGGATCCACACAAATAACTCATATATCCTCTACTGAAGGTCCACATTCGCCATCAACTACAGAGTCGGCAACAACTTTAACATCTCTTACCAATATGATTTCTGATTCGGCAGTGACTACCACTACAAGTACTAACGAATACACATCAATAGACATAACTGAACAATCCAGTGGAACTTCAGAAGTGTCAAGAAAGACAAGTCATCAAACCCTAGTATCTTCTTCCACACATTTAACAGTTCCTTCAATTCCAACAACAGAATTTGGATCCACACCTGTAGTGACACCAACAACAGATAGCACAATCCAAACAAGTCCCATAGGGTCTACAAGAGAAGAATCTTCACAACCCACTGTTTTCTCCACAACTGAAGATGTCCATTCGACACGATCCACCTTCTCAACCACTATGCCCTTCACATCTCATGCATCAGTCAGTTCAGAAACTACAGAAACAACATCAACAGAATACACATCAAGTAAAATAACAGGACAGTCTTCTGAATCTTCAGCAGCACCTGACCAAACAAGCCAGCAATCATCAGCATTTCCGACCACAGATGAAACCATGCCTTCATTGTCAACAACTGAAAACAACTCCACTACCACACTTCCAATGTTCACAGGAAGTACCGAAACATTTCCTACAACAGATGGATCCACACAAATAACTCATATATCCTCTACTGAAGGTCCACATTCGCCATCAACTACAGAGGTCGGCAACAACTTTAACATCTCTTACCAATATGATTTCTGATTCGGCAGTGACTACCACTACAAGTACTAACGAATACACATCAATAGACATAACTGAACAATCCAGTGGAACTTCAGAAGTGTCAAGAAAGACAAGTCATCAAACCCTAGTATCTTCTTCCACACATTTAACAGTTCCTTCAATTCCAACAACAGAATTTGGATCCACACCTGTAGTGACACCAACAACAGATAGCACAATCCAAACAAGTCCCGTAGGGTCTACAACAGAAGAATCTGCACATCCCACTGTATTCTCCTCAACTGAAGATGTCCATTCGACACGATCCATCTTCTCAACCTCTATGCCCTTCACATCTCATGCATCAGTCAGTTCAGAATCAACAGAAACAACCTCAACAGAGTACACATCAAGTAAAATAACTGGTCAGTATTCTGAAACTTCACGAGCACCCGACCAAACACGCCAGCAATCATCAGCATTTCCGACCACAGATGAAACCATGGCTTCATTGTCAACAACTGAAAACAACTCCACTACCACACTTCCAATGTTCACAGGAAGTGCAACTGAAACATTTCCTACAACAGATGGATCCACACAAATAACTCATATATCCTCTACTGAAGGTCCACATTCGCCATCAACTACAGAGTCAGCAACAACTTTAACATCTCTTACCAATATGATTTCTGATTCGGCAGTGACTACCACTACAAGTACTAACGAATACACATCAATAGACATAACTGAACAATCCAGTGGAACATCAGAAGTGTCAAGAAAGACAAGTCAACAGACCCTAGTATCTTCTTCCACACATTTAACAGTTCCTTCAATTCCAACAACAGAATTTGGATCCACACCTGTAGTGACACCAACAACAGATAGCACAATCCAAACAAGTCCCGTAGGGTCTACAACAGAAGAATCTGCACATCCCACTGTATTCTCCTCAACTGAAGATGTCCATTCGACACGATCCACCTTCTCAACCACTATGCCCTTCACATCTCATGCATCAGTCAGTTCAGAATCAACAGAAACAACCTCAACAGAGTACACATCAAGTAAAATATCTGGTCAGTATTCTGAAACTTCACTAGCACCCGACCAAACAAGCCAGCAATCATCAGCATTTCCGACCACAGATGAAACCATGGCTTCATTGTCAACAACTGAAAACAACTCCACTACCACACTTCCAATGTTCACAGGAAGTGCAACTAAAACATTTCCTACAACAGAATGGTCCACACAAATAACTCATATATCCTCTACTGAAGGTCCATATTCGCCATCCACTACAGAGTCGGCAACAGCTTTAACATCTCTTACCAGCATGATTTCTGATTCGGCAGTGACTACCACTACAAGCACTAACGAATACACATCAATAGACATAACTGAACAATCCAGTGGAACTTCAGAAGTGTCAAGAAAGACAAGTCAACAGACTCTAATATCTTCTTCTACACATTTAACAGTTCCTTCAATTCCAACTACAGAATTTGGATCAACACCTGTAGTGACACCAACAACAGAAAGTACAATCCTAACAAGTGCCACAGTGTCTACAACAGGGAAATCAGCACATCCCACGGTGTTCTCCTCAACTGAAGATGTCCATTCGACACGATCCACCTTCTCAACATCTATGTCCTTCACATCTCATGCATCAGTCAGTTCAGAATCAACAGAAACAACCTCAACAGAGTACACATCAAGTAAAATAACTGGTCAGTATTCTGAAACTTCACTAGCACCCGACCAAACAAGCCAGCAATCATCAGCATTTCCAACCACAGATGAAACCATGGCTTCATTGTCAACAACTGAAAACAACTCCACTACCACACTTCCAATGTTCACAGGAAGTGCAACTAAAACATTTCCTACAACAGAATGGTCCACAGAAATAACTCATATATCCTCTACTGAAGGTCCACGTTCGCCATCAACTATAGAGTCGGCAACAACTTTAACATCTCTTACCAATATGATTTCTGATTCAGCAGTGACTACCACTACAAGCACTAATGAATACACATCAATAGACATAACTGAACAATCCATTGGAACTTCAGAAGTGTCAAGAAAGACAAGTCAACAGACCCTAGAATCTTCTTCTACACATTTAACAGTTCCGTCAATTCCAACAACAGAATTTGGATCCACACCTGTAGTGACACCAACAACAGATAGCACAATCCAAACAAGTCCCATAGGGTCTACAACAGAAGAATCTGCACATCCCACTGTATTCTCCTCAACTGAAGATGTCCATTCGACACGATCCACCTTCTCAACCTCTATGCCCTTCACATCTCATGCATCAGTCAGTTCAGAATCAACAGAAACAACCTCAACAGAGTACACATCAAGTAAAATAACTGGTCAGTATTCTGAAACTTCACTAGCACCCGACCAAACAAGCCAGCAATCATCAGCATTTCCGACCACAGATGAAACCATGGCTTCATTGTCAACAACTGAAAACAACTCCACTACCACACTTCCAATGTTCACAGGAAGTGCAACTGAAACATTTCCTACAACAGATGGATCCACACAAATAACTCATATATCCTCTACTGAAGGTCCACATTCGCCATCAACTATAGAGTCGGCAACAACTTTAACATTTCTTACCAATATGATTTCTGATTCGGCAGTGACTACCACTACAAGCACTAACGAATACACATCAATAGACATAACTGACCAATCCAGTGGAACATCAGAAGTGTCAAGAAAGACAAGTCAACAGACCCTAGAATCTTCTTCTACACATTTAACAGTTCCGTCAATTCCAACAACAGAATTTGGATCCGCACCTGTAGTGACACCAACAACAGATAGCACAATCCAAACAAGTCCCATAGGGTCTACAACAGAAGAATCTTCACATACCACTGTTTTCTCCTCAACTGAAGATGTCCATTCGACACGATCCACCTTCTCAACCACTATGCCCTTCACATCTCATGCATCAGTCAGTTCAGAAACTACAGAAACAACCTCAACAGAGTACACATCAAGTAAAATAACGGGACAGTCTTCTGAATCTTCAGCAGCACCTGACCAAACAAGCCAGCAATCATCAGCATTTCCGACCACAGATGAAACCATGCCTTCATTGTCAACAACTGAAAACAACTCCACTACCACAACTCCAATGTTCACAGGAAGTGCAACTGAAACATTTCCTACTACAGATGGATCCACACAAATAACTCATATATCCTCTACTGTAGGTCCACATTCGCCATCAACTACAGAGTCAGCAACAACTTTAACATCTCTTACCAATATGATTTCTGATTCGGCAGTGACTACCACTACAAGTACTAACGAATACACATCAATAGACATAACTGAACAATCCAGTGGAACTTCAGAATTGTCAAGAAAGACAAGTCAACAGACCCTAGTATCTTCTTCCACACATGTAACAGTTCCTTCAATTCCAACAACAGAATTTGGATCCACACCTGTAGTGACACCAACAACAGATAGCACAATCCAAACAAGTCCCATAGGGTCTACAACAGAAGAATCTGCACATCCCACTGTATTCTCCTCAACTGAAGATATCCATTCGACACGATCCACCTTCTCAACCACTATGCCCTTCACATCTCATGCATCAGTCAGTTCAGAAACTACAGAAAGAACCTCAACAGAGTACACATCAAGTAAAATAACTGGTCAGTATTCTGAAACTTCACTAGCACCCGACCAAACAAGCCAGCAATCATCAGCATTTCCGACCACAGATGAAACCATGGCTTCATTGTCAACAACTGAAAACAACTCCACTACCACACTTCCAATGTTCACAGGAAGTGCAACTGAAACATTTCCTACGACAGATGGATCCACACAAATAACTCATATATCCTCTACTGAAGGTCCATATTCGCCATCCACTATAGAGTCGGCAACAGCTTTAACATCTCTTACCAATATGATTTCTGATTCGGCAGTGACTACCACTACAAGTACTAACGAATACACATCAATAGACATAACTGAACAATCCAGTGGAACTTCAGAAGTGTCAAGAAAGACAAGTCAACAGACTCTACTATCTTCTTCTACACATTTAACAGTTCCTTCAATTCCAACTACAGAATTTGGATCAACACCTGTAGTGACACCAACAACAGAAAGTACAATCCTAACAAGTGCCACAGTGTCTACAACAGGGGAATCAGCACATCCCACGGTGTTCTCCTCAACTGAAGATGTCCATTCAGTCCCAACCACCTACTCAACATCAGTGCCCTCAAAACCTCATCCATCAATCAGTTCTGAAACTACAGAAGCAAGCTCAACAGAGTACACATCAAGTAAAATAACGGGACAGTCTTCTGAATCTTCAGCAGCACCCGACCAAACAAGCCAGCAATCATCAGCATTTCCGACCACAGATGAAACCATGGCTTCATTGTCAACAACTGAAAACAACTCCACTACCACACTTCCAATGTTCACAGGAAGTGCAACTGAAACATTTCCTACTACAGATGGATCCACACAAATAACTCATATATCCTCTACTGAAGGTCCACATTCGCCATCAACTACAGAGTCAGCAACAACTTTAACATCTCTTACCAATATGATTTCTGATTCGGCAGTGACTACCACTATAAGCACTAATGAATACACATCAATAGACATAACTGAACAATCCATTGGAACTTCAGAAGTGTCAAGAAAGACAAGTCAACAGACCCTAGAATCTTCTTCTACACATTTAACAGTTCCGTCAGTTCCAACAACAGAATTTGGATCCACACCTGTAGTGACACCAACAACAGATAGCACAATCCAAACAAGTCCCATAGGGTCTACAACAGAAGAATCTGCACATCCCACTGTATTCTCCTCAACTGAAGATATCCATTCGACACGATCCACCTTCTCAACCTCTATGCCCTTCACATCTCATGCATCAGTCAGTTCAGAAACTACAGAAACAACCTCAACAGAGTACACATCAAGTAAAATAACTGGTCAGTATTCTGAAACTTCAACAGCACCCGACCAAACAAGCCAGCAATCATCAGCATTTCCGACCACAGATGAAACCATGGCTTCATTGTCAACAACTGAAAACAACTCCACTACCACACTTCCAATGTTCACAGGAAGTGCAACTGAAACATTTCCTACTACAGATGGATCCACACAAATAACTCATATATCCTCTACTGATGGTCCATATTCGCCATCCACTACAGAGTCGGCAACAGCTTTAACATCTCTTACCAGTATGATTTCTGATTCGGCAGTGACTACCACTACAAGTACTATCGAATACACATCAATAGACATGACTGAACAATCCAGTGGAACTTCAGAAGTGTCAAGAAAGACAAGTCAACAGACTCTAGTATCTTCTTCTACGCATTTAACAGTTCATTCTATTCCAACTACAGAATTTGGATCAACACCTGTAGTGACACCAACAACAGAAAGTACAATCCTAACAAGTGCCACAGTGTCTACAACAGTGGAATCAGCACATTCCACGGTGTTCTCCTCAACTGAAGATATCCATTCGACACGATCCACCTTCTCAACCACTATGCCCTTCACATCTCATGCATCAGTCAGTTCAGAAACTACAGAAAGAACCTCAACAGAGTACACATCAAGTAAAATAACTGGTCAGTATTCTGAAACTTCACTAGCACCCGACCAAACAAGCCAGCAATCATCAGCATTTCCAACCACAGATGAAACCATGGCTTCATTGTCAACAACTGAAAACAACTCCACTACCACACTTCCAATGTTCACAGGAAGTGCAACTGAAACATTTCCTACGACAGATGGATCCACACAAATAACTCATATATCCTCTACTGAAGGTCCACATTCGCCATCAACTATAGAATCGACAACAACTTTAACATCTCTTACCAATATGATTTCTGATTCGGCAGTGACTACCACTACAAGTACTAACGAATACACATCAATAGACATAACTGAACAATCCAGTGGAACTTCAGAAGTGTCAAGAAAGACAAGTCAACAGACTCTACTATCTTCTTCTACACATTTTAAACAGTTCCTTCAATTCCAACTACAGAATTTGGATCAACACCTGTAGTGACACCAACAACAGAAAGTACAATCCTAACAAGTGCCACAGTGTCTACAACAGGGGAATCAGCACATCCCGGTACGGTGTTTCTCCTCAACTGAAGATGTCCATTCAGTCCCAACCACCTACTCAACATCAGTGCCCTCAAAACCTCATCCATCAATCAGTTCTGAAACTACAGAAGCAAGCTCAACAGAGTACACATCAAGTAAAATAACGGGACAGTCTTCTGAATCTTCAGCAGCACCCGACCAAACAAGCCAGCAATCATCAGCATTTCCAACCACAGATGAAACCATGGCTTCATTGTCAACAACTGAAAACAACTCCACTACCACACTTCCAATGTTCACAGGAAGTGCAACTGAAACATTTCCTACTACAGATGGATCCACACAAATAACTCATATATCCTCTACTGAAGGTCCACATTCGCCATCAACTACAGAGTCAGCAACAACTTTAACATCTCTTACCAATATGATTTCTGATTCGGCAGTGACTACCACTACAAGTACTAACGAATACACATCAATAGACATAACTGAACAATCCAGTGGAACTTCAGAAGTGTCAAGAAAGACAAGTCAACAGACCCTAGTATCTTCTTCCACACATTTAACAGTTCCATCAATTCCAACAACAGAATTTGGATCCACACCTGTAGTGACACCAACAACAGATAGCACAATCCAAACGAGTCCCGTAGGGTCTACAACAGAAGAATCTGCACATCCCACTGTATTCTCCTCAACTGAAGATGTCCATTCGACACGATCCACTTTCTCAACCACTATGCCCTTCACATCTCATGCATCAGTCAGTTCAGAAACTACAGAAACAACCTCAACAGAGTACACATCAAGTAAAATAACTGGTCAGTATTCTGAAACTTCAATAGCACCCGACCAAACAAGCCAGCAATCATCAGCATTTCCGACCACAGATGAAACCATGGCTTCATTGTCAACAACTGAAAACAACTCCACTACCACAACTCCAATGTTCACAGGAAGTGCAACTGAAACATTTCCTACTACAGATGGATCCACACAAACAACTCATATATCCTCTACTGAAGGTCCATATTCGCCATCCACTACAGAGTCGGCAACAGCTTTAACATCTCTTACCAGTATGATTTCTGATTCGGCAGTGACTACCACTACAAGTACTATCGAATACACATCAATAGACATGACTGAACAATCCAGTGGAACTTCAGAAGTGTCAAGAAAGACAAGTCAACAGACTCTAGTATCTTCTTCTACGCATTTAACAGTTCCTTCAATTCCAACTACAGAATTTGGATCCACACCTGTAGTGACACCAACAACAGAAAGTACAATCCAAACAAGTCCCATAGGGTCTACAAGAGAAGAATCTTCACAACCCACTGTTTTCTCCACAACTGAAGATGTCCATTCGACACGATCCACCTTCTCAACCACTATGCCCTTCACATCTCATGCATCAGTCAGTTCAGAAACTACAGAAACAACCTCAACAGAATACACATCAAGTAAAATAACAGGACAGTCTTCTGAATCTTCAGCAGCACCTGACCAAACAAGCCAGCAATCATCAGCATTTCCGACCACAGATGAAACCATGCCTTCATTGTCAACAACTGAAAACAACTCCACTACCACACTTCCAATGTTCACAGGAAGTGCAACTGAAACATTTCCTACAACAGATGGATCCACACAAATAACTCATATATCCTCTACTGAAGGTCCACATTCGCCATCAACTATAGAGTCGGCAACAACTTTAACATCTCTTACCAATATGATTTCTGATTCGGCAGTGACTACCACTACAAGCACTAACGAATACACATCAATAGACATAACTGAGCAATCCAGTGGAACTTCAGAAGTGTCAAGAAAGACAAGTCAACAGACCCTAGTATCTTCTTCCACACATTTAACAGTTCCTTCAATTCCAACAACAGAATTTGGATCCACACCTGTAGTGACACCAACAACAGATAGCACAATCCAAACAAGTCCCGTAGGGTCTACAACAGAAGAATCTGCAATCGCCACTGTATTCTCCTCAACTGAAGATGTCCATTCGACACGATCCACCTTCTCAACCTCTATGCCCTTCACATCTCATGCATCAGTCAGTTCAGAATCAACAGAAACAACCTCAACAGAGTACACATCAAGTAAAATAACTGGTCAGTATTCTGAAACTTCACTAGCACCCGACCAAACACGCCAGCAATCATCAGCATTTCCGACCACAGATGAAACCATGGCTTCATTGTCAACAACTGAAAACAACTCCACTACCACACTTCCAATGTTCACAGGAAGTGCAACTGAAACATTTCCTACAACAGATGGATCCACACAAATAACTCATATATCCTCTACTGAAGGTCCACATTCGCCATCAACTACAGAGTCAGCAACAACTTTAACATCTCTTACCAATATGATTTCTGATTCGGCAGTGACTACCACTACAAGTACTAACGAATACACATCAATAGACATAACTGAACAATCCAGTGGAACATCAGAAGTGTCAAGAAAGACAAGTCAACAGACCCTAGTATCTTCTTCCACACATTTAACAGTTCCTTCAATTCCAACAACAGAATTTGGATCCACACCTGTAGTGACACCAACAACAGATAGCACAATCCAAACAAGTCCCGTAGGGTCTACAACAGAAGAATCTGCACATCCCACTGTATTCTCCTCAACTGAAGATGTCCATTCGACACGATCCACCTTCTCAACCACTATGCCCTTCACATCTCATGCATCAGTCAGTTCAGAATCAACAGAAACAACCTCAACAGAGTACACATCAAGTAAAATATCTGGTCAGTATTCTGAAACTTCACTAGCACCCGACCAAACAAGCCAGCAATCATCAGCTTTCCGCCACATGAAACCACGGCTTCATTGTCAACAACTGAAAACAACTCCACTACCACACTTCCAATGTTCACAGGAAGTGCAACTAAAACATTTCCTACAACAGAATGGTCCACACAAATAACTCATATATCCTCTACTGAAGGTCCATATTCGCCATCCACTACAGAGTCGGCAACAGCTTTAACATCTCTTACCAGTATGATTTCTGATTCGGCAGTGACTACCACTACAAGCACTAACGAATACACATCAATAGACATAACTGAACAATCCAGTGGAACTTCAGAAGTGTCAAGAAAGACAAGTCAACAGACTCTAATATCTTCTTCTACACATTTAACAGTTCCTTCAATTCCAACTACAGAATTTGGATCAACACCTGTAGTGACACCAACAACAGAAAGTACAATCCTAACAAGTGCCACAGTGTCTACAACAGGGAAATCAGCACATCCCACGGTGTTCTCCTCAACTGAAGATGTCCATTCGACACGATCCACCTTCTCAACATCTATGTCCTTCACATCTCATGCATCAGTCAGTTCAGAATCAACAGAAACAACCTCAACAGAGTACACATCAAGTAAAATAACTGGTCAGTATTCTGAAACTTCACTAGCACCCGACCAAACAAGCCAGCAATCATCAGCATTTCCAACCACAGATGAAACCATGGCTTCATTGTCAACAACTGAAAACAACTCCACTACCACACTTCCAATGTTCACAGGAAGTGCAACTAAAACATTTCCTACAACAGAATGGTCCACAGAAATAACTCATATATCCTCTACTGAAGGTCCACCTTCGCCATCAACTATAGAGTCGGCAACAACTTTAACATCTCTTACCAATATGATTTCTGATTCAGCAGTGACTACCACTACAAGCACTAATGAATACACATCAATAGACATAACTGAACAATCCATTGGAACTTCAGAAGTGTCAAGAAAGACAAGTCAACAGACCCTAGAATCTTCTTCTACACATTTAACAGTTCCGTCAATTCCAACAACAGAATTTGGATCCACACCTGTAGTGACACCAACAACAGATAGCACAATCCAAACAATTCCCATAGGGTCTACAACAGAAGAATCTGCACATCCCACTGTATTCTCCTCAACTGAAGATGTCCATTCGACACGATCTACCTTCTAACCACTATGCCCTTCACATCTCATGCATCAGTCAGTTCAGAAACTACAGAAAGAACCTCAACAGAGTACACATCAAGTAAAATAACTGGTCAGTATTCTGAAACTTCACTAGCACCCGACCAAACAAGCCAGCAATCATCAGCATTTCCGACCACAGATGAAACCATGGCTTCATTGTCAAAAAACTGAAAACAACTCCACTACCACACTTCCAATGTTCACAGGAAGTGCAACTGAAACATTTCCTACAACAGATGGATCCACACAAATAACTCATATATCCTCTACTGAAGGTCCACATTCGCCATCAACTATAGAGTCGGCAACAACTTTAACATTTCTTACCAATATGATTTCTGATTCGGCAGTGACTACCACTACAAGCACTAACGAATACACATCAATAGACATAACTGACCAATCCAGTGGAACATCAGAAGTGTCAAGAAAGACAAGTCAACAGACCCTAGAATTCTTTCTTTACACATTTAACAGTTCCGTCAATTCCAACAACAGAATTTGGATCCACACCTGTAGTGACACCAACAACAGATAGCACAATCCAAACAAGTCCCATAGTGTCTACAACAGAAGAATCTTCACATACCACTGTTTTCTCCTCAACTGAAGATGTCCATTCGACACCATCCACCTTCTCAACCACTATGCCCTTCACATCTCATGCATCAGTCAGTTCAGAAACTACAGAAACAACCTCAACAGAGTACACATCAAGTAAAATAACGGGACAGTCTTCTGAATCTTCAGCAGCACCTGACCAAACAAGCCAGCAATCATCAGCATTTCCGACCACAGATGAAACAATGGCTTCATTGTCAACAACTGAAAACAACTCCACTACCACACTTCCAATGTTCACAGAGCAAGTCTTAAACACTTATGACAGATGGATCCACACAAATAACTCATATATCCTCTACTGAAGGTCCATATTCGCCATCCACTATAGAGTCGGCAACAGCTTTAACATCTCTTACCAATATGATTTCTGATTCGGCAGTGACTACCACTACAAGTACTAAACTAACACACATCAATAGACATAACTGAACAATCCAGTGGAACTTCAGAAGTGTCAAGAAAGACAAGTCAACAGACTCTACTATCTTCTTCTACTCATTTAACAGTTCCTTCAATTCCAACTACAGAATTTGGATCAACACCTGTAGTGACACCAACAACAGAAAGTACAATCCTAACAAGTGCCACAGTGTCTACAACAGGGGAATCAGCACATCCCACGGTGTTCTCCTCAACTGAAGATGTCCATTCAGTCCCAACCACCTACTCAACATCAGTGCCCTCAAAACCTCATCCATCAATCAGTTCTGAAACTACAGAAGCAACCTCAACAGAGTACACATCAAGTAAAATAACTGGTCAGTATTCTGAAACTTCAATAGCACCCGACCAAACAAGCCAGCAATCATCAGCATTTCCGACCACAGATGAAACCATGGCTTCATTGTCAACAACTGAAAACAACTCCACTACCACAACTCCAATGTTCACAGGAAGTGCAACTGAAACATTTCCTACTACAGATGGATCCACACAAACAACTCATATATCCTCTACTGAAGGTCCATATTCGCCATCCACTACAGAGTCGGCAACAGCTTTAACATCTCTTACCAGTATGATTTCTGATTCGGCAGTGACTACCACTACAAGCACTAACGAATACACATCAATAGACATAACTGAACAATCCAGTGGAACTTCAGAAGTGTCAAGAAAGACAAGTCAACAGACCCTAGTATCTTCTTCTACACATTTAACAGTTCCTTCAATACAGAATTAGAAAAATGAAAAAAAAGTACAACTAACAAGTGACCAACAGACAATGTCTCACAACAGGGAAATCAGCACATCCCCGGGGTGTTCTCCTCAACTGAAGATGTCCATTCGACACGATCCACCTTCTCAACATCTATGTCCTTCACATCTCATGCATCAGTCAGTTCAGAATCAACAGAAACAACCTCAACAGAGTACACATCAAGTAAAATAACTGGTCAGTATTCTGAAACTTCACTAGCACCCGACCAAACAAGCCAGCAATCATCAGCATTTCCAACCACAGATGAAACCATGGCTTCATTGTCAACAACTGAAAACAACTCCACTACCACACTTCCAATGTTCACAGGAAGTGCAACTAAAACATTTCCTACAACAGAATGGTCCACAGAAATAACTCATATATCCTCTACTGAAGGTCCACCTTCGCCATCAACTATAGAGTCGGCAACAACTTTAACATCTCTTACCAATATGATTTCTGATTCAGCAGTGACTACCACTACAAGCACTAATGAATACACATCAATAGACATAACTGAACAATCCATTGGAACTTCAGAAGTGTCAAGAAAGACAAGTCAACAGACCCTAGAATCTTCTTCTACACATTTAACAGTTCCGTCAATTCCAACAACAGAATTTGGATCCACACCTGTAGTGACACCAACAACAGATAGCACAATCCAAACAAGTCCCATAGGGTCTACAACAGAAGAATCTGCACATCCCACTGTATTCTCCTCAACTGAAGATGTCCATTCGACACGATCCACCTTCTCAACCACTATGCCCTTCACATCTCATGCATCAGTCAGTTCAGAAACTACAGAAAGAACCTCAACAGAGTACACATCAAGTAAAATAACTGGTCAGTATTCTGAAACTTCACTAGCACCCGACCAAACAAGCCAGCAATCATCAGCATTTCCGACCACAGATGAAACCATGGCTTCATTGTCAACAACTGAAAACAACTCCACTACCACACTTCCAATGTTCACAGGAAGTGCAACTGAAACATTTCCTACAACAGATGGATCCACACAAATAACTCATATATCCTCTACTGAAGGTCCACATTCGCCATCAACTATAGAGTCGGCAACAACTTTAACATTTCTTACCAATATGATTTCTGATTCGGCAGTGACTACCACTACAAGCACTAACGAATACACATCAATAGACATAACTGACCAATCCAGTGGAACATCAGAAGTGTCAAGAAAGACAAGTCAACAGACCCTAGAATCTTCTTCTACACATTTAACAGTTCCGTCAATTCCAACAACAGAATTTGGATCCACACCTGTAGTGACACCAACAACAGATAGCACAATCCAAACAAGTCCCATAGTGTCTACAACAGAAGAATCTTCACATACCACTGTTTTCTCCTCAACTGAAGATGTCCATTCGACACCATCCACCTTCTCAACCACTATGCCCTTCACATCTCATGCATCAGTCAGTTCAGAAACTACAGAAACAACCTCAACAGAGTACACATCAAGTAAAATAACGGGACAGTCTTCTGAATCTTCAGCAGCACCTGACCAAACAAGCCAGCAATCATCAGCATTTCCGACCACAGATGAAACCATGGCTTCATTGTCAACAACTGAAAACAACTCCACTACCACACTTCCAATGTTCACAGGAAGTGCAACTGAAACATTTCCTATGACAGATGGATCCACACAAATAACTCATATATCCTCTACTGAAGGTCCATATTCGCCATCCACTATAGAGTCGGCAACAGCTTTAACATCTCTTACCAATATGATTTCTGATTCGGCAGTGACTACCACTACAAGTACTAACGAATACACATCAATAGACATAACTGAACAATCCAGTGGAACTTCAGAAGTGTCAAGAAAGACAAGTCAACAGACTCTACTATCTTCTTCTACACATTTAACAGTTCCTTCAATTCCAACTACAGAATTTGGATCAACACCTGTAGTGACACCAACAACAGAAAGTACAATCCTAACAAGTGCCACAGTGTCTACAACAGGGAATCAGCACATCCCACCCGGTGTTCTCCTCAACTGAAGATGTCCATTCAGTCCCAACCACCTACTCAACATCAGTGCCCTCAAACCTCATCCATCAATCAGTTCTGAAACTACAGAAGCAACCTCAACAGAGTACACATCAAGTAAAATAACTGGTCAGTATTCTGAAACTTCAATAGCACCCGACCAAACAAGCCAGCAATCATCAGCATTTCCGACCACAGATGAAACCATGGCTTCATTGTCAACAACTGAAAACAACTCCACTACCACAACTCCAATGTTCACAGGAAGTGCAACTGAAACATTTCCTACTACAGATGGATCCACACAAACAACTCATATATCCTCTACTGAAGGTCCATATTCGCCATCCACTACAGAGTCGGCAACAGCTTTAACATCTCTTACCAGTATGATTTCTGATTCGGCAGTGACTACCACTACAAGCACTAACGAATACACATCAATAGACATAACTGAACAATCCAGTGGAACTTCAGAAGTGTCAAGAAAGACAAGTCAACAGACCCTAGTATCTTCTTCTACACATTTAACAGTTCCTTCAATTCCAACTACAGAATTTGGATCAACACCTGTAGTGACACCAACAACAGAAAGTACAATCCTAACAAGTGCCACAGTGTCTACAACAGGGGAATCAGCACATCCCACGGTGTTCTCCTCAACTGAAGATGTCCATTCAGTCCCAACCACCTTCTCAACATCAGTGCCCTCAAAACCTCATCCATCAATCAGTTCAGAAACTACAGAAGCAAGCTCAACAGAGTACACATCAAGTAAAATAACGGGACAGTCTTCTGAATCTTCAGCAGCACCCGACCAAACAAGCCAGCAATCATCAGCATTTCCGACCACAGATGAAACCATGGCTTCATTGTCAACAACTGAAAACAACTCCACTACCACACTTCCAATGTTCACAGGAAGTGCAACTGAAACATTTCCTACTACAGATGGATCCACACAAATAACTCATATATCCTCTACTGAAGGTCCACATTCGCCATCAACTACAGAGTCAGAAACAACTTTAACATCTCTTACCAATATGATTTCTGATTCGGCAGTGACTACCACTATAAGCACTAATGAATACACATCAATAGACATAACTGAACAATCCATTGGAACTTCAGAAGTGTCAAGAAAGACAAGTCAACAGACCCTAGAATCTTCTTCTACACATTTAACAGTTCCGTCAGTTCCAACAACAGAATTTGGATCCACACCTGTAGTGACACCAACAACAGATAGCACAATCCAAACAAGTCCCATAGGGTCTACAACAGAAGAATCTGCACATCCCACTGTATTCTCCTCAACTGAAGATATCCATTCGACACGATCCACCTTCTCAACCTCTATGCCCTTCACATCTCATGCATCAGTCAGTTCAGAAACTACAGAAACAACCTCAACAGAGTACACATCAAGTAAAATAACTGGTCAGTATTCTGAAACTTCAACAGCACCCGACCAAACAAGCCAGCAATCATCAGCATTTCCGACCACAGATGAAACCATGGCTTCATTGTCAACAACTGAAAACAACTCCACTACCACACTTCCAATGTTCACAGGAAGTGCAACTGAAACATTTCCTACTACAGATGGATCCACACAAATAACTCATATATCCTCTACTGATGGTCCATATTCGCCATCCACTACAGAGTCGGCAACAGCTTTAACATCTCTTACCAGTATGATTTCTGATTCGGCAGTGACTACCACTACAAGTACTATCGAATACACATCAATAGACATGACTGAACAATCCAGTGGAACTTCAGAAGTGTCAAGAAAGACAAGTCAACAGACTCTAGTATCTTCTTCTACGCATTTAACAGTTCCTTCAATTCCAACTACAGAATTTGGATCCACACCTGTAGTGACACCAACAACAGAAAGTACAATCCTAACAAGTGCCACAGTGTCTACAACAGTGGAATCAGCACATTCCACTGTGTTCTCCTCAACTGAAGATATCCATTCGACACGATCCACCTTCTCAACCACTATGCCCTTCACATCTCATGCATCAGTCAGTTCAGAAACTACAGAAAGAACCTCAACAGAGTACACATCAAGTAAAATAACTGGTCAGTATTCTGAAACTTCACTAGCACCCGACCAAACAAGCCAGCAATCATCAGCATTTCCAACCACAGATGAAACCATGGCTTCATTGTCAACAACTGAAAACAACTCCACTACCACACTTCCAATGTTCACAGGAAGTGCAACTGAAACATTTCCTACGACAGATGGATCCACACAAATAACTCATATATCCTCTACTGAAGGTCCACATTCGCCATCAACTATAGAGTCGGCAACAACTTTAACATCTCTTACCAATATGATTTCTGATTCGGCAGTGACTACCACTACAAGCACTAACGAATCAACCAAATTCTCAACCAAATTCCCAGTATCTGCTTCAAGTTCAACTATATCATTTCCCATGACAGATACAAATAATGCTTCGATTTCTACACAACCCACTCACTCCACTTCCAAAAATCTGTCACCTTCCACTTCTGAATTGATCAAATCCACTGTTGTACCTAGTCCTGGATATACAGCAATAGAAACGCTTTCGCCACCAATCAATTTCAGCTCCACAACTCTGAAAATGTCGACTGTAGGTCCAACCCGTACAACATTATCTTCATCAACCACCAAACACTCCTCCACAGCTCTGTCCTCTACCATCAGTGCAACTTCTTTTTTCAGATCTACAACTGAACAAGACAAACAATCTACAAAATTACCTTCTACTAGTTCTCAAAATTCTGTATCGCCAAGTGAATCTTCTCTATCAACTATCACTGCTGTCACCATGAATAGCTGTACAGATTGCCAGTGTAATGGTGCACCATGTTTTTTTGACATGACTTCTGGGTTGTGCAAATGCAACTGCAGTGATTACACTTATGGTGATTCATGTAATTTAGCAATTAACACACGACCTGTTATATTATGTAAGTATATAATTTCCTTTAACTTAACAGTAGTTTTTTGTTTGTTGTGATAATTTCTTTCATATAGTAACTTGCTTTTTCCCTTTTTGTGTGAATAAATAAGTGAAATACCTCAAATAAATGAATTCATTTAACATTGAAAACATTCATTGCAGCTGAGGACAGACCTACAAGAAAGGCAAACATTTCTTTGACGCTTATACAGACATATAATCCTGACTTTGAGCATTTGAACTCTGAGGCATCCAAAAAGTTGATTTCAGTCTTATCACATGAGGTATGTAGGTTAATTTCTCTGTAGTTAGATAGTTTTTCTGTAGTTAGTTAGTTTTAGAGATCAGTGTTGGATCTATGTTTTTTTTTAAACTGGTCTTTATTGTTATTGCAGATTTCTGACATTTGCAGAAGAGCAGATCCACAAAACTTTAGAGATGTAAAGATTATCGGACTATTGTAAGTTCTCCTCAGGGAGGTTTCCTTCAGACAGTGCAGTATTCACTTTTGCTCAATTCCTTGCCACATACCAATAGAAAAGTCATCACTCAAACTTCCTGCTACGTCATGCTGGTCCTGGATTTAAGACACAGAGTATAGTGCTCTAAACATTTATGTTTGGCTAATTTTATATTGTTAAATCTACATGATCAAATTAATGAACATCAGCACACTGTCCTACCTGGAAATTCAATGCATCGCACAGACTTCACTCAACAATTAAGTTTACATTTGCTACTGGTTTACATACTGCTACTACTGTAGTTATATTAGTAATAAAGCATATGTATTATATACACTTTCTTCATTATATCTACGTATACGTATTTACATATATGGTATGTTATACCTTGTTCTTTGTTCTCATAGATTTTCTTTTGGTTTTAACTGACTATTTTGTTGTTGCAGTGCTGTAACCTAGTAATTTCACTCATCTTGTATACCTTTAATCCTAAAGCTGTGTATATTGTGTAAAGTCTAAATCTAAATCTAAATTTAGTGCATAAAATCTAAATCTAATGTAGTCCAGTGTACTTTAGAACATACACATGACCTATCAGTTGTGTCAGCAGCAGCTAATTTCCTAGGGGAGCGTGTAAAAACTTGAGAGTAGAAAAGTGGAAAAATGAGCGGCATTATGAGGAGTGTCACTTGTATACTTTTATATAAGTGGAAATATGGGTCTCACTTACTGCATTCGCCCTATTTTACACAATGAATGCTGCTTCATCACAGCCCAAATGCTCTGTGGTGAGTTTCAGTTATTCTACTCCTCAATAAAGTACAGTATCAGAACACTGAGTAATTCTCATACTCAATAAAGTATGATATTAGCAATATTTGTGAATGCAGTCTGTCTGCTGTGTTATGTACCTTTGTGATGATTGTGGATGTAGGGCCTCCACTAATTCCAAATTAAACTGGCAGTCTAGAACAAAAGCAAGTTGAACAGAAAAGTAGAACGGTTTACTGTGGGTCTACAACTGGATGAAGGACCACCAGGACACCCGGGTCACTTGGGATCTTTAATAGGTTAGGCATCATGATCACGATGACTTTGTGATCAGTCCTTAGTAAATAAACAAGCAAACAAAAAACAAATACTCAACTAGTTCAGAAGGAAACCGCTCTGTCAGGGTGCATAACCTTAATTTTTTTTCCCCTCATATGTTTATTGCAAATCTCAGATTTTGACCTGTTTAATCCAAACATCATATTTTTCCCCAGGTCTGGAAGCATCATCGTCAAAAGCATTGCACAGTACAACTATCCCAACAACCAATCACAAATAGATTTTCTCAACAAGGATCTAGAAACATCTCTAAAAAACTTATTTAATAATTCAGATTTGCTTAAACATTTAAGTGAAGCACTCGGAAATGTTTCTGTTCAGGATACAGAAGTTCTAATGCAGACAGCTGAAATAGCAAGTAAGTAATAATTCCCATACTTTCACAAAAATAAAAACAAAAAGTATTCTAGTTTGCCTCTTTAAACAAGGATTTCTCAACTGTTTAACATTTCAAGACTAATGAGTCCCCCCCTCCCCCACCCCCAAATAAGATGTTTCAGACTTGAAAAGGTTCCTGAATTGTAGTTCGGATTTTGCCGGCTACACACTGAAAATTGTGGAAGGTGCCTGGGTGTGTGAGGGGCCATGCAAAAGTAACCCCGGCTACTGCAATGCTCATGGGGATTGTCTGAATATGAAAACCGGTCCAGGGTGTCTGTAAGTAGTTTTACACATCCACTCTCTAATTGAGCACATATTTTTAAAATGTACAATTCTTGGTGTTAAACATGTTTCATAGGAATGTGACAAACTTTTCTGTTCTTTCTAACCCAATCAGATGCTACAACACTTCTTTTCAAGAGTACTACGGAACACATTGCGAGCTTTTCCGCAGAGGTGCAGGCTTTTACGCCGCTCTCTTCGGGAGTTTAGGAGCCGCCCTTCTTCTTTTCATCACTGTGATTGTGATTGTAGTTGTACGACTGAGGCACAGGAAATGCTGGTAAATATCCCTTTAGCAAATGGATCTATTAATAAAAGTATCATATTTAAACAGATAGAGTATTGTAAACTCCTCTAAACTCCACTGTTTTGAAAATGTCGAAAAAGGTACAGCTTTACCTCTGACTGTTAGAAACTGCTGACACAGGAGACTTCTTCCATAAATGTTAAATAAACTAGTCTCTGTACAGAAAACTTCACATCAATGATTGCACATATTTTTAATTTGTCTATGTGGAGCGTCCGTGTAAATGAGCTGTTACTATAGAAAACATACCATATTAGAACGAGTGCATTAATATAAACCTGTGGTTGGCAGCTGTTATTATAGAAAGTTAATAAAAACCTTCTGACCAATCAAAATCTAGAATTCAAATGTGCTGTGTAATAAAGTATACATATAATTCCCCATTCTTATAGGTCCATGAGCAGCAGTCTTGACCCGAGGAGGTCGAACTTGTTTGGCGACTACTTCTTTGACTTCACTGACAGAAGTCAAGCTTGTAAGTTGTTGTATTTCATGCTTATTTGAATTATCAGTTCGTTATAACTAATTAAAAGTGTTATTTAATTTGAATGCTTAATTGAAGGTCAACTTCAGAATTATACTTTGCATGAAAACCTACATGAGGCAGAGGCTGGAGCATTTAGGTGACATGTTGAAAAATGTTGATACAACTTCGAATGTAAGTATACTTTGTATGTAAATATTCTTTTATATATGTATATATATATATATATATATATATATATATATATATATATATATACATAAACACACACACTTTATAGCTATGCATCACGTACATACTGTAATATTTACATACAGTGCCCTCCACTAATATTGGCACCCTTATATGAGCAACGAAGGCTGTGAAAAATTGTCTTTATTGTTTAACCTTTTGATCTTTTGTTAAAAGAATTCTCTCCTGGATACTACATGACACAGGTTTATCCAAAAAAACATATCTTTGTTAGATATAGGTGTGCCACAGTTATTGGCACCCCTATGAATTCATATGCGAAAAATATACTTGAAGTATATTCCCATTGATATTTAAACCTGGGTGACTAGGTACAGGAAATTGTTCAACCTGGCTGCCTCTGCCAGAAAGCTTCAAATGGGCTGTGGTTGGATATTCAGTCAGGACAATGATCCAAAACATACATCAACACAAAAATGGTTTACTGACCACAAAATGAAGGTTCTGCCATGGCCACCCTAGTCCCCTGACCTGAAACCCATAGAAAACCTGTGGGGTGAATTGAAGAGGAGAGTCCATCAGCATGGACCTCAAAATGTGAAGGATCTGGAGAGATTCTGTATGGAGGAACGGTCTCAGATCCCTTGCCATGTATTCTCCAACCTCATCAGGCATTATAGGAGAAGACTCAGAGCTGGTATCTGGGCAAAATGAGGTAGCACAAAGTATTGACTAAAAGGGTACCAATAATTCATGCACATCTATATTTAATAAAGTTTTATTTTTTTGATAAGCCTGTGTTTTGTTAGATATCCATGAGAGTATTTTTGATATATTAAAAAAGATTTAAGGTTAACCAAGGGTGCCATTATTAGTGGAGGGCACTGTATTTAAATATTTTATGCCATTTATTTGACAAAATATCTATTTCAGGTAAACGTTATATTTATATATTTAAATAAAGTTATATAGAAAGTAAGATTAAGGGTATATAACTGCAAGAATGATCTTTGTAAAGTAAGTACTGTTGTTTTTTTAATTTACTTTTTAAATCAGCTGTTCACGTTCAGGGAGTGCATTGCTAGGTAGCCCTAAAGTGCTTTTAATGTAAAAACATTAAAAACATGGCAGTGACACATGTAAGGAGTAAGCTCTCGCGTTCCTGATAATGGAATGCTAATAAATTAGTTTTACAATCAAAATATTTTTTTTAATTTTATTTCAAAAGATATTCCAGATATTCTGTGTTATACATTTTCTCTTTTCCTTTTGGTTTGACCTCTTCTAGGTGAAGACACAATAACGGACATGAAGCCATAATTAACACCTTCTTTGGGTCATTCTGTTGATCTTCGAGCTTCGCTGTCTTTCATAATAATTAATTATGAACGAGGACTATTATATTGATCTCTAAATCAAAGATTATAGTCTGTCATGAAATGTTTAGTACAGATTCTTTGTCTTTTTGCAGCACTTCTACAGAACACATAAATAAGATCTAATAAATTATTACATTAGCCTTCACACATTTTTTTATGCCATGTACTTGAAAGTTACCTGGATGGACATTATGAATATGAACTAGCTTCCATTGCTGCTGTACGTTTTATTGTTTTTCATCATCGTCTTCTCCCTCTTCTTCTTCTTCTTCTTCTTCTTCTTCTTCTTCTTCTTTTGGCAGTCTCAGAATATTTGACAAGGTCTTGAAGAAACCATTTATGTTAGAACCTAAAATTGTGAGGTAAACCTGTTCTTTAAAAACAAAATCCCAGCAGATGTAATTAGGTCCTCTCACAGGTGTTTTTAATGTATTAATCAGTACTGCTCACATACAGGCTGGCTGGAAACCAGCCATTGCAGTCCTGTTATTAAAAGTCATACACCTACTTCCATCATGTCATGGATGGATATCCAAAGTCCTGGAGAAACTTGTATATAAGCAGCTACTGTAAATAAATATATTTAAACTACACACAGTATCTGATTTGGGATGTTGCCAGATTACAGGAGCCATTCTGAAAGTTTTAATGATATCATATCTGCTTGTCATATAATATTCATTGTCCTAGCTATTTGATCTTTGATCTTTGATTTAATCTTATAACACAGTGCAGTTGATCTCTGTATGTGATTGGTCAAAAGGTGTTGATTAATTGTATATAACAGCAGCTCTGACAATAATGCAGCTGCAAATCATAGGTTTATGTTAATGCTCTCTCATAAGGTGAAGTTTTCTCAAAGGAGACGTTTATTTTAAATACGCATGGAAGGAGTCTCCAGTGTTAGCGCTTCGTATCATTCAGAGGTAAAGCTGTACTTTTAAGTTTTCCGTCATCTTCAGGACAGATGAGTTTACATGTTTTTGCAGTTTTTTGGTAACATGACAAACTGAGGGGGTTTTTGTTGTTGTTGTTTTTTTTTTACTTCAAGAGAGAGAAAAAGAGAAGTTGGTGAGGGAAAGACTTTATACAGTAGCTGCTATAATGTCAGTGAGAACACGAACTAACTTTGAAAGCATCGTTCTATAATGAATTAACCATTGTAAGAGCTGAGAAACTGCTCTGGTATAAAAGAGAATAAAGCACTTCTGGGTGTGGTGTTATTGTAAAACACCAGTAGCTCCCTCTATCATTCAACTCCTTTGATGATTATTTTCACTAGATGGCAGTATAGGTAAGTGAATGCACCCTTATTAAAAAACAGCAACACACAATTACATTATATTATTTGCTGTGTTTAATGTCAGAATTGACCTTAAAATATTTTATGACATGTTTTAGTATCACATTCTCCCACAATATGTTGGACTTTATCCTCAGATCTGTATGTTTATGAAATATTTCACATATGTAGATGACCTTTCAATAATAAATATACAGGCTAAATTGCCTGGCTGGTGTTTGACTGTTATTCCATGGGAAATAAATGATAAATGAACTGATAAGGCCTGCAGTGTTTTATGTATCCAGGCAATTGGTTGCAAGCTATTAAATTTAATGCCTCACTGGTGAGTCACACCTATCGACACATGACAAACGTGGTAAATTGAAGCATCTTCATTGCTCCTTGGTGTAGAAGTCTCTGGAACTGTATTGGAAGTACAATTTAACATGGTAAATTGAAGCACCATTCTTCCAAAAGATTTTCCTTCAGCTGGGGTTTTGGTGATGAGGTGGAGAGGGCTGTCTAAAATTTCCCATAGCTTTCAATAGGGTTGAGAGCTGGCGATTGTGAAGGCAATAGCATAATTTTCATTCTCATTGAAACCTTACAGTGAGCCGTTGTGCCCTCTAGATGGGGGTGTGGTCATCGTGGAAGGGACCATGCCCATCATTACAGTATAAGGAAGACCAGTCAGAAGAACTTTGTATTGATTTGCACCAATGTCTTACGATAAGAGGACAAGTGACACCAAACCACAACAGTGGGTTATTTTCCCACTTTAATTTGTTACCTGTCTGTAGGTTTATCCAGAAACCAGTCACATATTGTGCATTGAAATCTGTAGAAATACCCTTTATGCATTTCTAATCCATCATAGTATGCTACATTACAGCCAAACATTACAATATTAATGCTCTTGCCTTTGGGCATCTTTCAATAAGATTCAGTAAGTTGCACAGCAAAGACTCGATTCATGGCTGAATAATTGGTTAAATTATTAAACCGCTATAAATTGTGGTATACCACCAACAGAGCGCTCGCTAACTAACGCCTAAAGCGAGATTTGGTATGAATTTGCCTGTGGAGCTGGCGAGGTTAATGAGCTGCAGAAAGAGGAAAGAGCTGCAGCAGAGTGTGTGACTACGAGTACATGGTTGTCACACTGATGGTCATATTACACACAGCAACAGCAAACCATCTCCATGTTAGATTTCGTAGCTTCAAATAAAGCAGGACGGACATTACTTTCTCACTAAGGCAGTCTGATTACTCCATGCTTTCCTCAGGACACTTCATAATGTGACAAATAAGCTTTCAAAAACGTTCTGAGTAGTTTGTGTTAGTGTTATCAGTGGTGACTCAACACTATTCTGGACAGGTTTCTGGAAGGCCCAGTACTTCTAAGCAAACATTTTTGTGTACATGTTTGATTGCGCTAGATATGATCTAAGTCTAATAATAAACAGATTAAAAGAGGGGATGTATTGAACAAAGAAAAATATATAATCATTGACGAGAGACATTTTCCGTAAGGAGACGTTGATTTAACATTTTCGGAAGGAGTCTTTACAGGAGTTACTTTACAAGCTGTGTTTTTTCATCTTATTTACTAAGAAACTGCAGGAACATCTTTATAGCTGTTATAATGTAAGAGATAACAGGAACAGACTTGTTACTTAGACATTCCACAACATTAAACGTAACTATAAACAGTTAATTTGTCGTGGTGTTCTTTTTATTGTTGTTTTTTAGGAAAATACTTCACAGTGACCGATTATTAGTTACCTATTTACTGCATCAGGTAACATTAACCATAAACTTCAGCTTTAATAACCTGTAAGTAAAGTTTACAAAGTTAATATGTACTTTTTGATGTTTGTTGAAATGTTAACTATATATGCATTAAATAATATTTACTCCCATTAAAAAAAATATTCCACACAAATTAACATGAATTATGTTAGGCGTCTTGAACTCGTGTGTAAATATTGGCACCCATCACCTCACTTGTGAAAGTTCTCTTCCACAAACACACTAATTAAAGCACTATTTCAAATAATTTACTGAGGACTTATTATTACTCATAAATGGAATAAATATAGTTTAATGCATGTGTTTTGTTTGGCTTATTTCGTTTATTATATAGTAAACATTCATTCGTTAAAATGAATTACAAGCTATTAACATTACTTGTATTAATTCTGATGTTTTTGGTTTTAGTAATGTTAACTAACGCAGTAATTAATGTTTGTTTAGGGAATGTAAATGTACTGTTTATACCTCAAAGTTGTAGAAAACAAAACCTTCAAAAATTATTATTATTATGAATACTACTACTACTACTACTACTACTACTACTACTACTACTAATAATAATAATGAATAGGTTGCCATGGTAACAGCCATAATAAATTAGTTTCAGTTTCTATATGTTTTGGAAAATAAACCACCAGCTGCAATTTCCACTAAGGAACAATGCTGAAAAATTATTAAGTCATTATACAATAAAAGTAAATGTCCTTATCTCACATCCCATAAAGCAATTAACATGCATAAGATCCTAAAAACTTTGATTACTGCATACTCAATCATTCACAGTGGGAAAACAATCCTTGAATGGGAGTCCAGATTAGAACAGACTGTCCCTTTCAACCTGCATTTTTTTTTACAATGACAAACAGGAAGTAAAGCAGGGAATGCACCTAATGCAATGTATGTTGTGTGTGTGTGTGTGTGTGTGTGTGTGTGTGTGTGTGTGTGTTTGTGATTGATACATTTGGCACAAGTTGTCCTGAAACACTGATCTGTCCATAAAATCCCTATCTGAAATCAGACACTAATCAGTACGCAAGAAAGCAAAAAATGCTGATTTGAGATCAGCAGCTGGGCGACACCATAATTTACCTTCCTACTGCCTGGAACAAGGCCACCAGTAATGAGGTAGAGCACGAGGGCGTGGGCGATAAAACAGGCAAAACAGCAGTATCTTTGTGTTCTGGCCACCTTTCACAAAGTGAGACACAACAGGACACCAAGATTTAAGACCAAACACGGGTCATAAATAAGTGTTTATTTTCTTTTTTCTTCTTCTTCTTCTTCTTCTTCTTTAAGACCTACACTACACACAGCACTATTCAGTGTAGCTAAGGACTGTGTTAAATACTTTTACACATCACAATATACTGCTCTCTCTCAGTGCATTTTTTGCTTGTTCCACACGACAGCAGAGAACATCAATCATTTCTTCTTGAATTTGCCTTCATTTCTTTTTAGATAAGACACAGGAAAACAGGTCAAAGATTAAATAGTACAATGTAAACATCTTTTGATAAATGAATTTTCTCAAATTATTTAAAAAAAAAAAAAAAAAACAAGGGACAATACAAAAATGAAAACAAAGTGGCATCAGCTACATACGTTCCTGATCTCTGTGTAGATGACTGACCTCTGAGCTTGTTTTTTTTTTGTTTTGTTTTTTTAAATCATTATTTTCAAGGTAACTATGATGTACCTGCTACATTTACTGAGTAATCACAATGGTGTAAAACCATTATATAACAATATATAACAATAAAACATCTCATTTACCCGCTGCCAGCAGCCAAAGTCTCTGAGGCCCACACCCACAGCAATCACGTCTGATAGGTATGCAGGTACACAGAACAGGAAAGTCTGTTTTGTTTTGTTTGACTCAGCCAATTGTATTAGACGTGGACAGAGCTATGTATACGGGTTTAAATACGGAAGGTTTTTGGAAAGGTTCCATATTTTGTGAGTGGTCACTGTTTAATCAAAAATGGAGCGCTAATGGTATTATTGGAAGTACATCGAAGAGGAAACGGCTTCAGATAGTAAACGCTTTGTCTACCGAGTCCATGCATAATTCATTATCGTTCTGAGATAATGGGATATTAATAAAGAGAATGATTTTTCATTCCCATTATGGGAGGTAGGACAGGCCTATTCACAACTCTGACTCACAGCTTGTTTGCAGCTATTCAAAGACAACGGCTAGAGAGCACGACCGGGTTTAAAAACACACGTCGCGCAAAAATAAAATACAGGGCCGAGCTTCAGAAACAAACTCAAAAACTCTATGTATTCATGGGAAACACATGATGGCAATTATACACCTGGAATTTTACCTTCAAAAATGGGGTAAAGATTATAGGTTAGGTTAGCTCTTTTTTTGTTTTTCTAATTCGCTTAGGCAATAGATAAAAAAATTAAATAGATTGCTTCCAAAATTTCTAAAGTCACATTACAAGTAATTCTGCAATTTAAAACAGGAACATGAGGGAGGAGCTCCTGTTTATACAAGCCAGGTTTGTATGTTATCGCTGCCAGCCTGGGTTTATAAGGAACCATCAGATCTAATGTTGTTTGCATATTCTATCAAAGAAACGTTTAGCAACTGCAGTGAATCAGCAACATTAAGCTTGGGTTATGCCTGATTTCAGTGAAAAAAAAATATATTGTGAGTGCATTTCCTGAATGTGAAGCATTGAGAAATATCAAATATTTTCCGTGCAAAACCGTGAACACAAATGCTACATTTAAGCCATTCCTATGTAACATGCACATCGCAGTTTTTACAATCAAAATTGACAAAGGTAAGCCACAAAGATGGACCATCCGTATGCATTCTCACTTACACACACACACACACACACACACACACACACACACAGAGCTTCCATACAACAGCTAAGAGCACTAGTGATCCAGGAGGCTAAACAGCATACATTTCCAACTTCATGCCTATTTATTCACAATGGAACAGTCAGGTGTCATATGGAATATCCTTCAATCCGGCCACACAATAACTTGGCCTTGGTGTACTTCATATTTAATGTTCAACACAAACTGAACAGATGCTCTACTGACTCAGCGTCCCTCCGCAGCTTCACCACCGGCCACAGAAGCAGCAATCTTCAAAGCAATACCTGACTACTAGCAACATAGTCTGTAAAATAAAAATTAAAAAACAAAACAAAAACACTGAATAAAATGAGGTACCAGACCAGCTCATACCCATCGACTGCACCATAATCTGCATTTTAAACACTTGGGTTTCACATAATGAACAATGAGCTAATAAAATGTATAAAAGATAATCATTCTGGGATGTTATTGGGTGACCAGTGCCTTCGCAGCAGCACTTTTACCACCACTGTGCCTCCGTTTTGTGAATGACACCACCAAAAACATCAGTAACTGCATGTTGTATGGAACTTACCCTACTTTTTTTTCTCTCCAAAAACTAGAGTAAATCTATAACAACTATAACAATTGCTAAGGAACAGCAGAAGAGTCCTCCTGATTCTCAGACAACAATGCATTGTCCATGTCCTATAAACTTCACCTTATACAAGTTCTGAGTGTGTTTTCTTCTTGCTGTCACATGACCAGTCCAGACTGGAGCCCGACGCCTCAGTCCTTCGACTCGCAGCACTGTCCACAAAGTACTTCTCGTGCTTGTCTAGATACGTTGGCCGCTGCGGGAGCAGGAAATAGTGCGTAGTGCTGGCCTTCCTGCCGTTTTCCATAATGGGTAAAATGCACGGGGAACCCTCGCTGTTCTGTCTCTGTAGACCTCGGCTCACGTATTTAGGGTCTGGGGCAAAGCTTTGAGTGGGAGGCATGATCCCGTTGAGGTAAATGGGGAGGCTCTTGGGGCTCGGCGCACGGGGCGTGCTGCTGGACAGAGGTTCTCTAGGGGGTACTTTGGGAGGTCGGTCATCATCGCTGCACGTCCCAGCGGTGACCTCTGCTGACCAGCGGCGGTAGTCGCCAGTCTTGACGGGCCGCGGGGGAATGGGGACCCGAGGAGGGACTTCGGGTTTGTCCTGGTCGTGGGTGTTCCGGTGATGACAGGACAGGCGAAGGGCTGAGGGTTTATTATAGGAGCCTGCGGGGCCTGAATGGGAGCGTCGGAGCTTACGCTGGGCTCGCTCCTGCTGCCGCAGACATGTCGCTTTTTGCTGATGCTGTTTGTGTTGTTCTGGTTCCCTTTGTTGCGGAAGAAGGCTTTCCTGGGACTCATGTTCATGCTTTTTCTTTGACTGTTGCTGTTGCTGCTTTTGATGGGGTACTGGCCCTTCAAAATAGGCATAATTGATTTGTCCGCATTCCCTAAAACTCCGTCGACTGTGCATACCATACCGGAAGTGGGAAGGTTTTGGACAAGAATCGGATACCAAACAACGACTGTCGTCTCCAGCAATGAACTCGACCTCATTGTCCACAGTCTGGTCAGGAGATAAGTCCACAGAGTAAGGGATTGGGGGAAGAGGTTTCGTTGCCCGGCTAGGTGTCTGAGGAGGTGAGATATGGTCGGATACAGAGAGACGTTGCAATCCAGGGACCACCTGGTCATCTTCGACGGGGCTGGGGGTGTGAGTGACAAACGTGGAGGAAATGCAGAGCTGTGTGGGTCGGGACTTTTTGGGAGGCAACGGCTGGCCTCCAGGACTTTGCAGGGGATAGGAATGAACTCTGTGTTCTGCACAAAGAAGAAAGAAGACAGTTAGTAAGGACATACAAACCATAAAACTATCTGTCTTTATAAATGAATTGTACAGGTAGAAAGATTTGGCTTACTGTCTTCTGCTAAGAACGACGGCACCTGTTGCCTGGATAGGACATTGCAATTTACAGAGGCATCGACACTGAAGTAGAAGCTGAAAGGTGAAAAACGGAAGACCATTTCACTTTTTCACACAGGTGTTTCAAACAACCAGTGCTGTTTGTCTGAGGTTATCAGAGAAAGTTCAGAGCCAAACAAAACTAATCCATCTTCAAGGTTCACCTTACAATAACATGTCGGCGGCCCATTGTAACACTCACTTGTCAAGATCATTGTGTTCTTAAAATGACTTGTTTTGTAGATACTTTGAGATGACCAGAGATTTAAACATTAACTATGACAAGGGAAAAAAAATTCCGGAGAAAACGGAAGAGAGCCCCCCCAAAAAAGGAAGAAAAAGCAAAAACAAAAGGCGAGGAGGGAAGGGAAAAAAAAAAGAAAAAAAAAAAATAAAACAGTACAGTTTGAAAGGACCGGCTGATGTATCCTTTTCATTTCCTGTTATTTGAGATCTTTTGTGAATTGTAGTGGATTCTGTCAAACTGTTAAGAAAGAAATCATCTGTTTTTCACGTCTAAGCCGAGATGCGTAGCTTTATCTCTCGATTTGAATTATGACCGGTCAACCCAGGGCCATCAGTGAGGACACCAACTCCCATTTTCCTCTTTTCTTTCTGTTTATTTATATTCGGTAACGCAGCCAGCCTTTCCTGACACCAACTGAAGCTCTGCCTTCATTGCCTTGTGCAGTGGACCTGGCTGCGGAGGTCTTTAAAAAAAAAATCCCCCCCCCCCCCCCCCCCCCCCACCCAAACCCCCCCCCTCCCCGGACTTATATGGATGTCAGCGCCACCCTTTCCAGACAATTCACTGGTATTTCAGCACATTACACTATGCTGAATAAAACCTAATGCTAATATTTTTCTTTAAGCCAGTGTTGCATCATTCCAAGCTATGAGAGCTGTTTGCGATGTGTTTATATTGAATGGTTTCTATTAAGCCACAGCAAGTTACAACTTGAGTATTTATATAAAGTACCAGCTTTGCCTAATGAATTGCCTCTGCATAGGCCTACATTGATGGGCCGCGAGTCTTAACCATCTGTAGGGTTTGTCAGTATGTAAAAATTAAAAATAGCAAATGAGGAAGACCAGAAAATGACTTATTAGTGCACGAAAAGCCATATATGGTATTGTTTAAACAAAATATCAGCCTTATGATTTTAAAATACTTAAGAAATTTATGCAAATTAGTTGCATAAGGCTTTTTATTGCTGAAGGCACTGCGGTCTCAGTTAACTATGTTTACGTAGACGTATCAAGTACACGCTCTGAGGTACTTTACACAGTAACCTTATCTAATACACCTTTCGAGCTATGAACCTATGAGAGCATCACCTGAAGAGCTTTAATGTGGTGTTCTTCTCCAAGTCCGCATGCATTACACTGTTACATACGATCTATTAACATTTTCTTACAGCGCTGATGAATATTCGAATCTGATCTTGTTCTAATAGGCTATCGTTTCCATGGTAACAGTGTTCACCGGGCCACACAAGGCCAAATAAAAAACCAGATTACAAAACATGTATTGTTATCTAACAAAGAAACATATAATCATTGATATGGTGACGTTTTCTGTTAGGTTATGTTTATTTACAGTTTTTGGAAGGAGTCTCCAGTATCAACACTTTGTAGCAGTCAGTCTTTATGGTCTCCCCCCCCCCCCCCAGCTTCTCTATAACAAATATAACTGCTTTTATTTTTTTTGTCTTATTGAGAGTGCGAGAGAGAGAGAGAGAGAGAGAGAGAGAGAGAGAGAGAGAGAGGTTGCTGAGGGAACTACTGTTTATAATTGCTGCAACGCAATTGAGAACAGGAACTAACTTCTTTTGCAGACAACATTAAACGTAATAACTTTAAATGGATAAAAAAACATGACGTGTCGTTCTTTAATAAGATAATAATAGTAACCGTTGGCAGATCGCTGAGATATGTTGTATTATATAGCATCACACCACCCCAGTGTGGATTATTTTCCTATCACAGCATGCCTTGACATGCTTTGTTCTTTATATACACATATACATCTGAACACAGTACATATGCCTATAAATCCAATCATAACTGTAGATAAAACTACTCCGAAGGTAATACATAATCTCATCTCCAAAAAATAAAACACAAGTATGAAAATTTTGATCGGCATCCTTCATATCTCTAACAGTGTACACAATTGCCCCTCGCAGTGCAACCTGATCCGTGATAATGAAGCCCATGGGAAGAAAGCTTCCTCTCACAACAGGTGCAAGGCGTACTAGGCTGGTCACTACGCACATTTCTCTGCTGTATTTATGGGCAGCGGAAGCCAGCACTGTTGTGATTTTCTGGTATTATGAGACAACGAGCTTCTACAGGAAACACAAAGAACCAATCTAAAGTCTTTGGAGTGCAAACTGCAACTTTTACTCGTAAACTTGTAAGAACAGGATTTAAACCTAAACCATGCAACATTTAATCTAATGTTATGACTAACAGGTTGTAGTTGTGTACTATTCCTTCACTTCTATCTGTACTTTCGGAAACAAGCCTGAAATACAATTTACGTTCACTGTGTCATGTTTGTTCATCAGTGAGATCTGAATTTCTGAAGTGATGAGCACCGCATCATCGTGAAAACCTTGCATTTAAACTAAACTATTAACCGTTATCAGATTTGAAATTGTTTATAAGGGAACTGTTTACCGTTATTAATCGTTTAAAAATCGTTTAAAATCTTACAGCAAAGCTTTGTTTGTGCTAACTTCTTAGCCATGTTTTTTTTTACCATTTCAGTGTGATTAAATTAAAGTTACATTTGATGATATATAACTGTAGTAGCCTGAATAAATACATAATTTATTACAAGACAGAAACTCGAGTTACATTCACTTAATCTGAATTATTATTTTTATTAGGTTATTAGGTTAAAGCACAGGGGAACTCTGACAATATAGCAAACATACAAATAAAAACATTACATATTTTTAAATAATAACAATAATCATCATGTAATATTTAACTAATATTTAATATTGCAAAAAGAAATTCATTTAAAAAGGAACAAGAGGGAAATTTCACTTAATACTGTAGTACACTGTGACATTGTTGATACTGACGATACCCCCGCCCCCTTCCCCCCGACACACCCACCCACTCACCCACATAAGCACACGCACACATACATGTTCTCTCTTTACAACTTACAACCGCGGCTTCAAAGCAACCGGACCCGCTCTACTTGCGCGTCAACAAGCGCGTGTGAGCGCGCGCATGCGCGCCTGCGTCTAGCCCACAATAATAATAATAATAATAATAATAATAATAATAATAATAATAATAATAATAATAACGCAAACGGCCCAGTGACTCCTCTGTTAAAGTGCTCGTTCCTGTCAGTGGCGCGAGGGCTCGAGCCGTGCGACATTGCAGTGCGCTAGAAAGTCTGTAGGAGCGCGTCACCGTCACAGCCTACACAGTGTAGTGCGCGCGGACGCTATTTGGAACCGGACCCTGAATGTTTAATATGATGACATCGAAGTGAGAGAGTTTCTTCAGCGTGGACTGGACGACGGTTTAAAATAAAGGGAAGTGTGCAAGAGAAATGTGGACTAGTAAATTCAACTCAATAAAAAAAAAAATCAGAACATACGTATATACATGTAAAAAAAAAAAAAAAAAAAAATATATATATATATATATATATATATATATATATATATATATATATATATATATATATATATATGTGTGTGTGTGTGTGTGTGTGTGTGTGTGTGTGTGTGTGTGTGTGTGTGTGTGTGTGCAAGTGACCTAGAAATAAAACAGATATTAAAAAGTGGATGTATCTTAAATCTGAACCTGGAAGCTATGTGGCATCATCATCACACACACACACAAACACAAACACAAATCTGACTAGTCGTAAACGTGCGTTAATTTGTAAAAGGTTAATAGGTAGTATATTACGCTATATAAAAACATTGAAGTATCATAAATGGTGAAGTTGTTAGATTGTAAGACACCATGACACATTTAGCATCATTAAATTAAAAACAAAAATCTGACTATTATCTGGATATCATCTTGTCTGGTCATTAAAGCACTAATAGACTGATTAATCGATATTAAGCTTGCTCTCTCTCTCTGTCTCTCTGTCTCTCTCTCTCTGTATATATATATATATATATATATATATATATATATATATATATATATATATATATATATATATATATATATATATATATATGGTGTTGATTAAATAAATCTGTGAACCATGAATAAACAGTATCTATTATGGCCTGTTTATTTGCTGTAGCTGTTAAAGAATGCAAGTCTTGTTTTCTTTACACCAGAAATGGAGGAAACATGAGTCTTTCTAAAGGTGCACAGTCAGAGTCAGACAATCTGATTAGCACACTGCCATCATCATCATCACCCCAAGCAAAAGACGCAATCACAACACACATGTTAGATGAGAAGAAGAGAGATGAGATATGAGAAGAAGGGAGATGAGATATGAGAAGAACAGAGATGAGATATGAGAAGAAGAGAGATGAGATGAGAAGAGAGATGCACTTTAAACTCACCTTCAGCTCCGTAAAGGCTACACTGTAGGTCACCAGAATTACATGGTACACACAGTTAACGCATGCTGCTTGTAAAGATCCTGTTGGTGCGTGCGCGTGTTCCTCTGTGTGTGTGTGTGTGTGTGTGTGTGTGCCTCAGTTAGCGCTGGGACGCGAGAAATAAGCGCAGGCATTCACAGCCCCGTTGCGACACTTACACAAGGACTCAATACAACGCTTCCTCTGTGCGCTGCTCTTTTTAAGCACTATCAGTGCTAGGACATGCTGGCTCCGCCCCCTAACGCCTCTTAAAGCTACAGCACATGCTTTGCAGCATGGAATGTTGCATCCAGTAATCAGCCTGCATGTACTGTACATGCTTAAACGTTTGTGGACACCTGACCATCATCTGACCCATATGTGCTTGTTGAACATCCTAACTGTTATAACGCACTCCACTCTAACCTGGGAAGGCTTTCCTCTACATTTTGGAGCTGTGAGTTTTTTGTTTATATTCAGCTACAAAAGCATTAGTTAGGAAGTCAGGCACTGATGTCTGGATGTCGAGGAGGTCTTGGGTGCAGTCGGCGGTCCAGTTCATCCAAAAGGAGTGGGGTTGAGGACAGGGCTCTGTCCAGGACACTCGATTTCAGTTCTTCCACTGTTTTCTAACCGTAACTTACCATGTCTTCTTGGAGCTTGTTTTGTGAAGATTTGGACCTCTTGGTTCCAGTAATGGGAAATTGTAATCCTACAGCATACAAGTACTATAGCATTCTATACTATTGTGTCCTTACACTTTTGTGCCAACCGTTTGGAGAACCATAATATTAAAAAAAAAACAACAACAACAAAAAACCTCAGATTGATTTCATTTCTTACACAGGCCATTTCTGCCTGAAAATAAATGAGGTGGAAGACTGATGAAATAAACGTGACATCCTTTTTCTCCAGTGGAAACAATGTATGAAATGAAGATGTATTTATAATGCCACGTGTGAATGGCTATGCTTCTCGGTTGTCCACTTGTTATCTGATCACCTTGGATACATGTTAATTCCAGGTGTGAATGGTTTTATGGACCCCTGACCATCAACCCCATATGTGGTTCTTCCTTAAACTTTAGCCTCAAATTTAGAAGCACACCACTGTATAAAACATCTTTGTACGCTGTAGTGTTACAATTTCCCTTCAGTGGAACTAAGAGGCTCAAACACTGTTCCAGCATGACGATGCCCCTGTGCACAAAGCGAGCTCCATGAAGACGTGGTGTGTTAAGGTTGGAAGAAGTTGGAAGATCTCGAGTGTCCTGCACAGAACCCACACCACCATGTTGTTGTTTTTCTTATAACAGCAATACATGTAATGTTTTATTCCCTACATATGTTATGTATCAATAAATTGGAGTACACACTCTATTAGCTAATTCTGATTTAGCAAATTCTTCACCTATGATAATCTATGTAATATAACTGTCAGGCTGGTTTTCCATGTAGATGTGCCAAGCCTGGCACCATTTATTCGCCTTTAAGAACCAAAGTTCTTAATGCTACACGGCTATAGATACTACGGCTAGTCCACTTTGCTAAATCTGATGTTCAGTTTGGTGTTTCGATTTTAAAAAGAACTTTGACAGGTTTATGCCAAACAGGCCATGTTCCCCCATGTAATTAAAACTTTCTCTCTCTTTTATTAGCTTGCCTTTAACAACCCTGTGTTAAGAGGCTCCATGATGAGTTTGCTAAACCCAAGCATCTAGAAGAACTTTTTCTTGTGGATGAAAAAAACAACAACAAGATGATATCTTACAGCATGATTTTCCAGAACAAGAGTTGGAAGTGGATGGAAAAAAAATATTAAAACACCCACGAGACCTGTTTGAAGATGGCAGGAAGAGCAATGGGAGTGGGAGGCAGATGTGGAGATGGCTCCAGGTCTGATAAGAGAGTGTACTCATCAAACACACAAAGAGACACACTATCAGCAGTTTGTTTGTTGTATCCTGCACAGATCATCTGGTAGCTTTTTCGTCAGAAGCACGGGGGTCATGTAACATGGTTGGTATGACAGGTTCAGATATTGAATGTAATATCTCTGCAGCATCGGATTATATCGAGGCATAACAACAAGATTGGAAAAGCTGATAACGAGACAGCTCGGTCCAACCATCCTGACTTTTTTAGAGATCATTTTTACTCAATTCTGTAAAAAAGAAACACAAATTTAAACAGCCATGGGAAGGGTTTTCCTGTTCCTATTAGTGTCAAATGAAGGGTTTATCAGCAGTTTACCTTGAAATAGATTCTTGGAAACAGGTTGCACGAGAGTCAAAGAGTCACGGAGTCCGACAAAACCAAATAAAGCAGTGACATGATGGGAGTGCTGAACAAGCACACAGTCACAATGTCCCACATTGAAAAACAGCATAAGGGCTTAAGCAAACACAGGCTATGAAAAGGAAAGACAGCAGGAACAAAATGTACTTGTGCTACACTGTTACAAATCCCCACGCCTGGCCTTGGCCCCTAAAACCAAACAGACTTATCATAAGATATTTGGCCGGGGACGAGGAAGGCTTTGCAGCTAATCCCCTTTTATAATTTTGGGTGCATTTTTCACATTCCCTCAAGCCAGTCATGGCCAGCAGGAGAACGGAGAGCCTGTTGCTCTTCGGCTGTGTGTTTGCAGATCAGGAGAGTTCCGTGGTAAGCCAGTGCAAAAGCATACGAACTTTCTTCCATATAAAGTATGCCATAAAGTGCATTTCGCTTTCTGTAGGCATGAGTGCATTTTTCTGAGCATGCATCCGACTGCTTTTTTACTTTGTGCTTGCAAAATGGCTCCTTTAACTAATTTTGCAAACAATCCCTTCCACATTTTTAAGTTTTGCTTTATTCTGCTTTTCTCCCTGCATTACTTTATAATCAGGTAAAGAAATAAAAGAAAGGGGCAAAAAAAAAGAAAAGAAAAGCTTGATGCGAGCACAGATTGCCGCGTGTTGAAAGAAACCCAGCCGTGAACTTTCCTCTCCTGCTAGAACCCTCCCTCGTTCTTTCTTGCCAAGCTCCCGCCTCACACACGCACACACACACACACACACACACACACACACACACACACACACACACACACACACACACACACACACACACACACACACACACACACACACACACACACACACTCACTCCATTGGTGATGTGATGTCACCACACACACAGATTCAGAAGGAAGTGCCTTATAAAGGCAGGCAGCGCTGAAGAAGCAAGAGTGAAAGCAGGACACCAGACTAAAACCTACCTTTTGGCATCTAACCAAAAGATGACTCATACACTTACATTGTGTTTTTCTGGATTGTATTAAGCAGGTATTAACTGGCTCTTCGTGATTTGAATTTACATAAGTTATGTCCTTGTAAAAAAAAAAAAAAAATCTGAATGCTATCCACAATTTTCTGCACTTCCTTCCTGTTTAAACATCTCGATTCAAACCTTGAGCTTCCCCTTTACAAGTTTTGACCCCTGAATCTGAAGGGACTTTCCTGTCCTTGGGACACACTTCACCAAACACGTGTATGACACCTAGGCACAAAATGGTAAGATTCCAACAGGAAGGGTGTGTCCACGCTGAGGGGAAGGACATGAATCATCACCTCGAGGTTACCAGGTCGCGAAACCTCCACCTGCTGATGTAAGCTCACCGTAGCCAGTCCTTAACAGCAGGTATAAATGTTCAAGCCATGAGATTACACCAGCCAGCTATACGTCACACAACACTCTTAATCTGGAGGAAGAGAAATTTTATAATGTCTTTTTTAGGAAGCGCGTTATTGTTGCTATAGTAACAGCTCATTCACTGGGACTTACTGCACATAAGCAGTACTAAAAATAAAGCTGGGATCATCAGTATGGTGAGCATTTATGGAAGGAGTCTCCAGTGTCAGTGTACAGAGCTAACTGTAACTTCCAGAGACGTTTATGCTTTTTGCGGTTTCTCTGTACCATTACTGTACCAGCTGCAACAGATAAAAAGTATGATAAAAAGTAAGTGTCATGCTTTAATTAATAAAAATAATAGAATCATTGGTATATCAATGTAATGTAGGAGGAATCCACTCCGGTGTAGGTAACTGTAACTCCGTTTTTTCACCGATTCATTTCCTGAGTGTTTTAACCCTTACATGGAAGAGTCATGTTTGGTGTGTACGAACTCAGACGTCACAGCAGTGAGAATGTTTACAATTTAGAAAATAAAGTGTCAAGTAAAAAGACTGAATAGAGTAAGATAATAAGGATCAATGGCTTACTAATAGCTGTAAGATATACAATGGATATATGTATATAAACTGCATGTTGCGCTAATTTAGTCTGCTGTACCACATCTAGCTAGAATGCTAAGCGGCCAGAACTAACAGCTGTTCTAAAGAATAGTGACAAATCAGTTCAATACGCCAAGCGAGCTCATATTCTTGTGTTTAGTCAATGCTGTGGGGAACTGGGAATGTCTCAGAAACAGCCATATGGTTTGAGGCAACACACTCACACACACACATTCACTCCAACATGTCCACACACACTCTGTCTGTCTTTCTCAGTCATGGAGACATGACACAAATCCAAGCACCCACAGGCATGAAAATGTAAATATTACCATATTACTACATTGGGAATGATTACACAAAGCTTACTCAGCCTCTTCTTCTGCCCACATCTACTATTAATCATTTCCTCAGTTACTATAATAGGTCTGATTTTCCTGGAAATTCGTTAGGAATTACACACGGGTACCTACATGCCGGCACAAGCAGGAGGAGACAGAGCCTGGGGCGGCGTGGGTGTGAGGGTCATCGTGGCCAAGCGGGAAGGGCGTGAATGCTTGATCTGATGATTATGTCACAGAATGGGCTGAAGCGACATGACATGTAATTTCACTGCAGCGCTGCTGAATTCTGGATTTTGATTGGTCGGAAGGGATTGATTAACAGCAGCAGCAGCAATTATCATTTCTATAGTAACAGCTAATTCGCAGGGACTTGTACGTCCGGTAACAATGCACGGTTTACAAAATGCGCATAATCGTTAATGCGGTGAAGTTTTTGGTAAGGTAGGAAGATAAGGAAGATTTTTCTTTTTTTATTGAACATTTATGGAAGGTGTCTCCAGTGTCAACGCTTTGGAACAGTCAGAGGTGAAGCTGTAACTTTTCAATTATACATTCAATGAATGGAATTATAAACAGATCAAATAGAACATGTTGTTTTTTAGTAATCATTTTTTTTAATGGTTAGTGTTGGTAAATTGCTGTGGTATTAGAGGAATAAAACACCTCAGCGCTGCCTGGGTTTTAATACTAACTCATCACACCTCCACGTGGTTGATTATTTTCCTGTAACAGCACAACAGGTAGTGTTTTATTCCTTAAATACAGGAATGTCAGAATATTTTCTTACTCGTTTTCTTTTCAGGCCTCATGTCTCTGTAAAATGAACTAAATAATACGCTAAAATAGTAAATAATACTAAATAATAATGCTAATATGCTAAAAATGGCCTGGCAATATGACAAAAATATCATATCAGGACCCTTGAGGATACTGATGATACTTTCTTTAATGCCTACAAAGACAAAGAAAATTAAGGTGTTTATTTTTATTCCGTCAAATCAATGGCATAAATTCCATACCATTTAATTTGTAATTATTAAAAACATTTTGAAAAAATACATCACCATACCAAAGATCTGAGATATTGAAAAGTGTATCATGTAAACATTTATCACGATATTGATACTATATCGCCATATGGCCCAGCCCTAAATGGTTGAACTGTTTTACTGTCCTGGTTATTAGTGTGTGTGTGTGTGTGTGTGTGTGTGTGTGTGTGTGTGTGTGCGTGTGTGAAGGTCAGTCTGCCAGATTGTAAACACATGCATCTGCCATGTCAGCTTTCCAGAGAGAACTGCACGGAGAGAGGCTGAAAAACGCAACCGCTGTGGGCTAATCAGGAATGTCCTCACACAATTAAGCCGCTTATTTTCATGGTTCAAAGCCAAGCACAGGATAAAGGGGGGTGGAATATGTAAAGATGGAAGGAAATCCTTATCTGGACTTGTTTCCGGTTGTTTTTTGGGGCACAAAGAATAAAAAAAAGTCTCTGGTTAAATGAAGGTGCCATCGTTGTATTGAAATTAAGCAGGAGAAAACGCGAGAGCTGTGAATTTTATGGGTCACATTTTATGTGTGCGTGAGCTTGGCACTGAAACAGTTAATATCCAGCACCAGGGCATGCCTCCGATGAATGTTCCAGGTTTGTGCTGCGTTTCCATGCGGCAGTCAGAAGATCAAGGCTTTCTCATTGCGGCGATCAATTTGTGTAAACTGTGAGCTGATTGGTGCGGGACTCGCTGCTCTTCTGGTTTCCTGTTCCAGCAGTTCCACAGGGACAGACTAACTGAGACACACAGTCTCAAACTCCTCATACCTATCACTAATAATCAATTCAGAAGCTTGGGCTAGAACTGGGTTTAGCTGTGTAGTGGTGGCAGAATGTGATGGCCATCCGGGCTAGAGTTAAAGAATATCAAAAGCACAGATCCAACAAGAGAGAATGAGAAAATGAAAAAAAAAAATTATGTAGATCCCTTCCCTGAAAATAACTTCCAGGATAAAGAGCTTCATTTAACAGAGCATCGTGTTATGAGATGCAGAAGCAGAAGCTAGTTTTGGGTTTAATTTGATCTTTTTTTAACGCTTTTGATATTACTTTGAGCTTAACGCACCCAAGTTCAACAAAATGCTGGCATTTTTTAAAGTATCAGAGATTACTAATCGGTGTTCTCTTTCTATTCAACTATTAGTTATGCTAAAGAGCTGCTGATCTTTTACCGGACTCCCGTTTAATGGTCCGTATATTAACCACAGAGGTCACGGCTGAGCGTCAGACCACATCCAAACAACTACATTAAATCTGGACATCGCTCGCCTCACTGAGACACTTAACGCTCCCCTGCAGCTGGCACATCGGAGTCGTTTTTTCCGTCCTTTAAAAATGCAGAGGCCATGCGAACGCATTTGTCCTGAGTTAAACAATGTACTGCTCAGTGGAACTGCTCTGAAACTTATCCCGAGGATAGGCCAAGCGGAAATGCCAGGGTTGAGTGCATTAGTGAACAAGACTCTGCGCCACGTTTAGTGTTCCTGCGTCAGTAAGAGCTACTGTTTAGTTTGCATTTTTACCAAAATGCTAATGAGCTAATGACCAGAATGAAATCATTTAAAAAAATGTCCTCTGTATCTCATGCTAGCATATACTGCATGTCTGCATTATTAGACTAAAATAGACACGTTTTAGCATCTTTATTCTTTTTAAAAACAGTGCTTGGTGTCATGTAATTCAGAACTCCAACCCTATTTAACATCTCAAGTGAGTGTGAATGTAATACTGACCCATGTTTCTGTTCTCGTAATTAGAAGTGAAAACAGTTGCCACGTAGTGATGTTGTGATGAAACGCTGAACTTAAAGAGAGACTTTAATTATAAAACCGGCCCTGCAACACTATATATGTACTATATGTAATATTTTTTTGTTAAAGCTGAAAGTCTACACTTGATTGCTTCGTTTCAAAACCAGTGTGGTGGCATAGAGAGGAAAAATTATGAACAGCGTGTCGCTGTCCAAAAATTTATGGACCTGATTGTATACTGGTTCTTTTTTTTATGATGAAATGAATTTGTGTTTATAAGCAAAACTAGCTCTTCAATATCTATCCAGTGCTGGAACCTGGTTTCACTACAATGCACAGAAACAATTTTGTTTTGAAGTAGGTATCAACTAAAGACATCTGGTTTTTTTTCAGAGAAGGAGCTTGGATCCTCAACAGGTTTTTTTTTAAAAATGGGGTGGGTCTAAAAGGCCCATAAATTACTCCAACACAGAGTTTATTTAAACAAGCTTTACGGGCCTCCTGCAAGCCAGCAATGTATTAAATTAGTAGTCTGCTGCAGGATGTAAAGACGCACCCAGATTTCACGTCTTAAATACAGGGCTGAGGTGGTTCAAGGTTTGAGGTTTTAAGTGCATTATTAACCCTGGTCAAAAGACAAACAGAGATTTTAAGTTAAAAAGGTCAAAAAAGTGAACACATCATTTATGAGCTGTGCTTTTAAATCGTTTTACACACCTTCTATTTGCTATATCACTGCTCGTCAAGCCAGGCATGGGACACGGGGCTGCTGTGTGATTGGTCAAAACGTGTCGATTCATTTTCTATAACAGCAGCTCTGACATTAGCGCAGCTGCAAATCACAGGTTTCTATTAATGTGCTCGTTCTAATATATTATCGTTTCTGTAGCAACAGCTCATTCACTTTTATGGCAGAGGGTCCACATAAACAGAACTTAAAAAAGTGAAAAACGCACGTTCGTTGATGTTTTCCGTAAGGAGACATTTATTTAGCATTTGTTTATGGAAGGTCTCCAGTGTCAGACAGAAGAATTTCTTTTTTTTGTGGTTTCGCTGTGTTATTTATGTCTCACTAACTTCAAGAGAAAGGACTTTTTATAGCTGCTATAATGTAAGTGAGAACAGGAACTAACTTGCTTCATGGATGTTCCACAACATTATATGTAAGTTCTTTTAAGTTTTTTTTTTAAGTAAATTTTTATTTAAACCACAGTGACCCTGACCAGGTTAAAGGGTTACTGAAGATGAATTAATGAACACCATATTTGAAACTTGATATCAATCAACATGGCTTTTCTTTGTTCAGTGAGCTTTATGTTGAACGGCCCGATACCGTCACTGTTTTCTTTGGGTCCAATGGGATCCCAGTTTCAATGCACACCTCAGCTTCAAACTTAACTCTTTATTTTTATCATTCGTTCAAATCAGATTAAACACAAAATCGATCGGAAATCTGATTCTGTTTGATCCCGACGCCTTCCAGATTATGGCGTTCCTTTTCTTTCCTTGTGTGATTTTGTATGAGTTTGCGATTGTGACATCATGTCCTCAAATTAATCAAAAATGCCCTCGCTGCCCACACCTGAGTCTCACACAGGACTGGCAGTCTGAGGACAAACTCTCGAGAAGGAAACAGGACGTGGAGAGACTGCTGAATTCAAACAGTTCCTTTTTTGGCTCATATAATTTTGAAGAATGACGTGGTGATTTAACGACATGATGGCATTCATGCATGAGTTTGCTCCAACTTAATGACCCTTAAACTCACCACATACACACACCAAACACACACACACACACACACACACACACACACACACACACACACACACACACACACACACACACACACACAACTTTCTTGTGGGTGTCTTAAAGTGCACAAACTGTAGTTGGAATTTTCTCACTAAATTCCCAGTAGAATATAGGATGCATAATGGCTTTACCAAAATGACTCTAAATCTCACTTCTTTTTTTTTTTAAACCTTTAGAAAGCTCTTCCCTCTGATTAGATTTATCTAGTTATAGATAATCTAGTTAGATTTATTTTTGTGCTCTTTTGGCTACTGTGGGATCTTTATTTTTTATTCATTAGATCTAATACACCACATCAGAGGGTGAGTAAGCCCTCAGTTTGTTTCAAAGTTTCTTCTCCATGACACAGAATACTAATTAATTCTGTTCATCTTCTAAGTAAAATATACTTCTGTTATACTTTAATACATGACACAGCCTTAAGACTAAGTTGTATAGATCTAGTCTTAATAATATCAATGTGTGTTTATGGGTGATAGATAGATAGATAGATAGATAAATAGATCAAAACTTTATTGCTCCCGAGGATTGCAGCGTTATAGACATTAACAAACATTCACAAGCAACCGTTAATACAATAAGGTGGCACAGTACAAAAATAAGTGTAAACAAACTTGTAAACAAAGTGCACAAGAAAATGAGGTGGTACCAGTTAAAATATGTCATGTGAGGTAGTTCTACTACTACTACTACTACTACTACTACTACTATAACTACTACTTATTATTATTATTGTTGTTGTTGTTATTGTTTGTATTATTATAGTTTCTAGTCCTGGTTTTGTCTGAGTAGTGGGAAGTCAGTATTGTTGTGACAGCAGAGTGGCTCATTATTCATTATTCATGTCAATTGTTGAGGATAAGAATGATCTGGCGTGACGCTCTTTAGTACAGCACAGGTCTATCAGTCTGTTACTGAAGGTGGGTTTGTTAATTCAGTGTTTGACGAAGGGGATGTGCGTTATTGTCTGTAAAGTCTAACAGGTTTGCTGAGTGTCCTTGTTCAAAACTGCTATCCAGCCGGACGCCTATAACAAAGCTGGTCTTCCTCACATATGGTTTCTCACACACTGAAAGAGTGGATAGATGGATGAGAACTCACAGGAAGTTCCTGGACCCTGGGGGCTGGAATTAAACAAGCCCTATATGTCTCTGTTACGCTAAAGTCCAAACACAGCAACTCACCCGACCCACACTTCATCAGTTCATATAAGGTGCCTGAGGAGGAAATATCCACAGGGTTGAACAGACTAAAATACTAAAGCTCTGCTGCATCAATCTCTTTAGTGTAAGGTCGACTAAAGGTCGTAACTTGTCATTTCCGACTTCTGACTTCCCTCAACTTACAATTCCAACTCTGGAACTCAGGATGGTCTCCTCAACTGTGAGTTCAGCGCATCACGTCAAATAAACATGGTTGCTCACAGCATGAACAGGAAACAAAGTAGCATCACTCATCACAGTTAGCTGGCTAGCTTGTTGCTAACAAAAGATGCCATGTTTTTTTCCCCCACTTTGTAGAAGCATAAAATGGCATAATTCTGATATATATTCCCTTCTAGTATTGGAAAGTATTAGAACGACAAAGCCAATTCTATTGTTTTTGCTATACATTAAAGACATTTGGGTTTGAGATCAAAAGATGAACATGAGATGGCAGAACAGAATTTCAGCTTTCATTTCCTCATATTAGGTGAAACCTTGGGCTCAAACCAAGAGTAGACATTCAGAGCAATTAATTCTTAAAACAATCAATCTAACAGGACACACCTGGGTAACAATAAACACCAGTCAGTCACATGTTCCAATATTTTTGAGCACTTGAAAAAATGGGTGGGTTCAAACACAAGGTGCCATGTTCTACGTTCTACCTCTAGATGTAAATATGAGGAAATGAAAGCTGAAATTCTGATCTGTCGTCTCTTATTCATCTTTTCATCTCAAACCCAAATGTCTTTGATGTATAGGGAAAACCATAGAATTGGCCTTGCCATTCCAGTAGTTTCAGAGGGGACTGCAAGTCGAATGCAGCATAAACCCCACTGCACCACTATCAGCAGGTAGTCAAACGACAACATGACACCTTGAAACAAGTTTAAACTACAACTCAGAGGTTCGTTACATATTAAAATCTTAGGTGTGATTGAAGATCACGTGTTATTTATCATAAAAAAATGAGGAAAGACTTGACTAGATGGTGAAAACACAAGGGGCCATTTTGCTAGGAAATACTTAAATTAAATGGTTCGATTGATAGTTGTGAAAGAACTTGTACTTGAGGAATTTTTTTAGTAACTAATAAACAAGTTTGTGCTGTTGTGTTATTCTTGATGATGGCAAGTGCATTTCCTCCTAGTCACTGATAGTTAGATTGTGACAAAGCAACATACTTCATGAGGCACATTAAACTGTATGGTATGACAAGTTCCCACAATTGTCAACAGTGTTTTTTTAATGCCCCTGGCAACACGGATAAATGTTAAAAACCTTCTACCTAATGATAAAAGTTGGAATATTGTGTAAAATGTAAATAAAAACAGAATGTAATGATTTTCAAATCTCATAAACCCATATGTTTTTCACAATAGAACAGAGAATACATATCAAATGTTTAAACTGAGGAAATGCACCCTTTTATGGAAAAAAGAAAGTAATTTTGAATTTGATGGCCACAACATGTCTCAAAAAAGTTGGGACTTGGGCAACAAAAGGCTGGAAAAGTAAGTGTTAGTAAAAATAAACAGCTGGAGGTTAATTGGCAGCAGGTCAGTATGATGATTGTTTATAAAAAAAAAAGAGTATCTTAGAGAGGAAGTGTCTCTCAGAAGTAAAGATGGGATGGAATCTGGATGGAAGAATATGTTGCTCTAAAACCGGTATATACCTTTCAGCATTGATGGTGCCTTTCCAGATGTGCAATCACTGCATTCGGTTTTTATTTACATTTTACACAGCGTTCCAATTTTTTTTGGAATCGGGGGTTGTAAAAGCCACAATGAGTCAGATCATATAATGATTGACAGCTGCGTTTCCCTGCCAACGAAAACAACTTGTAGAACGTTCTAGTGCTAGAAAAGCATGTCGGAACAACAAAGCGGCCCTTGAACGTCATTTCTGTTTGAAGATGAGTGTATTGGTATATTCTGAACCTATTTCTAGCGGCCGAGAACGCAGAAGGAGGTGATCATCACGCTGGAGATGCACCAGAGCATCGCACATCAATCATGAAGAAGCAGGACTCTTATCGGTGGAGCTCGGCAAGATCAAATCAACTTTGTAAGATATTTTATCTTACCTACAATGTTATATTCAAATGTAATATCATATCAGAAACTACAGTCTTGGAGTTTCAGTGTGCCAGAGTATTATAAAAGGTATTAATGTGATAGAAATACTGCTTGCTTTCTCGTTTTACAGCACTAGATGTAGATCAAACAAACTAACAACTAAAAATTTACAGGACCACATTAAATCTCTCAATTCACTGATTCACAGAAAACCTCTAATATCTAATATTACCTCACAAGATTAAACGCTCCAGCAGTGCTTTCTTTATAAATGCTTCAGAATGCGTTATAAAGGGTCTGTGTATATTATACCATTGTAGATTTGATTGAAGATTTTGTTCATCAGATTTAATTCCAGAACATGGGCAGCTTTTAAAGCTTATGGGTGCTTTTGTTTTATGTATTCTTCATTGTTTTCCAGTTTTTAACTGCTTTCTACGTCATTACATTTCACACACAGCTGACCACACACTGACCATGCACATAATAACTTAACTGTGGGATCTGTTCTCATAACAATATGTGGAGAAAGAAGCCACTCCGGTACAGTAAATACACACGTCAGTACTCTTTGCGATGCGTGCTTGACGACATTTTCCAGCGTTCCTGTCTCCGGCTCATCATCACCGACTTTACTATGAATGAAAAACAGTGGACTGTTGAACAGCACAGTAGAATAAACAAATATAGATATCAGACTTTAGACAGGTGCACTCTGTAAATACCAGATAACTGTGCAGTTTATTCCAGCCTGGACACTTAACAGGGGTGCAATTTCTTTTAGGAGCATGCTTTTGTCTTCTGTTAATAGATATTTCTCGAAAAGGAGAATAGTGAATGCACCTTAAAAATTCCAGTTACTGATACTCTAACTCCATCCAAAGCGAAGTCTCTGGCATATAAGCAAGTTGTGAAATAAATAACGCTTTAACTACTAAATCTTTTCCAGGTGCACGCGCACACACACACACACACACACACACACACATATACATGCAACAAGGCAACCAATCACGATAAAATGATCCGTGACATACTTCACTTAGCAAGGACAATATCAGGCACTTATCAGCCGGGCCTGGAAGCCTGGACAGACAGAGGAAGAAGAAGAAGTATGTTACCATAATGCCATGTTATAGTGCTGGCAATAATGTACAATACTATAGTGATATTTTCACTTTAAATTGGCCTCGAGAGCTGTGGCGCTCCTCTTAACTTCCTTCTCCCTGGGAAAACTTCAGCTTTATCTTACTTTTCTTATATCTGAGAAATGTTTATATTTACTCAGATAGTAAGATAAAGCTGAAGTTTTCCCAGGGAGAAGGAATGAAGAGCGCCATATGCAATTAAAGAAAATATCATATAATGTACATTAATACAACACGCCTAACCTGGTGTATAGTACTTACATTTATGGCATTTTGGCAGACAAATTTATCCAGAGCAACTTAGAGTTATCTCTGAACTGAGCAATTGAGGGTTAAGGGTCTTGCTCAAGGGCCCAACAGTGGTACCTTGGCAGTGCTGAGGCTTGAACTCCTGGCCTTCTGATCAGTAACCCAGAGCCTATAACCACTGAGCCACCACTGGCTTCAGTACTTAACACTGTAAGAGTTCACAGTGCATCTCCAAAATAGACTTTTCCTGGGCGAGAGACAGGGTGTTCCACTTTATTTTATTTTTTATTTAATGTTCAGCCTGAAGTTGACAAACCAAGCCAAAGATGACATTATGTGTGGGATGACATTAAAAGAGTTGTAAAAAAAAAAAAAAAACCTCATCACAGGCACCGTGTCTAGACGTTATGCGGCTGTTGTATGAAAATCGTTCTAAAAGTAAGTTTCTGAGGCAGCAATTAAGTTGTCTCGAGACCAACGCAATTATGCTCCCACTTTCTTTGTACTGCTGATTCTAGGGTCTGCAATTATGAGTGGAACATTTTATTCGCTTCATACTTCTTATTAAAACATCTCTGATTGTCCTCGAGATGCGCTTGTTCGTTTTTTGTTTTTTTAAATAAGTTTAATAAGGTCTTCACCATTTGTTTCGTTCACCATAAGGGAATGTTCTGGCATTTTTCAACCTAATCTTTTATCTACCACCTTTGTGACTTCTGCACTTAAAAAACAAAAGAAAAGTCGTTCTGTCTAAAGGTGGATTCTGATAATTCAGAAGGTGTTGATTAATTTTCTATAATAGCAGCTCTTTATGCACTGGTTCTAATACGTTATCATTTCTATAGGAACAGCTCATTCACAGGGAATCGTATGGCAGATTACGCGCCGCATAATCTAAGATTAATAATAGTCTAATATTATTAATAACCTGCCTAATATTGTAGGAGGCACTTGTGCCACCAAAACAGCTCTGACCTGTTGAGGCATGGACTCCACAAGCCCTCTGAAGGTGTGCTGTGGTATCTGGCACCAAGACGTTAGCAGCAGATCCTTTATGTCCTGTAAGTTGTGAGGTGGGGTCTCCATAGATCGGACTTGTTTGTTCGGTACATCTCACAGAAGCTAGATCGGATCGAGATCTGAGGAATTTGGAAGCTGATTCAACACTTTGAACTCTTTGTCATGTTCCTCAAACCGTTCCTCTACAGCTGAACAGTTTTTGCAGTGTTGCAGGGCGGATTATCTTGATGAAAGAGCACCACTGATATTTGGGAGTACCATTGCCATGAAGCTGTGTACTCGGTTTGCAACAGAGTTTGATAGGTTGTATGTGTTAAAGTAATATCCAAATGAATGCCGGGACCCATGGTTTCCCAGCAAAACATAAAGTATCACACTTCCTCCGCTGGCTTTCCTTCTTCCCATACTTCATCCTGGTGCCATTTGTTCCCCAGGTAATTGATGCCCAGTCACTGGTTCACTGGTTGTCTTATCTTGGATCACTTTTGGTAGATACTAATCACTGCATACTAGCTCAGACCCAATCATCTCACTATCACAATTTGGCTAAAACACATCACAAGTGGGCTAAAATCCTAAAAGAATTCCTTTAATGTGGTCTGGTGAGGTATTTAAGACAAGATTTCGCTCTTGCCTTCTTAAAATGGACATCAGGATAAGGAAGGAAAGCATGAATAGGAAGGAAAGCAGAATTGCCAACACAATCCTCTTCCTCTCTGCACTTCAATGAGAAGGACTAAATATCTCTAATACTCTTTCACACGTTCTACTGCTGGCGAGCGGACGCATACCAGTCTCAGGCCAGATAAGATTTGGACTTGCTGAGACCAGCCATCAGTGTGAAGTGCTCCATAGTGGGTTATCTGCAGCACAGGAAGCACCCATCCTTCACTGAGAAAAAGTTCCATAAGCTCCCTGGATGGTGGAAGACTGCGTAAGTGGAGGAGAGGTGCACAGATAGGTCGTAGAGAAGAGTACTGCATGACAAATCCAAAGCATTTCTGGTTAGCTATTAATTCTTCATTCCCAGGAAGTACCCAGGAATTTTCCTTTAGAAAAATGACATATACAATATGACAGAACATATTAATGTTTCCTCTGAATACAAAGTGACTCACTGGGCGTTATTGTGCTTCCAGAAGTTAGTCGGAGGATAAAGAAGTCTCTGCCGCCCACCACCCTACTGCAGGGTGAGTCACAAAGCAAGAACAGGAAGCGAATCCCACACTTGACCAACCAAATCAATCAACTTCAGTGAATAAAGGAAATGTCAAGCAAGGTGGAAACACATTGATGTTGAACTCCTGACGTGTCTGCATTGTTACAGATCCAGTAATGGCTTTAAAATCTTTAGTCAGGTGATTAGAATCCAGTTTGTTGTTTTATTATTGTTTTGAGGTTATATTTGAGGTATTTCTTCTTTGAAAAAACATTGAGATGTTTTTAAGCTCCAACGTGGCTGGTCTTTTTGCCACATAGTAAAATCCCCAGTGTTGAATTAACTCTTGTCCAATTGAACACAAATAAACAGGTGTTAATTCAGGTGGAGAGTGTGCGAAGCTTCATCAGCAATAACATTAAGAATTTAAAATAAAATAAAATAACTGATTTGTTTAATGCTTTGTTGGTCACTTGGATGATTCATTTAGTTCATAGTGTTAATGGCTTTTCCAATATTATTCTATTATAGTATAAAATAGTAAAAACAAAGGCCTATGAGCATGGGTGTACAAACTTTTGATCGGCAGTGTATGTAATTAATAAAAACATTCTTTTTCATGCTGTTAAATAGGAAAATAATCAACAACTGAGCAGTGTGATGATGTAGACCTACTGTTTCCACATCCACGTTGATTATTTTCCCATAACATTGTGTCTTGAAGTGTTTTATTCCTTTCATACTACAGCAATTTGCCAACCGTTGCATTTTTGCACTTTTTATCCATTTGGAGTTACTTTTGTGGAAGGAAAGCTGGTTTATTTTCTTTATTACGTTATGGCAGCTACTGTATAAACAGTCTTTCCATCTCCTGTAATGATACTGAGAAACAACAAAGTGTAAACGCTTTTAACCTGAAGATTTTACAAACTTTACAAAGAAAATGTAAAGTTACACTTTCACCTCTGAGTGTTCCAAAGCTCTGACACTGGAGACTCCTTCTGTAAATGTTCAATAAATGCCCTATTCAGTAGCTATGAAGAGGCCACCGTATAAGTCCCTGTAAATGAGCTGTTACTATAGAAATGACAACATGTTAGAGGTTAGAACGTTAATATGAACCTGTGATTCGTAGCTGCACCATCAACACCTTCTACCCAATCAGAATCCAGAATTCAGCAGCACCGTGGTGTAAGTTGTTTTAATGTTTTAGATACTTGGGAGTCTCTCGCTGGTCTCTCTGCTGAACACTGCTGGTGAGATTAGAGTATAGTACAGTGTGTATCTGTCCGATACTCGGACAATGTGTGTATTATTGCCAGTGTGATGTACTTGATGTTGGCAGAAAAGAAGTATTTGTCACGATGTGCTGTTGTGGAGGTCCTCACTTTCTCTCTCTCTCTCTCTCTCTCTCTATCTCTCTGGACTTGTTATATAACACTGAATATATATAATTAAGGGTTGGGACATACCTGTCTACCTGCCTTCTGTCACACACGTTGACCCATCTTGCACAGATACATGCACATGCTATAAAAAGAAATTATAATAAAAAGCAATGGAATGACAGACAGGTCTACACAAAATCCTCAAAGAATGACAAATTCATGAGAATTTCTTTTTTAGTAAAAGCTAGGGATTAGTTCATATTACACTATTAATCGGTTTGTCCTTTGTCCCTTGAGGAAAACCCTTAAATAGGAAGCTAAAAACCCTTAAGGAACCCTTTTCTAATTTAAGTGCACACTACAAACTCCAAAATCATTGCACATTATTTTCTCCATAACATCTAGAACCTGTTTAACACTAACGCTCTTGGAACGCTTCTTCGCCTGCTGAAAGGGTGCTGATAGAGAAACACTAGCACATAGAACTTTAAACGAGGAGAACCTGTCAAGAGTTTAAAATTTAGCTCATGGTACACTAATAGAAGAATTTTTTTTTCATAAATTATTATTCATGTATATTTATGGGTTCTTAGCCTATTACAAGGGTTCTACCTGAAACCCTTTCTGATAGAAAAACACTAGAACATTCAAGTAGAAAAGCCCTTAAGAGTTCTGGACTTTTTCCATTTCTTTCCCCTAACAAATGTATCCTAGAACCCTTATGGGTTGTTTGGTCGTCCCTCTGTATGAACTAGTAAGGGTACTAAGTAGAACCCTACAGCAAAGTGTTTTGCTATGAGCAAGGATTGTGGAACCCGTTTTTCTGTAATTTATACGAAGAATGTGCAGTAAGGACCTTATTGGCTAGGATTTTCCTCTTGATTTCTAGAACCTGCCAGGAGGTTTATTTATATATGATTTAGCTCTTACATGTTCAAGGGTTCTTTATAGAATCATTGGATATTTAAGGGTTTTTAGCTTTCTAAATGGGTTCTACTTGGATCTCGTTCTGGTAGGGAAACTTTGTTCTAGGGTTGTTTATAGAAACTTTACGGTTTTCCCTTGAGGGACAGCTGAAGAAGAATGTGCTTCATTTGTCAGAAGTACAAGAATTAAAAGAGACGTTTTTGAGAGCACTTGTTTGCAAGTCGAGAGTGTATGTGTGTGTGTGAGTGTGTGTGTCTGTAGGTCCTCAAGCCTCTAAATTTTTCTCCTGTTCTAACCGGCCCTTGGTTTTTCACTTCAAGTCCAACGTTCATACACTTACTTTGCATTTCCTGACACACTTTTCTTCATTGCTGTGCTTGATGTTGTTGCCTTTCTTTCTCTTTGTCACTATATGCTTTAAATACATCCACATCAGTGGTGCTTCCGGTAAATAATCTTATGTTTTGAGACGATACGATATGATAAAACTCCACGGTTCATTCCGTGAGAAAAGCTGAAGATCAAAAACGTTGACCTCGGTGTGCTCGTTAAATTTTATGATCTAGAAGACTCGAAAATAAACACAAGATCAAGACCGCATGAGGGACAACACTGCGGTTCTGATACCACATACAGAACACATGCATGTACACACTTTTTTTCTTCTTCAGTTTGCCCAGAGGAAGGTCGTCTGTCAGGCTCTGAGACCTAATGGAGCTAATGGACAAATAACAGAACTCTACCATGAATAAGAACCATTTATTCTCCATAATATAGATAGATTTATTCCCCTCTATATTTCTGATAATTGGTTGTGAACGGGAGATATGGTGCATGTTAGACCCGGTGGTCTCGCCTGCAGTCAAACTGCGTCTGGAGGCTCTTGGTGGAAACAAAACATTTGAGTTAATTGAAAAAAGAAGCAGTCTCCGTATAATACACAATATCTACAATCACCATTCTTTTAAATTCATAATTTTGTTTCAATACTCCATATACTGTACATATTAATCACAGTACACAATTATTCACTTTTTTATACTGTCTGGATTGTGATTGGTCAGAAGGTGTTGAGAAATTTCCTATAACAGCAGCTCTGATAGTAATGCAGGTTTATATTAACGCGCTCGTTATACTAATACAGTATCATTTCTATAGTAACAGCTTGTTCATAGGGGCTTATACAGCCGACGCTGCATTAATAAATAAACAAAGTAATCATTGAAATGGTAATGGTCAATGAGGTGAAGCATTCTGTATGGAATCATTTACAATTTTCAATCGGTCTCTAGGGTCATTGTTTAAAGCTGTAACTTTAAGATTTCCACCATGTTAAAGTCTTTCCTTTTTCTCAGTAACATGAAAACATGCGGTATATAGCAGACAACGTTATACGGGCCGTCCAAAAAGTCAGCATATGTAGGGGACTATGTTTGCCAGCTCCTTCGAGGATGTGGATGTTCATGGACTTTCACGTCTTCTCGGTCGGTCCGCAACACTTCCTGTCTTTTTGAATTCATTAATACGTTTGGCAAGAGCATCGTGCGTGGTGATGCGTTCGCCATGTTTACTGTTAAAGTCCATTGCAAACTTGTGACAGCTTCCTGTTTCAGCCATGAGAACGATCTCGATACGTTCTTCTTTTGTCCAATTTGTTCTTAAAGCCGGTCTGAAAGAAAAAAATTATGTAATATGAAGTATGAAACATTTTGTTAAAAAGTGTTCGTTTCCCCTGTACACTGGGACGCCCTGTAGTAAAACAACATTAAACGTAACTATAAATTGATCAAAGATGCATGTCATGGTTTCATTGCTGGCAAATCACTGCGGTGTGAGAGGTATAAACATGTTGGGGTGCTTACAGTAATTCCGCTCGTTGAGTATTTTCCTATAACAGCCTCGTCATGTTGTGTTCCTTACTTAAAGTATCTGAGATACCCACGAGGCCTTGCAGTGCCATGGAAATACAGCAAATTAGAGTAACACGCAACACACAGACTTGTCTGCATGTCTGCTAAGCTTCGGATAAATATTTAAATAATTTGACAGTCTATGTTTTATTTACAAAAATAAATAAGCCTTTTGTTTGGAATCCAAACAGTCGTTAGACACCAGGCCTTTGCGGCCACATGCTCATGGTAGATTAGTGGATTTGTTTAGGAGAGCTTTGACTGTTCTTCTGCAAGCTCCTCCTCCTCCTCCTCCTCCTCCCCCTCCGACAATGATGATGACAGCACGGCATTCTGAATGGCAAGGCTGCTTCTACTGTTTCGCATGAAAAAAACCCACACACTGTTTGTTTTACCTGTTGCCATTGCGACCAAGTTGTCTGTCCATCGGTGACTGGAGCAAGGCAGCAGAAGCTGCGGTGATGCAGCATTATTGAACACATTCATCTTGTGCACAATACAACATGTTTGTTTAGGGAACAAGCCATAGATTTGTTTTGTTTTTTATTAAAATTCTTGCTTTGATTTGCAGCATGTGCAAGCACATAAATGTCTTAAACTCAGATTGCAGAGGTATATTCCTTAAATTGTAACCAAGATAACTTTAGACAAGGTTCATAGAGAGTTTTGTCTGGTCTGTGCAATGAATTCCCGTGCAAAGTATGGAATAAAATATAAATGTTTGATTAAAGCAAAAATAAAAAGTAGCTATCACTAGTTTTGCTGTGATAAGTGTGTGCATGTGGTTTCATATTATTATTATTATTATTATTATTTTTAATTATTATTTGTGAAGTCACCTGTTAGTTTATTTCTCAGTTCTGCTGATTTTATCATCCTCCTTAATGCTTTATTTGGCAATGGCACCAGATAGTCTGATCTAAAATAAATAAACAAAAAGGAAGGTCACGACAGGTACTGTGCAAATTTGCTCTAAATTCAAACTTCATATTTATTTATTTATTTTTATTCAATGTATGTCAAAGTGCAAAGGTTATACGAATGAATGCACACGTTTGTTTGGGTTTTTTTGGGTTGTTTTTTTTTAAATGCATGTAGATATATATTTTGCAGAGGTGCAGGGTGGTGGAGTGTCAGACGCTGACAGCCATCAGAAAGGTTTGTCCTCTCTGACTTGCCGAACCAGCTCTGTGGGATGTGTCAGTGTCCTTTCTCCTGTCATCATGGGTGAGGTTTGACACCAGTCTTGCAAAAATGGTTTACACAGTAGATTCAGTGTTTATATACTTGTGTGCATTACAGCCACAAAGGATCTGGTTTAGCCAAAAAAAATTATTATTATTCTTATTATTGTTATTATTATTAATATTATTATTAATAATAATAATAATAATAATAATAATCAGAGATTACCCTGTTTAAATTTGCATGCATACAAAGATTTCGATGAAATCAGAAACGTTTTTTGTTGCTTTGTTCAGATTATAATAAGCCCTCTGCAAAGGTTTTGATGTTTATATTTACTCACGATTCGTTTGTCAAGTCAATTACAGGCACACAGCTTTCAAACAAGACCATGATCATACATCTGCTCATTCAACAACAGATTTGTCCAAGAAAAAACAAAAAAACAAAAAACAAATAGAAAACAACGTATATTTTGGAAATTGTTAACTGTTAAGCCTAGGTTTTGGTCAAAATTTATACATTAATAAAATTAGGCCTAGACCTCTCAGGATAGTATAAAATCTTTGTCTGCTGATATTCCTGCGCTCTGTGAGCACCTACTCATAACAAATACGCAACAGCAACAAGGCCATGTTATTGTGCAACATGTTGGCATTGCGCTAACCTCCAATCTGTGGGTGTATCACATTGATAATGAGCTCTATTGTCTGCAAGTGCATGTGTGATTGGGAATGGGGGAAAACGAAGGGGTGCACATTCTTTTCACACACCTGGACGGGATTTAGCAATTTCGCTCATTCTTAAGCCCTAAAAGCCTTTGATGCATGTGCTACATGTGTTTGTGCTCCAAAAAAGAAGAAAAAAAAAGAAAGGAAGAGCAAAATGGGCCAAACTGGAAAGTCAGGCTTTGTGAAAACAGAAAAATGTGTGACTGCAAGGTTCTGATGAAAGACATCGGAGACATACCCTTCCTGTGTCCTACCTTATCTCTCTTAAAACAAAGTTAACTTTTTAAAGCAAACGAAAGCGGAAATTTAATAAAGAAAACTCAGATTCAGAGCATTAAAGCAGCAGTGTGCGATTTGCCAAAAGAGCTTTTCGGCTAATCTGTCTTTACATCTTGATAGCGATCACTAAAGTAGATGATTTGAGAGAAAAATGAGTCTCCATATCTGCGTCCTGTTCTCTGTAATCAGCCAGGGGAAAGAATTCTAACTAAAAAAAAAATTTTTTTAAAACCCAGTTTGACAGAAAATCAAAACAATGAATGAGCCTCTTGTAATACAGATATGAAATGTTTGGTTTCTAATGTTTGGTACTGGTTACTACATTTAAATTTTTTTGGGAGCTATAAGGTTAATGTTGCTAGCTAGTAAGGGAAGCTTGTCTCCACCAGTTTAGCATTGTGTAAGCTGCACGCCTAAATTACAAAACTTTGTTAGACTACAAAACAACAAAATGAAAACTTGAGAAATTTAAAATAAATAAATCAATAAAAAAGCACATATAAATAAATAGATAGTAGGACTACATGAGTGAGTAACTTTTTTTCACAAAATGTATCATTTTCTACATTATTTCCATTTCGTACAATGCTCCTGTGTTCCAGTGCTTACCAAGTGTCCAAATTCTTCTAGAAAAAAGTAATAAACAGGAACTGAAGTTCATTTCGATGGAGTTGGAGATATTGATGTATCTTACAGAAGCAATAGCACAACGAAACAAATTGACCAAATGACTCTGTTTGACTCTCTGTTAAGACTCTGAATCGACTCATTTTGATGCTGAATCAATGCTGTATTGACTCTGATTCGATTCTGAATTGACTCATTTGGATTATGATTCGACTCTGTTTTGACTCTGAATCGACTCTGTCTTGACTTTGATTCGAAATTGTTTTGACTGATTTGACTCAGTTTTGACTCTGAATCGACTCGTTTTGACTCTGATTAATCTCTGAAACGACTCTGTTTTGACTCTGAACCAATGCTGATAGGAATTTTTCTTTGTGAGCACCTCCAGCTTTATGTAATGTCTCCAATACATGCTCATCTCTTCATTTAACAGTCACGCAGTGATACAATCCTCGACAGGACATCAGAAAAGCCAGTCATGTGGCTTATGTTATTGCTAAGCCATAGCCACATTTCCAGCTAGCTATCTACCTAGCTAGCTTTCACCGGCAGACTCGTTTGACAGAGAAGCAGAAATCAAACAATCAAATCAACCTTGCTAGCTAGCATGTGGCGTGCAGGTCCGCTATCAAAACTGTGAGCGATGAGTGTGGCAACCAGCTGGAATTTGTGCTTAGCGTCGCTCTCGCAGTGTTTACAATTGACCAATTCAATCAGTTTAGGTGTTGCTAAGGAATCAGTGTGGAACAAAAGGGCTACTCCTGTCTTGTCTTACCATCACACTGTGCATGTGCAGGTGTTTGGAGTGTGAGCTTCAGCAAGCAAAAAAGTCACTTAAAGCTGCTTTAAGGTGTCAGTGTTCAAAACTCTGGCCTCCTGCAGTGCTGGGCATGTGAAGCCAGTTTGTGTCTGCAACAGTTGTGTGTGTGTGTGTGTGTGTGTGTGTGTGTGTGTGTGTGTGTGTGTGTGTGTGTGTGTGAATTAATTATATATGTGATATGTGTCAGTCAGCGTCTGTGTGTATGGACGTCTGTTCTTTTGCACAGTGCGCGTGCAGCGAACTGCATTCCTGAAGAGCAGCAAAGCAGTAACAGAGAAATGCAGCGTGCACACACACACACACACGCACACACACACACACACACAGAGCAGACAGCAGTACAGTACTCTGTCATAACTCATGATTAATGGGCGTGCCTCCATATTTCATCCCTTATAGAGTGGTTTTATAAGAGTACCTGCCAAACTGGACGAGAAGTTCGAGCATAAAAAAAGAGAGGGAGTCAAAGAGCTGCCAGAGTAAAAGCGCCTACAGGTAGAGTATGTAAATAGCAAATACTTCAGATTAACATTTCTAGCTAATTACATTTAAGTATAAAGTGATCATGATCTTTACACCCATTTCCTTTCAGAAGTATGACAGTGCAACTTACACGTTGATCATAACAGAGCAACACGTTTTTGTAAAACAAACTCGCATCAAATCGTTGTGTTGCTAACTTTACCATCCGAATGTTAGGTGGAATGCTTATTTTAATAAATCATTTGGATTTAGTCTAAAAATGGACTAGCAAGTCTAAAATAAAAGGACATCAGCATAAGCTCCACATCAGAATCTTTGCTGTTATATTTGAAGTTTGTGCCGCAGCGACACCAAAAATCGCAAACAAAATATACCGAACGGCATGAAGAAGCGATGCTCTGGCTGATTTCTTTCTAGACCAGATTCTACATTCAGAAGATTTCACTTTTGTTATGAAATTCTCTTCTCGGTTTTATTTCATCATACTGTATATTTGGAACAAAAAGGTGAATTATTATTATTATTATGTTTAGTAGTCATCATTTACTATTCACTGAAATAAGGCTGTCGATGGACATTTTTCGTTGATCTTCGTTTTCATCAAAAACATGATTGTTGGCTAATGTATTTCAGATAATCTAATTTTATGATTAGGATAAAATACAGAAAATACATATATCAGATTATTAAGCCTATTCTTGACTTTTTATTTCTGAATTTTAAGCTTGAATTTTTGTTCTTTCTAAAGAAAACAAGTAAGAATAACGAGGAGAATTATTTGACAAAATCACCAAGACCATTACACTGTCTACACCAGCTCACTTTCCTCCCATAGTGCATCCCGGTTCCGTCTCTTCCCCAGGTCAGTGACGTACATGCACACACCAGGCTAGCCACATGATGTAAAAGAAAACGTGATTCATCAGACCAGGCCACCTTCTTCCATTGCTCCATGGTCCAGTTCTGATGCCCATTGTCAGAGTTTTTGGAGGTGTACAGGGGGTCAGCATGGGCACTCTGACCGGTCTGCAGCTACACAGAACCCATACGCAACAAGCTGTGATGCACTGTGTGTTCTGACTCCTTTCTATCAGCACCAGCATGAACTTTTTCAGCAGTTTGTGCTACAGTAGCTCTTCTGTGTGATCGGACTAGATGTGTTACCCTTCTGTCCCCACTCACATCAGTGATTCTTTGGCGCCCATGACCTGGTTGTCCTTCCGTGGACGACATTTGATAGGTACTAACCCCTGCATACACTGCAAGACCTGCTTTTGTGGAGATGCTCTGACCCAGTTGTCTAGCACTCACAATTTGCCCATTTTTCCTGCTTCCAACACGCCAACTTCGACATCTGACTGTTCACTTAACAGGTGCCACCTTAATGAGATAATCAAACTTATTCACTTTGGTGGTTTTAATGTTACAATCGCCGATCAGTGTATAGGTCTACGTGAGTTAAACTTGCTTTTAACTGTACCTACAGTAGGTGTTAACGATACTGTTAGAGTTATTTTAGTAATATTATTTTGACAATCAGTTTCTTATACGTATTTGTATTTATTAAATCATGAGGCACTATTTAACTCAAATTAGACGGTAAAGTTTTGCGTGCCAAGATCCTCTGTAACCCAGGGAGATGCCTCTGAAAATAAAGGAGTCATTCTTCTGTTCTCATATTTCAAAACATCTCTTTGAGATAAGGCCACGGGTGCTCCACGGCCTGGTCTGATCCGCCGGATGGGAAACTGTATGTTATGGTGGACAGCTTACAGCTAGCTTTCTCTGCCAGTTAAATGGTGCTCTGCACTGTGATCGTTCTGCTTCAGCCTGAAAGTGTGTTATATTCAGATATCTGAGCCGGTTCGGTTTTATCCTACTTCAGAGTAATAATTAACAATTGACATCATTGCTGCAGAAAGTAATGGAGTGAAAGAAGGATATTTTTCTTTCGAAATCTTGTAATGGAAAAGTATAAAGCCTGCAAAAATGGGAAAGTATGCATACTTAAATAAAGTACTTAAATTCAGTAACATATACGGTGTACTTCCTTAAAGTTCACCACTGGCTAAATCCTACACCATACCATTTTTTTAGTGGTATCTATACATATAGGTGGAGGTGGTGTAGCCTGCACAAGCTCACACAGAGGTTGATGTGAAGACCACCAATACCCCGACAACACATCTTCCTTTGATTGATTCTTCTGCTTGCATCCTTTCTTCAGTACTCAAACAAGAAATTAGACAAGGAGCAAAGAAAGGAAATGAGGTGGCTCAATAATAATAATTAAAATAATATCTCAGGCGATGAAAATAATAACCAAACTTTATGGAAAAGTACAGTCGTTTGATTTTCACTGGACAGTTTTAGAGACTGGTGAGAAGTTTAGCTTCCACTCGCTGGCAAGAGCAGGTTTATGTAGGTGTGGTGGATAATAAGTGGTGTTCCAAAGACTGAGAGGTGACGAGATGACGGCGTAGGAAGGACCTGGACGTATTTGTAAAGGGACAAAGTGCCAGGCGAGCCCTGGTAATCCTTATGTCACCTTGCCTATTCTTGAAAAAGAAAAATACAGTGACAAGAAGTCAGATGGCTTTAAGATAAACACAGCGAGGCGGGTGTACTGCGTGAGGCGGTCAGACCTTGAATACCACACACTCTGTGAGTCATATGCGAGTGAGTGAGTGGGGCGGAAATCCAAGGTTCAGCAAACCCAAAACACGAGGTAGTCCAGAGGAATTCGGTGACCTTGGTTTCACGAATTCCTGAAGCATTACCGGAAATCTGACATGAGCGAACAGGCAGGGCTCCAGAAATAAATAAAGGGGTGAACATGTAATTGTGTGTGTGTGTGTGTGTGTGTGTGTGTGTGTGCATGTGTGTGTGTGGCAGTGGCTTCATTCAGAGTTCGTCTTTCTATCCTTGTAAGGATTTTCCATTGACATCATTATTAATGTTGCTAATTAAATGTAAGATACACCTAAACCTAACCCAAATCTTAACCTTTACCTCATTAACCAAAAGGAAACCTTTCAAATCTTTTCAATTAAAGCTGCAGTTTTTTGAGAAAAAAAACGAAGAAGAAATAAATAAGAAACAAATAATCAACATGCAGTTTTCCTCGTGGGGACCAGCCAAAAATCCTGACAATGAAAAAAAAACCCAGATAAAAGAACAGATAAGGGAGTGTTTTCTCCTCTTAGCAACCGAATGCTTGTCTGTGCATTCCCACAACATCTCGCTCGATCCCTTTAATCCTGCTAATCCGGCTGTCAAAAGCCTAATCTGCACCATAATCTCAGCTCAAGCCGGTGTCTAATGTGTAAATACCCAATACTGACAGGATACACAAATAACGATTGCTGGGAAAGACCACCCCTATAATAGTAAACTTGTGAAATTGTCCAATGAGGTGCAAGTCAGGTCTTTGTGAAAAAGCTACTCGTCGGCTAGCAGGGTGCACAGAGAACCTTATGAGTCATAGATGTGCATGCTAATGCCGGAGTACGTCAGAAAAATGAAAGAGAAAACCACCATTATGCTAACAGGGAAATGAAGAGAAGGGAAGAACCAGGAGAGAGAAGAGTGCACTTGACGACAAGTGGTTTCCTGAGAATTTTCCCACCACCATCATGAGGACAAGTGTGGGGCGATCTGCACAGTTGTAATGTCAAACATACGGAAGCGTCTCAGCTGGTTGTGCAGCGAAATACACACCGAACCTGTTCTGGATGATTCACTGTCTGTCTGACTATCATTAAATTTCTTCTCCTCATTGAGGAACAAAAAAAAAACACGTATAATACAAGAACGTATTATACAAGAAAACGTATAATCACTGAGATGGTGAGCTTTCTGTAAGGAGATGCTCATTTAACATTTATGGAAGGAGTCTTGGGCGCACTGTGGGTTAGCGGTTAGCACGTTCATCTCATACTTCCAGGGTCAGGGCTTTGATTCCCGCCGCGGTGGAGTTTGCATGTTCTCCCTGTGCTGCGGGGGTTTCCTCTGGGTACTTTGGTTTCCTCTCCCAGTCCAAAGACATGCATGGTAGGCTCCGTAATGTATGAATGTGTATGTGATTGTGCCCTGCAGTGGACTGGCACCCTGTCCAGGGTGTACCTCGCCTTGTGGCCCATGCTCCCTGGGATAGGCTCCAGGTTCCCCGTGACCCTGTAAGATAAGCGGTATAGAAGATAGATGGATGGAAGGAGTCTCCAGTGTCAGTCAGCACTGTCTGACACTTTTATTCCTTTGCAGACATATGGGTTGTTTATTATTATTTTTTATATTATTAATTGATAACAATCCACACTCAATAGTTCCTTCCCCCTTTATCACACAAAGTCTGCCAACAAAAGTTTTTTTTCTTCTTCACCCAAGACACGTGAATCCACAGCATCTTAGAGGACTCAGAGGAACACACTAACTGTCCTTTTCTATATATTTATGACATCTCCAACACCAGTGATTTTCTAACATTTCTAAGATAGTGGACCAATTGTGCTGTTTTGGTTTCCAGCGGATGGCGCTCTCCTGATGAGAGAAGGCATTTCCTATGGAATCACTTCAGAGCCTTAATCAGTCCGTACAGGATTTCAATGGTTTTTATTGTTGTGGCCAAAACTGTTCAATTTTCAGAATTTGCGATGCAACTTGAATTGATGAAATCGCAATTGCACTAAGTTGTTTCACACGCCCTTTCGCTGTGATGTCTGTTTGTAAACGAGACATTTTAGCTGTAATCATGTTGGACGCACATGAATCGAAGAAAGGGCTTCGGCTTAATGCACTTCATGATGCGCATTGTGATGACGTCACGTGAAAAATTGCAAGCTCCTCCCAATTATAATATAGTTTGCTGGGGTTAACTCATCTGTCGCGTGAAGTTTTATTGTTATTGACAAAAGAAAGGTTGGACACATACCATGACGTGCTTCCTGGTGACGTACACCTGAGCCTTGTCTTTATTGTCGCTCTGCTTTCCCTGATATAATCCTCCTTGATATCATCTGGGCAAGCAGAAAGTCACAGAACATGAAGATGGAGGCTGGACAGTAGCAGATGACACAAAGGTGACTAAGAAAGAAGGAAATATTGAACACAATGATTAAATGCGATTGCATAATGGTATAATTACAATGTAGACTCAAGCAGGTCATGTCATGTGTCAACAAGCCAAACTGTCACATCACTTTATAACTGAAAATAAAAAATTATAATTGGGTTTGTTTGTTTTTTAACTGGTAACAGTGTGTCAGTTGGCATCAGAAACGGCAAATCTGTGTAAGATTACAAAATGAATGAGTGATGATTTCAGCATGCACGACAAGCTGCGTTAACGTCGTAGCTGCAGTGCAACAGTGCCGAACTTGGACACCAAAAAATGTCTCGGATAGAATATATTGCAGGTAAGTGGAAATTTTGTGGTAACTTTTTTCTAAATTATAATCTACTATTATACAAATACAAGGGGCAGTGGTGTTTTGGCGATTAGGGCTCTGGGTTACTGACGGGAAGGTCGGGGGTTCAAGCCCCAGCACTGCCAAGCTGACGCTGTTGGACAGAGAGGGGTAAGGCCCTTAACCCTCTCTGTTCCAGGGGCGCTGTATCATGGCTGGTCCTGCACTCTGACCCCAACTTCCTGACATGCGACAAAAAGAATTTCACTGTGCTGTAATGTACATGTGACTAATAAAGACTCATTGTTATATATGAGGAAGTAAAATTATTGTTAAGATGCAAAATTTTTGGTTAAGAAAACCCGAATGTTAAAAATGTACAGTGTTTGTTTCCGGCTTTGCTGTATTGTCGGTCCGGTCAATGCGTTCTGTTCGTTCTGTGTAATTACTTTGGAAACACTGATCATGTACACGTACTTTCCTGTTTCCTGAACTGTATTGCTCCCTCCCCCCCCTCTTCCCCCCTTCTTTCTTTTTTTCTCCAGTTTTTCTCCCTCCCCTCCCCCCTCTTCCCCCCCCTTTTTTTTTTTTTCTTTTCTCCCGAAAACCAGTAATTTTGCTGCTAAGCATCAAAGGATTTCAGCCTGGACGTTTGCACCTGCGTGTGTATTATGCCAGACTTGGCAAAGCTGACTACAGTGCGTGAAAGTAATCTTTTTAATGAGACCTTCCTGATTGGGTTGAGTACAAATGAAACTAGGTATTAGTACACTTTATACCCTTCTCCCATTTTCTTCTTTCCTCGATCAAAAAAAAGCACGCCCTCTCTTGTGTGTGTGTGTGTGTGTGTGTGTGTGTGAGTCCTGAGTGCAGTAGGCTTGGTGCAGGTAGAAGTGCGATTAACCCCAATGCAGGTGTTTTGTAAGTGGAGGGACGCACCTGAACCATCCTCCTGCTTATTTTAGCCTTACCGCTACAAACCAGCCTGGCTCTTCACACGCAACCCTCCATGGAGTCTCACGTGACTCTCTCACTCACACACGAAACAGGTAGATCAGCGTGAGGACAGGTGCACAGATTACATTACTGACAGGTGAGGGTAAGATTTAACAAGAGTAAACCTACACAGGGTTTCTCAACTGCTAGTAGAGGTGTGTGTGTGTGTGTGTGTGTGTGTGAGTGAGAGAGATTTTTAAAATATTTTTTTTAATGATATAGAACTAACTTGTTTCTAGAACTTTTAAATATCATTATAAACCGATAAAAAAATTGTGTCATTCATTAATAAACTCAAAACTAAAATTGTAACTAAATAGGTGTAATAAAACACTTTTAAATGTGCTGTAATGGGAAAATGATTCACTTTGAGGCTTGGTGTTGTGGATTATCGTCCTATAACGGCAACCCCTTCGTGTTTTATTCCTTACTTAGTAATTTAAACCAGAATAAATCATTTACTGAAAATGAATAAACGATTGCGGTGAACGCACCAATCGAGAGTCGCGTGAGCGCGTGTTAAACGAAGACTCATTAAATATGTTCATACTGAAATATTTGTCATTTAGTCATTTAGTGATCATTGTTGCTAATTTGTTGGTTGGTGCTGTATGTTCCTGCGTTATTCCTGTGAGAAGTTAGCAGGGCACGTTGTCGTTGCTTGCAAACTCAAAACCAGCTTTTAATATTAGGAACGTTTCAAATGCTCTCAAACGTAATCGATAACAATCAGGTTTCGCTCTCAGATCCCTATAAACAAAAGAAGGTGGAGCTTCTTTTCGCACTCGCTTTTCATTTTCCGGTGAGTATCATATTATTGAGAAATCCAACTTTTCAGACGAGACTCGAAAGTCCCAGGATGCAACGCTGCAGAGACTCAACTCGGCTAGTTGGCGATCTTGTTAGCATGGTGTTAGCATGAACATTGAATGCTTGAGAATCTGATCTGTTTGGGTGGAGAGTACAGATAAGAAGGTGTGAGAGCTGGACAGACTTAAGGACTAAAGTGCCACCGCATGGCTTTCTTTACATAGAGATGGATCTGCGTCGCTAAAAGTAAAGGGAAAAATGTCACGGAAAGACGTTTATTCTAAAGATAAATAAAAATATAAATAAAAGCTGACTCAAAAATGTCATCACAAACTAAATCTTGGATGCCACTGAACATTTTAAAACCTACAATAATATGCAAGTTTAATATTCTCTACTTGCTAGCATTACAAGAGGTGTGATGGCTGTAAAGCGTGACAGAAGCACTGACGGCTATTGTCATCCTCAGTCTCACACTCATGCAATGTGGAATTTCCTGTCGGATGGCCACTGTAGCGTAAAGAACCTCGAGTGTCAAAAGAGTCCGCTTGAGTCATCTTTCATTACTAAGCCAAAAAAGGTGTACTTCAACAAGCAATGAGTGTTGTGCCAGAAGTGAGCATGACCGACTCATTCTGCAATCCTATTAACATATCAATTACAGGAAATTGCATCATTATCTTGCTTCGGTCGCAGGTGTGCTAAACAATCACCCTTTAAGCTGAAAAAAAAGTGAGCACTTAAAAAAGAAATGCAAATTTCTATTTACTAGAACCAGCATGCTTTAAATCTGCATTTTAACTTGGAAAGCAAATCCTTTTCCTTTCAGACAAGTGGATCGTGTGTCATCCATCAGCATCGCTTCTTTACATTTCCCTTCCTGTCGTTTCTTTTCCCCTGACCCCGCTCTCACGTTTCTTTTCATCTTGCTTTCTCTTTCTGCTTTCCTTCCTTCGCCTACGCAGCTGCCCCTGGGCCTGTGGCTCCAAAAATTAATGGAAAAGAGGAGAAATTTCTCTGTAGGACAGCTACTGTTTTGTTAATTAAAGGGTTTTGAAGAGAGAGGAACGGAGAAGGCCAAGGGTGATCTGGCTTCCTCTGAGAGACGCCACTGCAAAATCAACAGTATGTACTTCACTTAGTTGTTATGCTTGTATATTTTGCAACTGTGATGGTCAGCATTCCTCTTAAAAGGTTCCTCTTACATGAGAGACTAATCAGCTTCTTTTTCTTAGTTACAGCAAAAAGCATCTATCAAGACCTCTTGAAAAGTGTCTTGCCTATTTAAGTAAGAACTCGGGTCAATTTTTTTTGTATTAGCATGTAAAATAAAGGTCTCTCCTTACAATAATTTGTGACTTTTAAAAGGCTCAATATATTGTATAAAAAATATACTAAGCTACTCACTAATTACACTGGTTTATATGTAACTCCTAATTAGCCACACCAAAGATCTGAATTGTCGGACATGCCCAAATCACAGAGAGAGCTATCATGACAATTCCTGCTTTGTCTGATTTTCAGTCGGTTCTGCAGAATCACGCCCATTGTTCTTGTAGTACTTTTTCTGCAGTTAAATGAGAATGGTATTACCCTGTGAAAATGCCCTCAGTAAAAGCATTCACATGTGCATGTCATGGCCAGTGACTAATCGGATACCTGGAAGTAAGATAATCACGTGCACATTGTCCCTCCAGGGCACTTGAAGGCTAAGAATCAGAATGGCCATGTGCTTCTGCTCCTAAAAACAGGCTCACTCACTCCTCTTGTTCTACGCAGTTAGAACAATTGAAGAGGTTAAATAAAGAGCCATGAGATTTAGTTGTGAAAGAAAAGTTCTTAGGTACACTTAAAGAAATGGTTCTTGTAGCTAATTGAGAGTGAGAGAGAGAGAGAGAGAGAGAGAGAGAGAGTGTGTGAGAGAGCAAGAGAGATAGATTAAAAGCAAAGTATATATCTAAAGAGTGTTCTGCATCTGGTTCAAATGGAAAAGAAAAACCCTGCCAGAGAAAAAACAAACCGAATCCTGGTGTGTGGAATAAGCTTCTCTAATCTGATGAGGCCAAAGTTGAATTCTCTGGCTTTGGTACAAAATGCATGACTCGTCACGGTGTGAATCGTGGTGGTGGTGGAGGTGAAGGTGATGGTGGTGGTGATGGTGGTGGTGGAGGTGGTGGAGGTGATGGTAGTGGTGATGGTGGTGGTGGTGGTACAATAGTATCATGATGAGAATTGCCCTTGGCCTGTTGGTTGCTTGGTAGTTTTCCTCCAGCCAGAGTTACAGTTGTGCTGTTTTTATAAATCCAAATAATGGATTTAATAGCATGTGGGATGTTAAAAGCTGGATGAGATGCGAGGCCATCACAGGGTATGATGCACACACACATTACTTAACAGATAGAGTATACAGTGAGTCAGGGAGGATGTACCAGGTCCAAAATGTGCTTGGAAATTAGTGTTGGAAAGACATTAACATCAAATTCCCTCACATTCAGTAAGGGAGACGCAAACTTTTAGACTCATTTACTTTTTCTATCTATCTATCTATCTATCTATCTATCTATCTATCTATCTATCTATCTATCTATCTATCTATCTATCTATCTATCTATCTATCTATCTATCGCAAACTTTTGCTCTCAGCTCTATCCTTATCTGCTAAGAAATTAATTGTGACAGCAGCAGAAAGCAGAGTAGGTAACTGAGACTATTAGTTGCTAGTGTGAAACGAACAGAGGCCAGAGACCTTGTTGCTCTGTATGGCTCGTCCCAGTCCACTTGTTCCCTTATATAAGCCTGGCCTGGTAAAATTCCACAAAACAAACACATGCATATGCACACACACATCGTGGCGACAACAATTTGGTACTGTTCACAAGCAGCCACCCACTTCATGGATGTTTGTCCAGCTGCTCACCCATAGACTACATGAGCCTGAGACAGTCTGTGTGTGTGTGTGTTTGTGTGTGTGTGTGTGTGTGTGTGTGTGTGTGAGTGTGTGCTACAAGTTACACATTTCCAGGAATGACCACCTGCTGAGGTTAATGACATGGTCTAAACCACTGCCCCGAGCCCACATTGTCAGTTTCATTGTTCTTTCACCCTTTTTATGACTCCACATTTCCGGTTGGACTTTGAAGAACATGGCAAATGCTGTTTAAAAAACAAACAAACAAACAAACAAAAAAACAACTAAATGATAAATTGGACAAATTTATCAATCTCACTGTGGACTCTGAGGATGTGCATTAAACTTTTTCCCTAGCAAAACCCAACAGTATAGGTCAATCCATGAACTTCTTTGATCGTAGCTATATCCTCCAGCTATAATAACGAGCATGTTTACCTTTGTTAATGTTGGTCTTGTTGGTCTGGTATTTTTTAAATGGATGTGATGAATTAAAGGAAAAACGGCGTGGGTGGCATTTGTTTATTTTGCTGCCATGTTTGAGTAGTCTTGTCAGCTTAGACGGAGGTATCATTCAAAAACAGTACAAAGTTCTTCTGTCTGATCACCTTTATTCTATTATGAATTATTTCTATCTTGATGAGTATGGCCTCCATCCACATCCATCATATGCTATGGCCTTCTTAACATATCACGACCCAAAGCAAACCTCTATAGGACAGTCTTTTGGAGTGGATGACAGGTTAGTCTTCATCCCAGCAGTTCATGGTGTAGAACCACTATAGTATTACTTTGGCAGTATGCTTCGAGTCGTGCTCCTGTCAGAGGGTGAACCTCTGCCCCAGTCTCAAGTACCTTGCAAACTGGAACAGGTTTTCTTCTACTGTAGGACTGCCCTATATTTGGCTCCTCCTCCATCTTGCCCTCAACCCTGACCAGTTTCCCAGTTACTGCTGATGAAAAGCATCCCTGCAACATGATGCTACCACCACTGTGTTTCTCTGTGGGAATGTGTTTTCAGAATGATGAGCTTTGTTGGGTCTCTTCAAATGCACCACTTTTAATTTGAACAAATTTCATTTTAATCTCATCAGATCTTTTTACTCACATTTGCTGAGTCCCCAACATGTGTTTGAAATGCAATTTCATAAGGCTTTTGTTTTTCCAGTAATTTCTTTCTTCTGAGCTGTGGATATCTTCAGCTCCTTCAGGCCTCCTGGTTGCTTCTCAGACTAATCCTCTTTTTATCCAGTCTCTGAATTTTGGTTTACGGTCTATTATTTTTAAATAATAGATTTAATGATGCTCTGCAAGTTGTTTAAAGTTTATGCTTTTTTTCTATAACCAAAACTTGACTGACCTTTTTGCAGGACTTTGTCCTGTACTTCTTATAACTCCTTGGCCTTTTGATAACTCCTTGGTCCGCTAACAAATTCAGGAACAGGTGTATTTATACTGAGATCACATGACACTTTAACTGCACACCGCTGGACTCCATTCAAGTAATTATATGACTTCTGCAGGCAATTGCACCAGAACTAATTAATGGATGTCACAATAATGGGGTGAATACTTATGCAATCACGACTTTTACTTTACACACACACACACACACACAATATATATATATATATATATATATATATATATATATATATATATATATATACGGATAATATATCATTATCAGTATTGTGGGTTATTTTGTGTTGATTCCTGACATACAGTGCCTTGCGAAAGTATTCGGCCCCCTTGAACTTTTCAACCTTTTGCCACATTTCAGGCTTCAAACATGAAGATATAAAATTTACATTTTTTGTGAAGAATCACCAACAAGTGGGACACAATTGTGAAGTAGAACGAAATCTATTGGATATTTTAAACTTTTTTAGCAAATAAAAAACTGAAAAGTGGTGCGTGCAAAATTATTCGGTCCCTTTACTTTCAGTGCAGCAAACTCACTCCAGAAGTTCAGCGAGGATCTCTGAATGATCCAATTTTGTCCTAAATGACTGATGGTGATAAATAGAATCCACCTGTGTGTAATCAAGTCTCTGTATAAATGCACCTGCTCTGTGATAGTCTCAGGGTTCTGTTGAAAGCGCGCGAGAGCATCATGAAGACCAAGGAACACACCAGACAGGTCTGATAATATTGTTGGAGAAGTTTAAAGCCAGATTTGGATACAAAAAGATTTCCCAAGCTTTAAACATCCCAAGGAGCACTGTGCAAGTGATCATTTTGAAATGGAAGGAGTATCAGACCACTGCAAATCTACCAAGACCTGGCCGTCCCTCTAAACTTTCAGCTCAGACAAGGAGAAGACTGATCAGAGATGCAGCCAAGAGGCCCATGATCACTCTGGATGAACTGCAGAGAACTACAGCTGAGGTGGGAGAGTCTGTCCATAGGACAACAATCAGTCGTACACTGCACAAATCTGGCCTTTATGGAAGAGTGGCAAGAAGAAAGCCATTTCTCAAAAATATCCATAAAAAGTCTCGTTTAAAGTTTGCCACCTGGGAGGCACACCAAACATGTGGAAGAAGGTGCTCTGGTCAGATGAAACCAAAATTGAAATTTTTTGCACAAACGACATATTTTGTTTGGCCGTAAAGCAACACACGCTCATCACCCTCAACACACCATCCCCACTGTCAAACATGGTGGTGGCAGCATCATGGTTTGGGCCTGCTTTTCTTCAGCAGGGACAGGGAAGATGGTTAAAATTGAGGGGAAGATGGATGCAGCCAAATACAGCACTATTCTGGATGAAAACCTGTTGGAATCTGCAAAAGACCTGAAACTGGGACGGAGATTATCTTCCAACAAGACAATGATCCCAAACATACAGCAAAATCTACAAAGGAATGGTTCACAAATAAACGTATCCAGGTGTTAAAATGGCCAAGTCAAAGTCCAGACCTGAATCCAATCGAGAATCTGTGGAAAGAGCTGAAAACTGCTGTTCACAAACACTCTCCATCCAACCTCACTGAGCTCGAGCTGTTTTGCAAGGAAGAATGGGCAAGAATTTCAGTCTCTCGATGTGCAAAACTGATAGAGACATACCCCAAGCGACTTGCAGCTGTAATCGCAGCAAAAGGTGGCTCTACAAAGTATTAAAGCAAGGGGGCCGAATAATTTTGCACGCCCCACTTTTAATTTTTTTATTAGTTAAAAAAGTTTCAAAAATCCAATAGATTTCGTGCAACTTCACAATTGTGTCCCACTTGTTGGTGATTCTTCACAAAAAATAAAAATTTTATATCTTTATGTTTGAAGCCTGAAATGTGGCAAAAGGTTGAAAAGTTCAAGGGGGGTGAATACTTTCGCAAGGCACTGTATAATCCCAGTTACGTCCATTGCATTTCCAGCTTATAACACTACAAACTGTGGAAAAACTGGAAAAGGGGTGAATATAATAGGGTCAAGATGCTGCAAGAGACCACAGTGTCACATTTGAAGCGCTGATTAGCTACATATAAACTAAGCTCAGGTTTCCAAGATGGCAGAAATGGAGATAACATCCAGTCCAGTTCGGCAACATTGGCCTGAAAGTTTAAATCCAATTTGTCTATTTGGCCTCTGTGGTTCAAATACAATTTGTTCCAGGTATTTGCCTTTTATTATATACACACACATGTAACAGGGTCAGAGTTTCTGTGTATTTGTTCTTTTTTTTTTTTTATTCTACCTGTTCGTTCCCCTTCCAGACCCTCCGGCAGTCTTCTGTCACTTAGTGTTACCGCACCAGTTGAATTACAGAGGTCATATTTTAGGAGTGGATGACAGCTCAAGTTGATGTCTGCTTGAAAAAAAAGAAAAAAGAAAGTCCTGAACGAAGTACATTTCCTAGGCTAAAAGTGTGTGGGTGCGTGCGAACTGCATACACCCATGGTTACACAGTCCTCGTCAACTAGAAGAACAGGTTGGACAGCTGGAGATAAAGGGGGTGAGCAGGAAGCGAGGATGTGTCGTGTGTTTAACCTTATGAGGCAGGCTAAGCCAATGCATACAATCATCATTAACACTCCCTTGCCTCGCTTTCACACTCACACACACACACGGCGCATGTAAGCTAATATAAAGCCCTATTGTGACAGTACAGGTCTGAAAATTATTTGGTGAATGAAACTCATTTAGTATTTGCTTAATTCTGTCACTAAACAGTGCAAATTATGTGTCTTTGCCAGACTGCACATTTGCAGAACGCATACGTTTCCCCCATTTGGATGGGAACACAAAGGCGTGCAGATGAAGACAAATGGTGATATGAGGCAAGGAAGATTATGAGAGAGACAGAAAGCACAAGGGTGTGGGGCTAGTTAATCATTTGTCCGTGGCTGTAGTAAGTCTGGCCAGCAGACTAACAAGGGGCCTAGTGTTCTTTGGGGCTGCTGATGAAGATTAGAGCGAGGCTGATCCAGCCATTCTCCCAGGGCGAACTTAGGGAGCACTCCACAAAATGTTAATGGAGCTCGGCGAGGACACACAATTGAAAGATTTTGCCTCAGACATTCGCATAGTCTGACACTCAGGTTTCAAATTGACCAACAAAAGACATGCATGCCAAGAAAAGACATTCTTAAAATAAATACATAAATAAAAACAGCTACACTTGATCTCTTAAGCTTGTGGAATACTTGATGGCTAGCTTAACTTAATAAGCGTAAATTATTTATAATAAGCAAAACCCAGTTAAAAGTGGGCTACTTAAAAGACTTGAATGTACACTCAGCAACATGAGTAATGATCTGAAAATGGCATGTTTCCTGAAATCAGGTACATTCATCTGCATTATCAGCTGTACAAACACGACTACACGGCGTACCCAGCCGCTGACCCGAAGGCCATCAACGTCCACCCACGCACAGATCTACCAGTTGTGTTGCAGCAACATTGCAAAACCTGACACTGTTCCAAAATGTGCTAAACCTAAACTGAATCATCAAAATCTTAGTGAAGATTGGTCGCAGTTTAGGATTCTGTGCATGAGTCAGGACACGATGGTGAAAAACCGCAGCAAAGCATCCTTACTTTAGCCCCGGGGTTGAAGGGTTGATCCTAAAACAAACATCTGCCATCTAGTGGTAGTATGCTGTGGGTTAAATCCAAATATCACTGAAGCTACTCGAAAACCAGGGCAGCCTTTTTATTTTTTCCTTGCAATAAGGAAAAAATAAAAAGTTTTGTTGTATTTGTTTTTTGCATTATCAAGCAGAGCTGTCCTACAGTGTGAATGGAAACCTCAGGAACACATCCGAAAGGAACAATAATACATTTATATATACCATATATCTAATACATTTGCATTGTAGATGTCAGTGCTGCAGTAACCATGTGTGTGTTTGTGCTTGTCTGTGTCTATAGAATACAGGGTATTCTTAGTGGTGGTGGTGGTGGTGGGGGCTTACACACATGCACACACACACAACACACAGTCAGGACGGGTTTAGGTTGACTTTTCCACCCACGCACAGGGCAACACGTTATACACTTGGACACAATGGAGAAAAACTGGTGTATTACAGTACATTCTGTGTGTGTGTGTGTGTGTGTGTGTGTGTGTGTGTGTGTGTGTGTGTGTGTGTGTGTGTGTGTGTGTGTGTGTGTTTAATTGAACTAAAAAAACACTTGATAACATAAACTAACTTGTTAGTTTCATAACTTTAACTGGATAAAAAGTGCAAGGTGGCATTCCATGCCATGAATAAATTATAAACTGTATTCCTTGGCAAATTGCTGTGGTATAAGCAGAATAAAATTCTTCATGATGTGCTCACTCACTCGCTCACTCACTCACTCACTCACTCATTCACCCACTCATTCGCTCACTCTCTCACTCACCCACTCACTCACTCGCTCACACACTCACTCACTCTCTCACTCACCCACTCACTCACTCTCTCACACACTCACTCACTCTCTCACTCACCCACTCACACACTCACTCACTCACTCACTCATTCACCCACTCATTCGCTCACTTTCTCACTCACCCACTCTTTCACTCACTCACTCTCAATCACTCATTCACCCACTCGCTCATTCACTCACTTACACTCACTTCCAGTAAGTGCTTTACCCTGAGCAGGAGTATTGAGTATGCACCGGGAATACACCCTGCATGAGATGCCAGTGCATGTCACGGCACCATGCTTATGCACATTCTCACCAAGGGGAAGTTTATCTTAGCCAATTCATTTACTGGCATGTTTTAGGGAGGTGAAAGAAAACCTAAAAACCCAGAGGAAACCCACATGGACACGTGGAGAGCATGCACAGAAAATCCACACAGACAGGCACCTGAGCTCAGGATTGAATCTGGAATACTGAGGTAATGCAACGCAACCCACTGCATCACTACACCACCCTCTTGCAGAGGTGCTTTTATAGGAAAAATAAACAACACTTTGTATTAAACAAAAAAAAATTATGTAAACTTCTATTAATTGTGTATATTCTTTAGTGATATCACAAATACTTATCCTGAGGTGAAATTAGTCCAAAAGTAGAACCTCAATTCAGCTCGAACAAGACTTTGTTTAGCAGGAATTGTCATTAGAGATGTCACTAGATTCTGACTGTAGATCATCGCCCCCTGTCGAGGAGAAACAGGAAGTTCACACAGACTCTCAAACAAAAAGTCCTTTGATGATGTGATGGAATTTTGTGTGAAATCGTATGAAATAATGATATGCTTACAATGAGTATTGTAATAAATTGATCCTTGCATGTTTGGATATGCAAAGCTGCACAAAGGTCTTTATGTATTGGTTATTAATTCATTGTGGAATAACCCAGACATTTCACATGCTGTTAAAGCATTTTGCTTTATTAAGATTGTTGTTATTAACTGAGCTCCAAGAACATAATGGCACATCAAAAAATAAGCATTACAGCAGATCCCTAAAGTGCAGATAACTTCATTACTTGACGTCACTTTGAAGTATTCTTATTTGAAGATAAGATGCAAGGAAAGGAAGATGCACAAATAAGAAATTGGAAGCAATATGAGTATGAAAGATGATATACGAAATAAATGAAGTAGTCTAGCTTGACTTACAGGTCATAGGTCAAGTCAGGCTAGTGCATTCTATCAACTAGGTTCAGGTGCAAATCTGTTATTTCTACAAATGCAAGCCGAAAATGGACAAACAAGGCTCAGGCTCATTCAGTAGTCGTTTTTTATTTTATTTTTATTTTTTTTCCTTACTTGTACAAATGACCTGGAAGATTTGTAGAACATGATTTTAACTAAAAACAATGCATTAAGCAGTGTCCTTAACATGAGATTTTTTTGATGTTCCTCTGTAGATCCTGGGGGGTGGTACTTCATGAACATTCCTGCTGAAAAAAAAACCAATAAAAACCCTCATAGTAATGGTTATAATGGAAAATGTATTGGTTTTGGTTAATGGAAACTGGGCTAGTGTCACATTTTAGAAAGTCACCGAGATCACATTTTTCCCTCCCATTCTGATGTTTGATATGAACAGTAACTGAAGCTCTTGACCTGTATCTGCACGATGTTATACATTGTGCTGCTGATCGAAGAACTGCATAAACGAATAGCCGTAAAAGAGTAATGTAATGAGTCCTTATTGGTCACATATACATATGTACACTGAAATTCTTTTCTTTGCATACCCCAGCAGAGTTCCTATTAAAATGGACAGTGAGTATATATTTAGGCCACGGCTGATTTACGAAAAGTCCCGATGAAACTTAAAAGTCCAATTTTTCCAAAAGACAAAATACAACTGGTGAATTGCAACACTGCTGATTTGTGTCCTCAAAAAACAACAACGGAGGGATAAAGTAGAAGAACGTTTGCAACACCATGCCTGCCCTAAGCCATGCAAAACACTTGGAAATTCGTGGTACATCCAGAACAGCTAAAATACGTATGCAAACATTGTACTAATACTTTGGTTTAATTTTTCACTCAACAGTAAACATATGCAAATTCTGCACGACCAAAATCACAGATCTATTAGCTCGAACACATCGGAGATATGATGCATTTTAGCTAATGTAAGAATTGTCATCAACAGAGACAGCAGGTGTGAAAACCCACATGGACACCAGGACATTGAAGGCAAATGTGTAATCACGGTGCACCAGGAAATTTACTTTCTCACAGAATTCACGTCCAACTGAAAACACAGCTGACGATTTTGGGTTTTTGTCCGATTTAGATATGTGGGGTATTTTTAAAATATAATAATAAACGTGAATCCAATGTGAAATCGCAACTTGATTAGCAGCGTCCTCGTAACATCCTCTCTCCCCTCCTAACGCTCTCTGGTCTCTATGGTAAGGTTTCAACGTATCACGTGACCGAGACAAGCGTCTTGACATGCGTCAAGAGCGAGTTGTAGAAGGAAGTAACGGAGAGAATCCGGTCATTTTTCAGATCCAGATAGTAAATAAAACGGAAATAAAGTTCTTTCTGTGCGGCCCGGTACCAAATGACCCACGGACCGGTACCGGTCCGCAGACCGGAGGTTGGGGACTGCTGATCTAGTATCATCACAGTTTGAGCCTGTTGCAGTGCATCATGGGATCTCTTGAGTGTGCTGGACATTTGCTAGTATGCATTCAGACATGAATGCAAAATATGCACATTTTTAATAACAGTGCACTATGGATAAAGTGAATCACACACACACACACACACACACACGTGAGTGATGAATGTGGTTTATTCCTCTTATAATACAATTTGCAAACAGTTACAAAAGTTTTATTTATTGATGGCCAACACATCATATTTTATATCTATCAATATATAGTTACAGTGATGTGAAAAAGTATTGGCTTGGTATCCCTGATGTAAAGAAAGAAAGAAAGAAAGAAAGAAAGAAAGAAACACATAAATAAAAAGCATTCCCTCCAGGATTTTGAAATTGAACAGCAAATCAATGAAACTCTGCAGTATTCGGAGGAGTGTGCAATTTTTCACAATTACTGCAGATTTTTCAACCGTTCCCCATCATTTGACATCCATCACAGCGCACATTCAGTCAAAGCCCTCTTCGAGTGACGTGCGTTGAACGTGAATACAGCTAAAAGGTCTCATTTACCAATAAACACCACAGTGCAAAACTAAAAATATTTTGCACTGTGCAAAAAAAATTTCCATGATCATGATCTACCAGTTCAAGTAGTTCAAAAAGCACAAAAAATAAAAACTCTGTAAATCGCATCGCAAATTTTGAAAAAAAGCCACAGCAAAATCTGACATTTTTGGCCGCAGCGATTACAAAAAAAAAATTTATATGGACTGGTGAACCTAATACAGTTAGAAGTCTTGGAATATCAAGAGCTCTCTGAGGGCTTAATGAATCAGTACATTTAGACAGAAAAATCATGAGCTAGATCAGCTTTCTTAAAATATATTCACCTCTGATTTCTGATGTCATTTGCCAGCTACTGTACATTATTTCTGTCACTTTAGCTCATACGTGAAACATCTCAGTGAAAGTGTTTTGTTCGCGTATGTTGCTCCATATAATATTGACATAAAGGCATTTGTCTTTCTGATTGTTCCCTGCTCCAAATGTTCAGTAAAAAGCTATGAGTCATTCCCACAAGCAAATGCATGGAAATGTGCTTCAAGTGACTGAAATATGAGAACATGCAGCTGGCTCTCCTTTCTCACTTATGCAATAGATTTGTGGTAAATCTGTAACCAATGAGCATAAAAAATAAAACACATACAAAAAAAAGTCTCTAAATTCATTACAGTGTGATAGAGCTAATGAGTCCTGCAGCCATTCTGCAATTTTAGTCCAAATTAATATACAACTCTCTTTAAATTAAATTCTCTTTGTAGATATTTGTGCATCTTAGATTAAGGACAAAATTTGCTTCTCTTTGTAATATTTCATGAAGAAGGCTTTGTAAAATCATTGTTGAGGCTCTGAGCAAGACACAGCATACACTACCAGCTTATTTTCATACACTTGCGTGGGTTCGATGGCAGCTTTATGTAAACCACTGATTTAAATACACATCCGGCTATATAGCAAAGCAAAGACCGCAAGCAAAGTATTAGGACACAAAACACCAGTGTCTCCAGACCATCAGGAAAATCTGTCTCTAGTAAAAAAGTGAAGCAAACCCAGTTGAACTGACTAATTTTCTCAACTCATTTTCTCTTATTTGATGATTATGTTTTGCAGAGTGGCTGAACAGGCAAAGCTGCTGATTCTGTGTTGCATACTCAGTTCTGCTCATGGGAAGAATCCACTATGGTTCCAGAACATCTCCACAAATCTCTTCAAGTCCCCTGGAGATATTCTACTCGGTGGACTTTTTCCTATCAACCGACTGACCAGCAACCTGACTGAGAGAATGGAACCGGACGATATTCAATGCGAAAGGTAGATTATTCTAGAAGTGATCGATTGTGCTTACAGGTCCTGAAGTTCTCCAAGGAACTGGATTGCTGAATTGGATTACATAGCTTTTTGGATTTGAAAGAAGAATGTTTAGAATTGGGATAACACTAAAAAGACTTTAAAGACGTATTAGAGGCAATTATGTGATTTGTTACATAAAGGTGCTATATGGCCATAAAGAGGATATGCATACAATTATTTCACTTTGCTTGATATTAAAACAACCTTATTTTCTAACCATATATGTACATCTGTGCAACTACCACAGACAACAATTTAAATGTCCCTGTGGAAAGATAAGAAAAGGAAACATGTTTACGTGAAATGTACTCATAAAGGCAGACTCTTATATGTACAATTTTTATTTAATAAAGAACCCAAATCAATGCTTTTTTAAACATTTGTTCAGTTATATTTAATGTTGAGGAACATGAAACAAGTTCGTTCCTCTTCTCACTTACATTATAGCAGCTCTAAACAGTCGTAAACTCTAGTATTCTAACTTGTGAAAGTAATAGAATTTTTACACATGTCGGGTGAAGTTAATATCAATATATATCAATACATATATATAATCTTAATACCACATTTATTGTACACTTTTAAACCGGATAGTTAAATTAACTATGAATGACTATGTTATATTTAAGTGTATTTGGCTTTAAGGAATTGATTTATCAACTTAAAAATTTTTAGGTAATTAGTTTCCTAAAATTTTTTGAGTTAAACGAACTTATTCGGTTTTACAGTGTACCTAGCATAAATGAGATTATTCTAGAAACACACCTGTTGAGTTTGAAAATGTTTGAGGAGGTGGGGCATCGTGTGGTGCGTTTAAACATGATCTTTAATAGAGTGCACAAGTGTGGCTGACCTTAGCATACAGAGTAGTATCAGTGAGCGTAAAGTGCTATTAATTACTTCTTGCAGAAAGAAACGTTCGTATGTGAGATCGCTTCAGTTTTGCGAGCACAGAGCTTCAATTGTTGTTTTTGATTTGTTTGTTGTTTTTTACCAGCCAGCTCTTCATTATCATTCAACAGCTACCATCCAGTTAGAGTGAAGGCTAACACGTGCTTCCACTGAAACACATGAAGAAAACTTCTGGCCACGGATTTCTGTGGTATAGTCAGGATCTTGTTAAGCACGACGCTTTTCTGTTCCATCAAGTCAGGAACCTGAAAATGTGTATTTTATATAAATAAAAAGTAGAGCAATGTAAACAAAAAAAATTTACATCATATACATTGAAGTCTGGGTCAAACTGTTTACCGGCTTGCTTTTCTAGACCTTCACGGTGAAGTATGTTTTTCTTTATGACAGTGTTGATCAGAATGGCCTTGCATTAGCAATAGTGATGAAGTACACGATAGATGAGATCAACGCTACACCTAACCTCCTTCCGAACGTGACGCTGGGCTTCGAGAACTATGATGACTGCGGACAGTCGGGGATCATCATGAAGCCCACACTGCGGTTCTTCACCACGGCCGTCTCAGATGACGTGGACGTCATGTGTAACTACACCGAGTACATGACCAGAGTCCATGCAGTAATTGGCCCATACAGCTCTGAGATGGCTGGGGTCATTAGTCAGCTAGTCAGCTTTTTCTTGATGCCACAGGTAATAACCAGTTAAAACAACAAATAAATAAATAATTAAAACAAATTTAATAAATGAACAAGCAAATGTGTTATAACAAACACTTATAACAATATATGAATGAATGAATGAATAAATAAATAGCATTAATAAAGAAATTTCTATGTTTAAATAACTCTGTAGCTCATTTTCATGCTATCTCCTGCCCCCCTACAGGTCAGCTATGGAGCGAGCAGTGACGGGTTCAGTGACAAGCTGACGTACCCGTCGTTTATGCGCACTGTCCCCAGTGACAGCTGGCAGGCCATGGCCATAGTGGAGCTGCTGCAGGTGTTTGGATGGAACTGGGTGGCAGTGATCGGCAGTGATGAGACTTACGGCAAACAGGGCCAACAGCAGGTGTCCCAGAATGCCGCCAACGGAGGCATTTGTGTAGCCTACGAAGGGTTGATACCAGTCTATGAAGACCCGGTGCCCATTATATCAGAGATCCTGGATGGCATAGTGGAGGCCAAAGTGGGCGTCGTGGTGGTGTTCGCATCCTCCCAAGCAAGTGCCGCCTTCTTCAAAGAAGTGAGTGAGAAACATACAGCCCAGTTGTCATCGATACTCGACTTTTTTATTCAAAACTAAACTTGTGTTATGAAGCATTACCGTTACAATCCTGAAATTGATTATTATCCTATAATCTTCTTATACCACAGCAGTTTTCCAATTTATTCAACAATGACAGGTCATACATTTCATCTGTTTTTAACTGTTTTAAACGTTGTGTTATAAAAGGAAAATCTACGCATTCAAGTCATTAGAGAATATATACATATATCATGTTTACAAAAGGAGATGCACATTTTTAACTTAAAAAAGTAATATCATTTTGAAATTGGAGTGAGGAACATCTGTGAAACATAACACATTAAATTCCTTGTTGCTGTCATTTAAATGTATTTGCCTTTAGTCATTTGGTCCTAAGGATATGCAAATTTTTAGCACCCAACTGTAACGTTTAGCAGATGTTTTGTCTAATGAAAGTGAAAACCATCCATAATCTCACGTCAAATGATATCTGACATCCAGCTATAAGAAAGAAAAAATTTTCAGATGAAAAATAAGATCAGGCTGATTAAGACCGCTCAGACAGGAATCTGACCCTAAAGCAACACAGTTTCTTTTAAATGCATGAAATATTGAGAGTATTGTATAAAACATCAATGCGTTACTCAGTACCCAAAAAAGTCGAACGTAAGCGTGTGTGTTTAAATATCCACCTTCGCCCTGGGTTCAAGCACCTCCCTTAATGAATCATCATCATCACACAGATTGCACACGTGATCACGTGAGTAATATGTGCTTTCATGTGAAAAACATGCGAAAGTGCATTTCGACATGAAATTGCATGCGTGGACTTGCACGTGACATCATGTGAATGCTACGTGATAAATACAACTGCACGTGCTACATGTGGAGAATTAACACTTGTAAATATATGAATCAGATAGAAAACCATTCAATAATGAAATCTTGTTAACAGAAAAAAACAAAACATATTTCTTTTGAGCACCAACAAACATTAAATATGAAACAAAAGTTGATTTAGTTCCTGTCATGTGACTTTTATTTGTTTCATTTCTTATTTTCATCACATCTACTGTATTGTGACACCCCAGCACGTGAAATGGTTTTTAAATAAAGTGTTCCTAAATAATGCTAAACTGGGTATTTTAAAATAACATTTTAAAATTCTGTTGCTGTAAAATCATCTAAGTACTAATCAGGTTTTCTAGATATGACCTATCAAATGCACATCTGATAATTCAAAGCTGGTTAAAAAAACCGAAAAGGTTAAAGATAAAGGTAATAATATTCTTAGCACCAGTATATCTTTTCTTCTTTTTGCAGGTAATCAGAAGGAACATGACAGGAGTCTGGCTTGCTAGCACGGGATGGGCTGTACACAGCAGCATCGTCACCCTGCCTGGCATTGAGACCATCGGTACCGTGCTGGGCTTCACCGCCATGACTCAACCCATCAGCCTGCTCACCCCGTACGTACAAGAGCTTTTCACCAAGATGGCACAACAGCGACTCCAAATGCAAATCACACAGCCGGATCCTGACGTCTCCCCTCTGGAGAACCCATGTCCAGGCTGCTGGAATCTTTCTCCTGCAAATGTGAGCATCGTCGAAACAGAGCTGGTGCGTCGCAGTGCCTTCAGCGTCTATACCGCCGTCTACAGCGTGGCCCAGGCCCTACATAACATGCTCAACTGTAGTGCAACTGGGTGCGCCAGAGATCCCAAGGCCGAAAATATCTATCCCTGGCAGGTAGGATTTCAATCTGCATCTATAAATCGATCCACAACATGACAACGCCTGTACTCAACTCAAAAAATCCACACTTCTCCTTGTTTTTTGTGCACAGTTGTTGCCATGGGTACAGAAGGTTTCTCTGACACTGAATGGAACGCAAATCAACTTTGATTCAGCGGGAAACCCGAATATCGGCTATGATTTGTTAGCATGGGTCTTCCAGAACAACAGTGTGACCTTCCAAAACATCGGGACCTTCGTCCAGAACCTGACGATTGATAAGATTCTCATAAAATGGCACACGAAAAATAATATGGTATTAAAGAAACGTCTGTGCTCTGCATGAATTTACTTTATAGTCATTTTTTTCATATAAATCTGACATTAAATCTTACTTTATAACAGGTCCCTACGTCTACATGCTCCTCGGACTGTCTATCAGGACAAGTGCGCATAGTTAAAGGATTTTATTCCTGCTGCTTTGACTGCAGTGACTGTTTAGGAGGAACTTACCAAAACAGAACAGGTGAGAAACGGTCAAAGTTTTTTTTATTAGTATACAGTAGAGACATGATTTATTCCCATTTCTGCCCACTCCAGAAGGAATTATGACAAATCGCGCATACTCCTCCTTTTTTTATTTTTATCATTATTGTTTGTACCTTCTTTTTTGTTGTTCCAATGTCTCGGGTATCGATATCATCAGTACCAACTAGATATATGTACTAATAATAACGTTAATGATTTTTACAATGCAATTATGCAGAGAAGGTCTAAAGGGGTTAAATATATCATATCCACTTTCACATCTTCTTATTTTCCTCGCTTTAAAGATGATATCCAATGCACCAAATGTCCTCTGCGCCAGTGGTCTACGTTCCGCAGTACTAGCTGCGTCTTCCCCACCTACGAATACCTGGCTTGGTCGTCTTTTGAATCGGTAGCGCTGATACTGGCTGGACTTCTGCTGCTGTCCTGTCAGGCAGCAATGGGCATCCTGTTCTTCCAACACAGAGGGACGCCACTCCTGAAAGCATTGGGAGGACCTCTGTGTGGCTTGGGTCTGCTGAGTCTGATGGGAAGCTGTATAAGTCTGGTGCTGTACCTGGGTCAGCCGAATGATGTCATTTGCCGTATTCAGATACTTCTGTATATCATGTTCCCCACTGTAGCCTTGTCCACCCTCCTGGCCATCTCCATGCAGGTGAGCTAAAAAGTCAAATTTGCAGTATTTGTAGATATGCTGTTCAAATTGCTTGATCCCGTTATGTTTATTTATTTGTGTTGACAGATTGTTTATGTGTGTGAGTTCCCTGAAAAAGCTCCAGAGAACATGGAGAACCTGCAAGGCCTTGGCAGCTGGAGTCTGGTGCTAGCGTGTTGTGGCGTCCAATCAGGGCTCGTTGGCTGGTTTCTCATTGAAGGGCCTTCGCTTACCATGTGGGTAGACAGTCTGGAAGTGGATTTTGTGAAGCGTTTCCTGCCCTGCCCTGTCGAGCCCATACTGAACTTTGGACTCATGGTGGGTTTCAATGGCCTTCTGGCCTTGATCTGCTTCATGTGCACCTTCATGGCGCCAAAGCCAGTCAGGCAGTATAACTTTGCTAGAGACATTACCATCGCCAGCCTAATCTACTGTGTAATATGGGTCATATTTATCCCAATCTATGCCGGCCTGGGTGATAAAGAGCAGACGATCGCTAAAGTAGTGTTCAATTTGATTAGCAATACAGCACTCACGGTCAGTTATTACCTTCCAAAGTGTCACCTCCTGGTCAAGGAACCAGACCTCAACAAAAACGAATATTTCGCCTCGATCTTAGAGGGAATCCCACCAATACCACCTGAGGATCCACCACAAGATAAAAATAAGCCAGATAATAAAAATGATAATAAAGAGGGGGATAAAAATGAGGATAAAGAGGAAACTAAAGAGGACAGTAAGGAGGAAAATGAAGAGGATAACAATTAACCATGTCGGCCTGTTGTGTAAGTGATCGGCATCTAGGCAGGGGTGGAAAACATCCAGAGAAATTATACTCATAATCTTACTCAATTAAAAGTGGAAGTATCCAGCCGAAAAGGAACAAGAAAAAAAAGTTGCTACTGTTAAACATACATAAGAAAGTAAATGTTTTTAACTGATAAGCAATGTCATGTTTCTGGTGAAAACTAATTTTTATTACTTATCTAAAACTGTTATAAGCAACTATGAGTGTTTTAAAACAGGCTAATTTAAGTTAAATATAGCCAGTAAACGTTAGTAAATCATTAGAGACTTGCCTTTTCAAATGATATGACGTTCACATCTCCATGGAGGTAAAGGAGACACATCATTTTATATGGCTATTTACTTACTGCAGCACTTGAGAATGGAACTCTGTGATTCAGATCATGTGGTTTGAGATGGCAGTGGTACCTCAATGGTTAAGACATTGGACATTGGACTGCTCACCTGAAGGTCATGAGTTCAAATCCCAGCACCACCAAGCTGCCACTTTTGGACCCTTGAGTAACACCCTTAACCATCAACTGCTCAGTTGTATAAATGAGATATATGTAAGTTGCGATGGATAAGGGTGTCTGCCAAATGCCATAAATGTAATGTAATGTAATAAAATGTAATGAAACGTTTTACTGGCATAGGGCCAGGAGCACTCATCCTCAAGTTCCTCACTGCAGTCCAGTGGCTTATCCATCTTCACACAGATAGCTATAGCATTGACTACATTGCGTAGCATGAGAAGGACGACGAATTGACACGATTTTCGATTGTTTTTTTCTACATTGATAGACTTAGGATTGGTGCTGGAGTCTGTTTGATTGACATACAGTGTGCTTTATTAGTTGGATGAGAGAAGAAGAGCCTGGTATTTGTAATGAGTAGCTACTTAAAGTAAAAAGTAGGCCATGTTTTACTCTTAATTAAGTAAGAATATAAACATTCAGTAATACTCAAGTGAAGCAGAAATACACCAAAGTAATACTTTAAGTAAGGAAGAACTATTTTCCACCCCTGAATCTAGGCTAATCAAATTTTAATGCTATAACACAGGCACTGTGTATATATAAATCAGTGTATATACTATATTCACATATATTTATACAAGAATTATCTATGTCATTTCTGTAACTATTCGGTCTGTTTATTATAAATAAAGTGAAATTAAAATATTTTGTGTTTCTGTCTGCATTCACAACAAAACAGCTCATTTGTTGAGATTTGGCGCCGCTGTAGGCTTCATCCAAACCTAACTTGCTAAGTAGACTGCGAAAAGCTGCCTTGGGCGGCGCTGTTCTGCATACTGTTTATCGCGGTAGTATGCAGGGCGGATATAAATGCAGAGGCGCCTAGCGACGGTTGCTAGAAACTTTCTGTGAGTTCCGGTTCAGCGCTTCTGCAGTTAGACATATACAGTGCTGTTCTGGTTTTATATCACTTTCAAAGTAACTTTTGAAGGTAAGGAAGTATTTTATTTTGGGTAACTAGCAGCAGCATCAACTAACTAGCTAACTAGTACCCTATAACTAGCTAACGTTAGAACTTCGGGAACATGTATAAGTAACGAGTAGATATAATGATCTGCTTATGTTATGTGTTATTTACTTATTTGTGTATATATTTTTAAACTTCATTAGCTATAATGTGACTTTTAACTAATATATGGGACTCTGTGGAATGCAATAACACAACAGCAACAACAACACCAAAAAAAAAAAAATAATAAAATAATAATAATAATAATAATAATAATAATAATAAAACAAACTTGGGTCAAGTCACAGATTATTACTAAATTATCTTATTACATGCACTTCGACTATTTTCAAACTATTTCAACTATTTTCAAAATTACAAATAAATGTCATTCATGAGCCATATTTTTCTGTCTGTATAATTTTATATGAACACATTGTTTTCAGAATCAGAATCACTGGGTTTACATGTACAAGGAATTTTATCTTGGTGTAGTTGTGCTAAACAGTAAACTGTAAATACAAGAAATAAAATCATATTAATAAGATAAACAAGAGAGAAAGTTGTGAAATGAGAAGCATCTGTTAAAAAAAACAATTTAAAGCTATGTAAACTGAGCATAAATCTACAAAAATATATATAAAGATTTAGGAAAATAAAAAATATAGACATTAACTGTACGTTAGTGGCACACCAACACACTTATAAATATAAAGTCTGGTTTTAAAATGATTGGCACCCCCAATAACTGGATCAGTAGGGCTGGGCAGTATGATGCTATAATATCATTGTAACTATCTGTCTTTCTGTCTCTATCTGTCTGTCTGTCTGTCTGTCTCTGTCTGTCTGTCTGTCTCTATCTGTCTGTCTGTCTCTATCTATCGTACTAGAGCTAGTGAGCTTTCTGTCCTCTCTCTCTCTCTCTCTCTCTCTGTCTCTCTCTCTCACTCTCTCTTTGTGTCTGTGTTATAATGTGAAGAGTACTGAAATACTGAAAACAATAAAAAGGTTTTGAATTCAAAATTAATATAGTCTGTTACTAGTTTGTGAACATTGATGGCTAGCTCGCTGCTCTTTTCACTAGGTCTTGTAGTCATTTATCTCCAGGTCTTCACAGTGCAGCGGTTTTAGTTTGTCACTGTCATCATGCCTCGTGGAAGATCAGCGATAAGTGTCCACTCTGACTCCAGCGACATGGACATTGACACACTGGGTAATGATGCACACCGTAACGTGTTAAAGAGAAAAAAAATTACATGTGGCCTTGCTCTGAGATGTTGTGTGTGTGTGTGTGTGTGTCACAGCAGAGACAGAGATGGGCAAGCTACAGAGGCAGTTTCGCATCATGGAGGCTGATCGGCAGGCCTATAGCATCCAGTCACAGGAACTTATTCGCAAACAGCGGTGAGTTAAACAATCATAAACACATACACGCTTTTTCAGTAACACTGCACATCTTGAGGCATCTCTGCCTCATGCAGTAGCTACGAGCTTCTGGTTTGATCCCGAGCTTAAATCCCTGTGCTGAGCTTCACATGTTCTCCCCATGACTGTGTGGGTTCTTTCCGGGTTCTCTGGTTTCCTCCCACTGTCCAAAAAACATGTCAGTAGTTGGATTGGTGGTGAATCTAAATTGCCCCTAGGTGACATATTTATGGGAGGAAACCGGAGAACCCAGAATGAACCCACACAGACATACCCTCCATTAAATGGCACAGTGTGTGTGTGTGTGTGTGTGTGTGTGTGTGTGCCGCATGTACCCTGCGATGGATTGCTATCCTATTCCAGGTGTATTCCTGGTTCATTCCCAGTGTTTCCCAGGACAGGACTGTTATCCACTGTACGGTGCATTTAAAAAAAAATTTCCATCACGAAAAAGACTAGGGTTAATGTGGTTCTTCAAAAACAATTCCACGGTTCAAATCCTCATGCTATTTTTCATATTATCCTTTATCGTTGTTGTGCCCCCATCACTCCATACACGTACGCCGCCTGGCAGTCTGGAGATGGAGAAGTTGCGTGAGGAGCATGAGGAGCTGCAGAAGAATCTGCGAGCATCTGCGAGCCAGTCGCGTAGGCAGACTGACAGCCACAACGCCCAGCAGCTTCGAGCTCTCCTGAACCGTCGCGATGAACTCAACCAGCAGTTGGAGAGAGAGAGACTCAGTCAAGCGGAGCTCGATCGAGAGGTGATGACCTTCCGACATCACATGCGCACACACACGCACTCACTCACTGCACGCATACACTGCACACACATGCAACAAAGTGGCTGAGTTATTTACAATTCAAAACATATGCTGTTCATTAGGAAGCCGTCTTACTTAAAGAACATCGTCAGAGCTCAGAGAGGAGAGACAAACCCAATCGAAACCTCTCACTCTCCTTTTACTGAATTCATAATCCACGCAAGAGCTTTTCAGCATGAGTTGTATATTGTTTCGTATTATATATATTCACCTGGAAAGAGTATCACTGTGTGCACAATCACCTTCAGAGAGACGTTGTTCCTATCTTAAATCTGGTCATGTGACCTACGAAGGAGACTAATATTAAAAAGGCATAACGTAATTTACGTTGTTTTGAATATATATAATATATATATATATATATATATATAAATATAATGTGTTGTATAGACTGTGTGTGTATGTGTGTGATTTTATGTATGTTTTAACAGATCCAGAATATTCAGAAGAAACTGGAAGAGCTGAGAAAAGGAGATGTTAGTACCTCTCACAGTCAGAAGTCTCAGGCTCGCCACATCCAAAAGGCCACTTGCACCCTGGAAAATAAACTGGACCGGGTAAGTTAGAGTCCAATCCCTTATACATTCTACGCTCTCTGAGCCAACTTGGGAATGCGTTCGGGAGTCTAAGTGAACACGGAAGAGAGTTTTCATGAGCAGTAGTTTGAAAAGATCTGGAGGCTTCACGCGTCTCTGAGTTAGTCCACCATTTCAAGTTGCTAGATTTTTTTTCTCTGTCTCTTTGCCCCCCCCCAACCCCTACAGGCTCTCGTTCGTTTCAACGAGCAGCTGGCGAAGAACAGCCAGCTGAGAGAGGAGCTGGAGACGCTGCGCGTGGAGCGTGTCCGCTTCCAGCAGCTTCACCACAAACTGGACAAGGTCGTTGTTTATGTAGAGGATAGCATTTATAGTGATTTTTAATCACAAAGCCAAGTTGTGGTCAGCGTGGGAGATTTTCTGTGTTACAGGAGCTTCAGGAAATCCGACGGGAGATTGGTGACGTCATCGGCATGTCAACGGGAGCTTACGATTCCAGGTGAACTGAGTTTACTGTTACTATGAAATTCATATATACTATTGCTCATGTCCCTTATCTGCTACATAATAATATGTTTACACAATCACTCGAAAAATAATTTAACTTTTGTATCATTAATATTATTATTACTATTATTATTAGAGCGTATGTAAACGCACTCTATGTTTTTGTGTGATCTTCAGAGTGGAGGCTCAGACGAAGATGACGATGATGAAGGAGAAGGCGGTGAAGGACCTGGCGCAGTACAACGCGGAGATGAAGGAGCTGGAGAGGCTGATCGCACACGAGCAGCGCCTTAAAGACTTCATGACAACCAAGTGCAAGGAGAGGACAGGACTGGACGACACAATCAGCCACAGACATGGTGAGAGTGCCAGAAATGTAGGGGGGAATGGGGAATGGGGTTATGAAAAACATCTTGTGTAGTAGTGTAATCTCACTCAAATATAGCCTTTAAGAAAAATATAAAAAACCTTTTGTGTCACAATTACGGGCACCCCTTTGTTTAGGAGAATACAGAGTGAGGAGTGTGAGAGAGCCCACATTCTCAAGGGTTCTAGGTCATCTCTCTTGTGAGCAGGGTTTTCCCTGCTCTCTGGGTGGGAGGAGCATACTCTGTCTACACTGTTAATCACAATGCAGCTAGCCAATCATCTGTGTGCATCTGTGAGCTCACGTATGCCGAAGAGAGTGAGTAACTCTTTCCTCCAAGTGTGTTATGCTGCCAGTTCGAAAAAGCAGTTGGCTTTGCAAGTCAAAGTGTACAATTCCAACCAAGTTGTAACTTCTTGGCAGAGGTAACCAGAATGTTCTCAGAGCCTTTGGATCCTCCACCACATTCTTTACCAGTTGAGGTTCTACTCTTTATAACCATCGTTCTTATTTTTTTATGCCAAACTCACTTTGAGTGTTTGCTGCAAAAAAAATCCAAAGGTCTCCATAGTTCATAGACCATAATTCAATTATGAAGGTCAATACACTTTTGTCTCAATTCACTTGTATATTTTCCTTGTTATTCAATCTTCTATTCTTCCTTATTCATCTTGTTGAAAAACTTGTAAGAAATTTTACCTGTGTGTCACATTATATTTATTCCCCAGTGAAACAGGAAGTCATGGTTGACCATTTATGAGTTCCTAAACACTCAGGAGATCTTGAAAGTTGAAAGTGTAAAATGTATAACAACATGAACTTGCTTGAGTTACCTTTTGTTCACAGCAATTTGTATGGGTGGCAATAACTGTGACAGGTGGTGTTCTTCTAAGAAGCTCCTTAACCATTCATAACCTTTTTACCCATCTTTACAAAGGGTGCCAATAATTCTGGAGCAGAACTGTATGTATACATAGAATGCAGTTACTTTTTTGTGGTTGATTAGTTGGAAACTAGGATGATGATGATGATGATGATGATGGCAGAAATGAAGGAGCAGCGGAGGACCGACTCTGAGGTGGTGGCGGAGACTCTGGAGGAAGTTTTCCAGCGGATCCAGAAGGTGACCGGCGAGGACGATTTGGAAATGCTAGTCACCAAATTTATCCAGGGTGAGTCAGCTCTGTCTAATCTCCATCTAATCTATACTGAGATGATGTTTCAGATGTAATAAGGTGCTTCAGAATCAACCTGTAATAGAGCACGTGTCTAATCTACGAGTTAAACCATATGCTGTATGATGTGTATTGCATGCAGCGGAAGACAGGAACTTTGCTCTCTTTAATTACGTGAACGAGCAAAACACACAGGCCGAGGCTTTGAAAGATCAAATCAGACAGGTGAGTCCAGTCAAAGTTTATTTATTTATTTATTTTTTTAACAATTTTTTTCCCTTAATCTAAATGTACTTGCAAAGCCACAAGATGTTTGGCGTCTACTTCTTTAGCGTTGTACTGGAGCTATAAGTTCATGTAGCAAACAAATAATAGAAGTCTATTTTTTACAGATTAGTTTTTAAGTTTACAGATTAGCATTTTGCAAACGTTTTAACTGCTAGCTATACCCTTACGTTACATTACATTAGAACAGTTAAAAAAAAAAAAACAGACACCAGACATGACTTGGGCAATTAACTTTTTCCCTTTATGTTCATATGGAACATTAGAAACCCTGTTATCAAAGAGATAACGCTGTTATCTGTTTGCTGATCCAGATCAAAGAAAAGATGGAGAGGTTCCAGGTGGAGGATCTGCAGCAGGAGCAGGAGCATCACACCACCCTCAAGCAGATTGAGGAGCAGCAGAGGGAAGCTGAAGCCCAGGCCCTGGAGTACGAGGCCCGGGTTAAAGAAATCACCCAGATCCTGGATCAGATTAAGACAGGTGAGAAAAGGTTCTGATGAAATAACATGAAAACAACCGCAATATTCGTTTCTGTCTCCTCTCATACCTGCTTAATGCGCTGTTATAAAGACTAAAAGATGAGCAGAAAAGTTTGTTTTTGTGTGTGTGTGTAACGTAGGCGTAAGCGCCGTGTTTAATAAGATCAATTGCGACCATACAGCGGTAGACCATTTGCCCGGTTCTTCGGCTGGAATCAGAGACTCTGACATCATGACGTACCTGAGGCTGGTGGAGCAGAAAACCAACATGCTGCTCACCGTGCAGGCCTTCGTCAACTCCAAGGTACAATAACCTCGAAACAAGACCCACATTTTTAACATTTCTCATTTTTAGTGCGATAATCTCTCGCACCTGGTTTGAATATAAGATTAGGACTCTTTGATTAATAGTGCTGATGAAAGCTGTATTATTTATCTTTTATAGTCCTAATCACTGTGTTTTGTGAGGTGTACAATAGAGACTGGTGTAATCAAAATATGTTAAAAATGCATTTAAAGTTCTAAAGGTCTACTGTTAAGATGGTTCAACACATGACCCTCTAAGTTTGAACACTTAGTGTCACTATGATGTAAATCCGCTCCTCATTGCCTTTTTCCCCCTAAAACGCTGTAAATTCTACAGTCTTGCTTTCATTTTATACGATCAGAATGAATATTTTTCATTTACCGGGAATCAGTTACTGTAATGAAATAATATAGTAACTAGCAAAATCTATACGGTCTTTAGTTATACATTAAAGTCGTTAGACCTCACATATAAAGTTAAATATATATATATATATATATATATATATATATATATATATATAAGTTACTATAAGTTAATTTATTAATTATAAATAATGTCTTTTCTTTTTTTTTATTGTACAGTATTTATTAGATTATATTAGATAGCCATTGTCTCATGGCTGGCAGTAACAAAGTTTGTAACCCTATTTATTATAGGCCACTTATTATTATAGGATTTATTATATGTATGTATTTGACATTTGTGGCATGTGTTTTTGTGTGTGTGTGTGTGTGTGTGTGTGTGTGCGTGTATTTATATATATATTTATTTATGGCAGATTTGAGTCGGTAGTATACACATTTAAAAGATGCATACAAGAGTTATCCATATTTGTTATATCTTATCAGGACCCGGAAAAGGATTACGATCCGAAATTGGTGGCTCAGGAGCTGCTTGGGAAAATTGCGGAGACGCAGAAACAAGCTCCTGTTGTGCAGCCTCCTGTTTCTGGGTAAGTAGGTCAGGATGGTAAGGCTAATGTAATTAGAGTGTATTACAGTGGTGTGTGTGTGTGTATGTGTGTATATATATATTTATAATTCACTTTGGATTTATATATATATATATATATATATATATATATATATATATATATATATATATATATATATATATATATATATATATATATATATCTCCAAAGTGAATTATAGTGAGTCAGAGTTAATTCCATGCAAATAGCTGTTAGCAGAGCTGATAGGTGATGTGAGGTGAGACATGTGATATGATATGACTAGGTGAGCTATGAGTAGAAAACTGAGAAGGCTTTAGCTAAACACGCTAGTACTTATTAGTTATAAGGCAATTAATTAAAGCCCCAGAGAACCTAAATCCACTGTTGCCTCCTAATGAGTTTAATGCTGTTCCACAGGTTTCTATTTACCACATATGAATAATTGGTGACTTTTCAGGACCTTCATGTACGTCACTAGAATGTTTCCCTTCTACGTGTAAAGTGGGTGACCATCAACAGTCACAGGACACACGTCGGGAATTAGCTAGCTTCACAGACGTTCCACAACACTGGGTCTCATTTATTGCTCATTTAATAAAGTTGTGTGTTGATGTTTTCGTAGGACAAACTGAACCAAAATCCCACGTTGATAAACGCCAGTCAGGCATAAATTACCAGGCATTTGCATTTTGGCCACACCCACAAAACTAATAGAGCGCCAACTAAACTTCCAGCAATGCAGCTCAGCCATTACGGCGTGTTGGATACCGTAGACACAAAGTAACTTTTGTGGGGTGCCATTACTTTTGTCCTAATTGATTTGAAGTTGCTTTACTTATCAACATCCTGAACCGCAAGCTTTTTGTGCATGACCAAGTTACGTTTATACTCCAGGGATGACTACGATATAGAAGAGTTGCTACTTCCACACGAGGAAGACCAACCTTTGCCCCAGGAAGAACTTCGTCAGCGTATTATGAACAGGGTAAGGAAACAAACACACACACACACACATATACTCTGGTGGAAATGGCCTCTAGTTTTATCAGGTTTTGGTATGCTTAGGGTTCAGGTTTTAACGTGTGTCTCTGTGCAGATTCTTCAAAAGGAAGAAGCATTACATGCTGGGAAGAGCAAAGAGGCCAGGTCTGCTAAACTCAGTGCTCAGAGATCTTGATTACTGTGCATGTGTGTCTTGGGACTTGGACGGTGTCTGGTGTAAAAATACAGAAATAATGAAATGCATTTAAAACAATAGTTGTCACAATCAGTCTCCTCTGACTGCTGATATTCTTACAAATATCCATCCCTGCCCATGTACATGAAACCCTGCCTCCAAAAACCCAGTGTTCAGAGTTCATCTATGTTAGTTCAATAGGTAGCTGGGTACATTTCCAGCATTTCACAATGTCAAATTAAGTGTCTTTTTTTATCATTACTAAAAAACCTAACAAGCAAACCAACCTTTGAAAATGTCAACAAAAATGTATCTATAAATGGAAAAAAATGTGCTGATAAAAAGTGTCATTTGTTAATAAACAAACAATTGCTTTGGTATAAGTGGAATAAAACCGCTTGGGATATGCTGTAAGAGCCGAAAAATAAACAACCTGATCATGGTAACAGTGACTAAACAATTAAAGACCGTGATACCGTCACCCCTGCCCTGTGGAGGTTGTTGATGTCACTGACTGTCGTTTTTGGGTTTTTCTTCACAGCTCTCACAATATTTCCGTCATCAGCTGCTGTAGTTTTCCTTAGCTGACCCGTTCAGTGTGTTTGCTCAGTACACCAGTGGTTTCTTTTTCAGGACGTTCCAAATTGTTGTATTGGATTTACCCAATGTCTGTGCAATGCCTCTTTTCTCAGCTTCAAAATGGCTCGCTTTTCTCTCATAGACATCTCTTTGATCTTCATGTTGGTTCATCCTTTTCAACAACAAATGCGGTCTTCACAGGTGAAACCGAAGGCTAAACCCAAGATTAGATGTTCTGATCTATTTATTCTATAAATGATCAATCTAACAGGACACACCTGGGCAACAAGAAACACCTGTCAGTCACACGTTCCAACATTTTTGCTCACCTACAAATTGGCTGGTCTAAAACAAAATATTATGTCGTTTAACCCGTCTGCATTTAAATACCAGGAAATAAAAGCTGAAGAGAAGACTGCACCACTATCTGCAGGTATTTTTTTTTTACTGTGGTTAAAAAGATCAAAAGGTCAATTCAAGAAACTCAACTTAATCTTTTTGAAAATTAAATCTTTGTTGTTTTTTTTATGTCTGAAGACTGAATAATTGTTTACATTATAAAGATGAAAATGTCTTCGAATAAGTCCTTACAGAGTGGATTTTTTGTTCTAAGATGGAGGTGTGTCTGTAACATGACTGACAGGAGTAATGTAAACACATACAAGGGCAGAACTTTTTTTTTTCTCTGAACATAATAAAAAAAAAATCACATTATTTCTAATAGAAAGACCTAGAAAATTATGGAGCAGAGCAAAATAATGAACACACACATTGTTAGAAAAAAATTTGTTGAATTTAATTTCAGCGGTGGCTCACAGTATGAATAATTCATACCAAAAATATTTTCTTGCTGCCTTTCTTGGGTCCTGAAGTGATTAGGTTGTTTTTGTGTTCTTTTTTGTTTTGTGTTTTACTACTACTAAAAAAAAAAATAAAAATCAAGATTGTCATTTGCTGAACCCCCACCACCCCCCAACACACAAATAATCAGATAACATATTAAGTATAAAACAGCAATCTTAATAAGAACTGATTTGCACCTATGCTCATAATTCATCATTTTTCTTTTGAGAGTCTGACTTTGAGCTTTTTGCTTTCGGCTGTTTGCTTTCTGTCTTTTTGGACGGAGCTTTTACTGTCTTCTTGGCGGCTACTTTTTCCTTTTTCTCTGCTGTTTTGGCCTTCGTTTTTTCTGCCGCTTTCGTTTTCGTCTTCGCTTTTCCTGCTGGTTTGGTTTTCGTCGCTGTTTTAGCCTTTGCTTTTTCCGTAGCCATGGCTTTTGCCGGTTTGTCTTGGCCTGTCGTCTTTGCGCCATTGCCCGTGTCAGTCTTTTCCTCTGCAGGTTTGCTTGCTTGCTCTCCCGCGGCTGTTTTCGTCCCTTCTGCTGTGGCTGCTTTTCCTCCATCCGGTATCGCGCTGTCTTTTTCTGACGCCATCTCTCCGTTGCTGTCCTTCTCGGTTTTCTGGAACTCTGCGTTCAGTGGGCTGGAGAGCATTTTTAACAGCTCTTCTGCCTGAATTCGCTCCTGAGGCACCCCCCCCCCCCCAAAAAAAAAGTACAACAGTGAAATGAATGAAAGTTATTTGAAATGATTCAAAAATGACTTTAAAGCACTTTATAACATTGTTCATGAACCAATATGTTCAAAATATCACATAAATAATATATTAAAAGAACTCAAAAAACAGCCTGATTTCTCTTATTCAGTGCTTTGCAAATTAATTATGCTAATTACTTAAATATGTACAATAACATTTGGGGTATTTACTGTCGCTGTTATTACTTTCCACAACCAGATCACATTTCTGTTACAGGGTTAAAAAAAAGTCATTAGTTTTAATGCAGAATTCAGACAAATTGGACTTAAGCAAACAGACAGGTAGTAAGATAGATAGTCAGACAGGCAGAGATTTTTTCTGTTTTTGTGTATATCTCATTAAATGTTTCAGAAATGAAAACAATGCCTATGATAAATCAAAGGCAACCTAACTGACTGAGTCAAAAGTGGACCTCTTTGGAAGACGGGTCCTGCTATAACTGTCGTAAAACAAACACAGAATTCCACAAAAAGAACATTGTAGCTATGGTCACGCATGGTGGTGGAAGTCTGATGTTGTGGGGATGCTTTGCTGCTTTGAGGCCTGGGGAACTTTTAATAATTGAGGGAACCGTGAATTCTGCAAAAAGTTTTTCACATGGGTGATAGGTGTTGGATCACTTTTTTGGCTTCAATAAAAAAAAAACTGTATTGTGTGTTTACTCAGGTGGCCTTGGTTTTATGTTGTATTTTGTTTGAAGATCTAAAACTGTTTAGTATGAGATACACAAAAACTGAAGAAATCAGGCAAATAATTTTTCACAGCACTATAGCTAGGTAGATAGATAGTATTTAGATGGTATCTATCTATCTATCTATCTATCTATCTACAATCATTGAAAGAAAGAAAGCAAGACTAATTGACAGACTGAGACAAAAAGATAGTCAGACAGATATAAGCTAGATAGAATATCCCAAGTATGCATATTACCATAGTATATTTCCATAACTGCTATTTAATAACTGATAATGATATGAATATAAAGGTATATTGGATATTTAGGGTGGTGGGTGAGTGACGCCTCCGTGGCTAAGCAGTGAAGAGAACATTAATGATAAATAACTGTGTAGTGAAACTTGCCTTTTCGTTGTGTCGAGGATCCAGAGTGAACCACAGAGCAACCGCACACCTCTGACCTTTTGTCACAGCCCTGACTCCATGAGGGTTCTCCTTACCGGCACCAAACGCCACGATGCGACCGCACTGAGGCTTCACCACAGCCTAGAGAGAGAGATTGAGAGCCAGGGAGATTGAGAGAGAGAGAGAGAGAGAGAGAGATCAGGGGAGATTGAGAGAAAGATCAGGAGATTGAGCGAGAGAGAGAGATCAGGGGAGATTGAGTGAGAGAGAGGAAGAGAGCACGGAGGAGGACAAAATTCCTGCTTCACATTTCTTAAAGGAAAATCGAGGATAAATAAAAGGCACTAAAATACTGAATACATTGATATACATTTCACAGCCATGTGTATATATATGTGTAACATAATACTTAACACACAAAGTTCAAATATTACAGTAGTCCAAAATTATCAAAGCTGGAAAGAAAAGAAAAGGCAGGATGGTCAAAGCTTGGTGTTTTTTGTTTGCCCGAAATAATTTGGGAACGCCTGATGTAAGCAATATTTAGGATGAACACTCTACAGCACCCCACGCTGGCCAAAACACTGAAATAACCACTAGATATTACTTCACTAGTGACAAGGGGACGCTGCATGTACACTGCATGTTCATAAATCATTAAAACACTGTATGAATGAACAGATCTGTGAGAATCATACCGTAATGGTTTTGGCATCAAGTTCTGTGAAAATGAAATCTCCTCCTTCGAAGTCATCATTGAGGTAGACGATGGCGCTGAAAGGAACGCAGTGTATATTGTTAAAAACCAGTAGTAACTGAATCATAGCTGGGTGTTGTGCTGGTTTCGGATGTACCTGTAGTCCCGGTGCGTGTACGCCGGAGGCTCTTTCATGCACTCGTTGAGTTCGGAGATCAGGAGACAGTTGTCGACGTGTACAGGGTGGCTCAGGTCATCTCGGTCTTCTTGCTTCTCTGCACAGGAAGACACATATATATGATAAAGCCTTGGTAAATTAAATAGTACGTTATTTTTTGAATAGCTCAGACACTATTTTGCAGTTCGGTCAACAGATTTTCTATGAGATTCAGGTCAGGGCTTTGTGATGAACGCTAGAATACTATCACTTTGTTGTCTTTAAGCAGTTTTGTTGCATGTTGGAGGTTTGCTGGAAGAAAAGTGAGCTTTCTGGCTTACGGTGGAGTTATGGAGGAGTTGCTTCAGTATTTCTAGAATAGGGGTAAATGGCGCTAACTTGCCATCGGGAGCAACTTGGGGTTCAGTGTCTTGCCCAAGGACACTTCGGCATGTAGAGTCATCCAGGCCGGGAATCGAACTGCCAACCCTACGATTAGTGGACAACCCGCTCTACCACCTGTGCCACAGCCGCCCGGGTGTCCAGTCTTATCTGGAAAGGGCCCGGTGTGGGTGCAGGTTTTCATTCCATCTAAGCAAAAGCAACATCTACTGATGGTATGAAAACCTGCACCCACACCGGCCCTTTCCGGATAAGATTGGACGCTGCTGTTCCAGATAATCCTCCTTCCTGTGTATGTCATAAATTTTCTGAAGTGCACCAACCCTTTGCTAGCAACCCCTAAACATGATGCTGCCACTCCTATGCTTCCCAGTTTAGGATGGTGAAGCTTCTAAAAGTCAAATTGCATCAATTTCTGTGATCTTCCAGACTCTTTAAATAAACAGTAATCTGGGTGTATATAAACTTTTTGAACTGTATGTACATCTAGCAGTCATGTTTTCAGATTTATATACTCCAGGATGGTGGCGTGTGAACATAGCTCCTCTTACCCTCGATAGCGGAGCGGCAGACCAGGTGCGAGTAGGAGAAGTACAGAGGAGACTGGAGACTGAAGTAGGACTCCACCACTTTGCGCACCTTCTCGCTGAGGTCGAAAAACAGACGAGCGCTCTTCAGAGGAAGCACGCCTTCCTGACCGAGCTGTCTCGCGCACGCGCACACACACACACACACACAATGCGGAATTCTGATTAAAAAGAAAAAGAATAAAAATTCCACTCGTAGCACGACGCATCACGGATATCGTAATAACGACAAAGACTGTTATGTATAAGCAGTAAGGAACGTGATGGTGCAGAAGTCTTACCTTAAGAGCTTTGAGAACAGTGACCCCCTGGAACATCTCGCTGGGGGAGTGAGGACTCGGCCTTCCTCTGTAGCCGTCACCTTTCTGCGCCGCTGTCTAAAGCAAAGTGTTCAGGTGGGGAGGGGGAGAAGAATTTATTGACTCAGTTATGTTGTAACTGAACAACACTGATTTGTGCTTGAACATGATATACACTTACTCTAATGCCCCTGAACTCATCGGTTTTGCAATTACTCTCTTTTTATATGGACTACAGAAAGGCTATGATGGTCATTTTTGAATCTACTGCAAGAAAATTGATTTCACTTGACGTAATAGCGTTAATTTCAGCTGAATAAAGCACTGCTTTCACACTTTTCTGTCCAAAATGAGGACCGTAGTGCCATTTGTACTGATATCGTCTCCGCTCGCTAACAAGACTAGAGCCTTGTCTGAAATCGCTCCCTCACTTGCTCACTATTCTCTATATAGCGGATGACGTTCAAGTAAATACTGCCCCAATCAATCAATAATCCCTATCATTTTGCTTCGAAAGATCTCCACACAGATGTATTTTCATCAATAAAGAGTTACACAGTCTTTATAAAACTTCAAAGCGAGAATCTAAACATTTCTATCCATTTAGTACATTTGTTTTTCGATTATGTTTATGCATTCTCTTGCAGCAAAATAAATGAATATTGCTGTACAATTCCATTAGCAGGGAATCAAGCTGATTCGAGCCAAATGATTTCATCCACATTTATGTGTCACTATTACCAAAGAGTAAACACTTACATTAGAAAGCCGGTGTAATTCCCGACATTCGTCGTCGGTGATGACTCCGTCCAGCACGACTCTCTGTGAACCATTCAGAGCTTGAGACGTCATGCTGACCGTGATGCCGTTGAACACCGAGCTGTGCTCTGGAGTAGGTGTCACTTTACTGACTCCTAAAAACAAAATGCATGAGAAAAGTAAAGTAGGAGATAACTTTACAAAAGATTCTGGGTGAGGAAAAATTATGCTGCAGTATTATTATTATTAATACAATGACTTATCTACAAAATTATAATTCCTATGCACTATAGGAAATTCGACAGAAGTTTCTCAGTGCTAGTTTTGTATTTGAGAGGATCTGAAAGTTGATTGGAGGACAGAAAAGAGGCTGAAGGTAGTTATGTTTGTTGAGGGTACAAATGTTTTACTCCTGACCCTGCTCACCGTCATTAACCATCTTGGTGATGTCCGATGACTCCTTGGTCTTCTCCTCCACTAGAGTCTCGATTTCCTTCATGAGATTGCCGATCTCCTCTGTGATGCGAGCGGCTGTCTCTCGGTCCGCCCTGAACGGCACAGAGAGACCGTCTGAGCGTTTATAATCGCTCATAAAAATGGAATAAAGCACTTTGTGTCATGCTGTTATTAGGAAAATAATCAATGCCAGAACTGTATTGAGCAAAACCTTCAAAACAGTGTTTTATTCTTTTTATACCACCGCAATTTTCCAACGATTTTTATCCGTTTATAATTACATTTCATTTAATACATCCTCTTTTTCCCCCCCGTTTATTTAAGACAATGAGAGCGTCCTCTGTCCTGAACGTGGCTGGATGATATGAAAAAAAATATCATATCATGAGATTTTGAAGACATTTCAACTACTCTAAACTCTTTGTATCATGAGACGTATTTGCTTTGCCAAATCTGTTGTAATTTAAAAAAAATTCTGCGATCGCAAAATCCTGGATGGACTGCACACTGAAATAACGGGAATAAAGTTAACATTTTTTAAGATAAAGAAAAACTTCAACTTTGGCAAAAATGATCAAATCTACTTCCAGAGTTCCTGTTTTTTAACTTCAAATATATATAGAATTCACAGTAAAGTGCATCTTGATATCATGATATCGATATTATATCGTAAACTACAGCTTTTCCTCTAAGCGCTGACACTGGAGACTCCTTCCACAAAGGTTAAATAAATGCCTCCGCATACTATTAACAGTTTATGTTGAGCGTCCACTGTCTACGATGTTACTATAGAAATAATAACGTGTCGGAAGGAACGCATGTAGTTTAATATAAACCTGCTGTTCGAGCTGCTGTTCTAGAAAATTAATCAACACCTCCTGATTGGAGAATACGACAGCTTTGTGGTGTAATTACATTGAAGCAGACCTCATCGTTAGGACATTTATATCAGATTTATTCGTTTATTACTTTTGCTTGTCCCTGAGTTTCTTAGGCATGATTTCTTCCGGCGTCCACGTGTCCTGGAAAAATAAATAAATAAATGAGAGAGAGAGAGGAAATATATATTTTTGCATTATATATTCCAAAGTATTATAGAACAGTCTGAACTGCAGGTTTGGGACTTACCGGATCAACAAATGTGATTCCAAAAATTTCATATCCAAAATATAAGAGCTCTTTCTCCAGCAAGGAATTCTTGATATACTGCTCAACACCCTAGAGGTCGAAAAAGCGGTAATAATTAGGGCTGGGCGATATATCAGTGTAATATCGATATAGTGATGAATGATTATGTGATAAACATAACATTTCTGAGGCATCGTTGGTATGGTGATTTTTTAAAAATGTTTTTAGCAATTACAAACTAAATGATACTGTATGGACGCTGTTCATTTGACAACATTTTCATCAACTTTGTCTTTGTAGGTATTAAAGAAAAGTATCATCAAATTCAAATGTGTTTTTTTGTTTATTGTACTACTGTCTTGCAGACAGCTTGTTTGCTAAATTATATATCGTGATACGCATCGAGTATCATAGAAAGGTCCTCGAGTATCATATGATATTTTTGTCATATCGCCCAACCCTAGCTATAATAAACAATAAATAATAATAATAATAATAATAATAACAACAATAATAATAATAATAATAAAATCTCAGTAAATCCGAGCTTCACCACTAAAACTTTCTAGCACTAGCACTATGCTGAGACCCGACACGCCTACACGAGTTCTGAACGAGTTTCGGAGCTTTGAGTTAAATTATGTTGTAGTTATATATCGATAAATGCTCATTTAATGACGGATCTTAACTGTTGCTAGGAATTTTAAAACAGACACAAGCGTGTGCGTATAACAAGCAATCGCTCCTCCTTGTAGAATATTCCATACAGAGTACGAGTTGGAATTTGGGCAAAACAAATACGAACATCATCTACAACGAGAGGACAAATTACTTGGATGAACAATAGTCATGTAGCAAGCGAGCACCTCTCTGGCTGTAATAGCAGCAGCTTTTTCTTCTCCAAGCACGGCCGAGTAATACGCCAAGTTCTGCTTCATCACCTCGTCGTCAGAGCGGAAAAGGAGGAAGGTTTTAGCATTTTCAATGGCTTTCTCGTACTGCTCACCTGGAAAAGGGGAGTACAGGAGTAAACCAACAGCAGCAGAAACATACAGGAGATCAATCAGATTACAGAATTTGACTTAGAAGTCAATGAAATGAAATATACATACACACACAGTATCTCATAAAAGTGAGTACACCCCTAACATTTTTGTAAATATTTGATTATATCTTTTCATGTGACAACACTGAAGAAATGACACTTTGCTACAATGTAAAGTAGTGAGTGTACAGCTTGTGTAACAGTGTAAATTTGCTGCCCCTCAAAATAACTCAACACACAGACATTAATGTCTAAACCGCTGGCAACAAAAGTGAGTACACCCCTAAGTGAAAATCTCCAAATTGGGCCCAAAGTGTCAATATTTTGTGTGGCCACCATTATTTTCCAGCACTGCCTTAACCCTCAGGTATGGAGTTCACCAGAGCTTCACAGGTTGCCACTGGAGTCCTCTTCCACTCCTCCATGATGACAAATTACCATAAGCCAATCAACGTAAAACGTTTTGCACATTGCTTGCGCTTGAATATTTGGATTATGTTTATATGCGAATAAACAATTGTCACATGACAGAGATGAACTGAGAATGTGTCGTACTGTTATAGTAGGAAAACTGGAGGTAGTTAAAATGTGACGGCAGGAAGTCTTCGAATGGTTTCTCTCTTCCGGCGGTGGACGCCAGCTCCACAGCGCAGTTCTGCTTACAGTTCAGTACATACAGGTAGTGATCTGTAGTGAAACATCATGATCATGATCAGCAAATTAATCTGCACGCCAGCACACACGAAACACTGACATCATGAATGTGCTTAAAAGAAAAAAGATGTCTGCTGCTTACCCGTGATGGATTGAAAGAGGTCAGCGTTGTACTCCATGTAGTTGTATCCGTCGTAGTCGTACGCGCCCTCACACAGCGCCCGGCACTCTGCGTCGGCCAGGAAAAACTCCTCGAGCGCCGCCTCGAAGTGTCCGATGGAGGAGGAAAAATCGTCCGCGCTGTACAGCCGCTTCCCTTCTAGAAACTCAGTCTGAAACATTGCATCAACACGTCATTTAAACACCAAGTAAGGCGATCCAGCACATTTCCCCGACGTCACTTTCGGCATCTCACCATGTGCGGTCTGGCCTCGAGGTCTTTAAAGTCCGTCTCCTGAACGCCGGCCATCATGCTGTAGTACTCCAGGTTCTGTCTCATCTCCATGTGGTCTGGGTTCGCAACGTAGAACGTGTTCGCCGCGGCCACAGCTTTGTCGAGCTTGTTTATCTGTGGATGCGGACAGACGAGGTTTTTGTTTCAAACTCTGATACGTCACAGGTCTATTACCCACACAGATAACGCTAATGAGAATTTGATTTGAATCTAATTTAATTCGAGCATTTACGTGAATCGTTGGTGCGGTGAAATGGTGAAAAATGTAAAAGTATATTCTTCGAATTAAGAGAAGACATAAATATCCTGTGTATACTATATACAATTAATAATTAAAGCGAAGCTGTGCTAGGTTAACAACTTTACTGTCTCAGAAAATATTTTAAATATTTTTTAAATATCATTTTAAAGCCAAAACAAACTGACTAAAAATAACTTTTCCTGGATAGAAAATTGTAGTACTGTAATATCAACACTTTATTTTTTCCCATTAATGAAATTCATTGATGACCAATTTTAATAGTGATTTTGTTTTTAATGTTTTGTGCTATTTTACGTTTATTACTGTTTAATTATCCATGTTATTACACATTAATAACATTCTTCAGGTAAAATATATTCTAGGTGTTAAACCGCTACATACTTCCGCATACGATAAAAAACAGTAACCATAGCAACCGATGCTTCGATTACGATGCTACTATTAAAAAACCAGTGTGCGGTGCGGGACGTTCCATATACCGTTAGCATCTTATGCTAACAGTTAACACCTTAGAATAAAGGCGGTTTTTAATGCCGTGCCTCACATTTATACGGTCAACATGTAGAATATTTGTTTTAATTCACGAATGAATAGTAATGTCTGTGGCGTTAAGGAATCTTTTAAATGTCTTTAAATGTGTCTCGGCATGTACCATTTAACTCCACCTAAAGACGTGGCACCCGAATCTTGGGGGGGGGGGGGGGGTTAGGGTAGTGATGTGTCGTTCTTAAAGGAGTCGGCTCTTCTAGGTGAACATTGAGAGCCGACTCTCTCTCTCTCTCTATATATATATATATACACACGACCGTGTTTTTGTGGACGATTTAGGCAATTATGGTCTCATGTGTCGGGATAAATCGACATTAATGTTATTAAATTAATTCTAATGAACCACTGATACAACATGGAACAATAACTTTAATAACATGAATGCAAGTATACTTACTGTATTGTATGCGTACAATTGTAGTTCCTTTGATTTTTGTGATTTTTTAAACTGAATGTAAATCTCTTTAGCGCAAAGTAGTGTTAGTTCGGTCATTGGAATGAGACAGTAAGACCATCAGGAAATAATTGAATCGTAAACGCTAGGGGGGGAAATGTAGTGAGTCGTTTGGGGGCTGAATCACATCAGTCGAGCTGAATCAAATCGACCAAATGACTCGTTGAAAAAACTCGAAATTTCCATCACTAGTTTAAGGACGTGAAAAAGCTCATAAATGTGTTTTATTTTTGGAAATGGTAAAAAAAAACCTACATAACAGTTGTTCTTCGTGGATAGACTGGTCTACTTTGTGATGTTAGACTTGCATGGTGCAGTCATGCATGCTGATGCATCTGGAAGAACTTTGTGAAGAACTATCTGAATGATATTTACCTTAAAATAAGCCACTTGCAGGTAATTATACGGCGTCCTTTTCTTGAACTCGAGCTCGACCTCGTCGCTGACTTTGTGCATGGACGGCGGTCCGAGTTTCTCAGCCTCGCACCGGGTCACGCACTCGGCCCGCTCGAGCACGCGCTGGAAAAATCCCAGGTCTTGAACGGGACCGGCGCCGGGAAGCGGAACGGGCGAGCCGGGCTCGGTGTGCTGGAAGGCGGTGAGGTTGGCGCAGGATAAGCGGCATTGAGCCTTTACTTTGCGCACCATGCCCTTGTTCCTCAGAGCGCGCTCCATGTTCAGGATGACCGAGAACCAGTCCTGCTTGTAGTACGCTTCCACGGCGTTGTCGAACAGCAGGTCGTACGGCTCCAAAACACCACCGAGCTCCGCTTCACACGAGCCCGGCTCCGAAACGGACAGAACCAGGAGAAGAGCGAGGAGAAACACGGTGGAGGCCATGATGGAGAGCTGCGTGAATGTGGACCAGCGGCGCGCTCAGGCTCTCATCACAGTTCTTCACCAAGAGCTGCAAACCTTTTCTCTTTTCCTAACGGAGGGGGCGGGCCAGTAGCTATAAAAGCCGGGGTAATATCTGAAGGGGCGGGGTAATATTTCAAGGGGCGTGGTGTTAGAGACATGGGGCCAGTGCTACTGTCAATCAGACAAATAAATACATTCATATCTATAATTCATAATTATTAGGACCCTTCAGCAGAATTCACTATAAAATTTATTTACATAAACAAAGTCAACTGGCACCATCATTAGAATGCACAAAATGAAAAAAATATTGTATAAAACACACAAAAGTAATGTAATTACACTCAAGAAATCGAGCGATTGAATTGCCTTTACTCTAAACAAAAAACTTTTAGTCGTATAGTTATTTTATAGTTGTTTTGGTTAAAAATTTGCCCTCTTCAAGATGGCGACCAGGTTAACATGTTGGGTCTTAATCGTATTTCCGGTGATATGTGACCAAAAAACTGCCAGACCAAATATTTTAACATTTTATTTAAAAAATAAAACGTTATTGTTTCCTACTTGAACACTTTTTATCTTAAAATAAAGGGTTGCAAAATTATTGTTTAAAAAAAACAACAAAATGCTTTATTATTAGAATCCATTTTTTCCCCGGTATTTATTATACACGCGTTTTAATAAGCCTACTGACAACTGACAAAGAGTCCCGGAAACGCAGGCTTGCAAAGTTGTTTTGCCGATTCAGTAGATGAATCAGACTCGGTTATGAAACGTGAATAGAAAAGAGAAAAGTTAAACGACATATTTGACCATATATCAGCTGGAATTAAATTTTAATATCAGTCAAATACAAGTGAAAATTAGCGCTGCCAAATGGATAAAGCTGTCAGTTTACCGAATCAACCTGATAAATTAACCACAGGTACGAGCACACAGTGCAGTAATAATAACAATAATAATAATAATAATAATAATAATTATTATTATTATTATTATTATTATTAAAGAAATATAGAGTAACAAAAAAGTCACAGGCCAGATTGATATCAGATTGGAGTAATTCAGAGAGAGAATTTAATAATTAAACTGAATTTTGCCTTGAGATGTGAAATGTGAATGTCTGTTGTCTATATTTATTTATCATAAAAATACTATTATTATAAAGTAAGTTCTCATATAACTCTTTGCTGTTACAACCTCAAAGCTTGTAACACTTATATGAAGTGTTTATTCCTCTGATATCACAGCAATTTAACCGACGATTACTATTTTTTATTTTGTGGAACGTAAGTGAAACGACTTAGTTCCTCAAATCACTTTTTTGCAGCTATATGCAGTCATTTCCTCACAAGCCTTTCTTACATCTCTCTCTTAATGCACCTTGGGCGCTGTTACAAAGCGCTGACACTGGAGACTCCTTCCATAAATGTTAAATAAATGTCTCCTTTGCAGAAAACGTCACCACGGCCAGGATGACGCCTGGTTTTGGAAATGGCTTTACGTGCAGCGTCCACCGTAGGCTTATAAGACCCTGTAAATGAGCTGTTACTATAAAAACGATTGAATATTACAACAAGCGCATTAATATAAACCTATGATTTGGAGCTGAGCTACTGTCAGAAAATTAACACCTTCAGACGTCATGAGAACATCAGAATCAACAGCCCTGTGGTGTAATTAAAAAAAAAAAAAACCCCAGACAATCTGAAATTTTTAATCTGTATATTCTATCTGAAGTGTAGATTACTATCGGTAAAGCTTTTTAAGGCTTTACTATGTGTGATCAGATAATCTACAGAACTGTCATTTCTATCTATTCTATATTCTGACAAATCCTGCCTCCTGTACTAGGATTGGTTATTGTTTTAAATCGAATGTATTAAATGAGTTCAAATCGCTTAAGAATGTGTTCGAAGAATAATGTGTTCGCTCCGGTTTTTTTCTTTGGTAAGTTCTTTTCCATGGGAAATGCATAATTCAATTTCATGTTAATATTTCAGTTACACTGGTGGAAACTAACAGCAATCCAAACGGACTGGAGCTGGTGAGCTCTTATCACACCAACCGAGTCGGAGATCCCATGGACCTCGTCGCTCTGGCTCAGCAGGTTCAGAAGGTACGCTGGGTTTTCAGACAAAGCCTCACACGTTATTCTCTTCCTGCTAATCAATATAACTTCCTTGTTTACTTTAGGGAGACCAATTTGTCCGAGCGAACGCTTGCAACAGGTTGACCGTCATTGCCGACCAAATAAGATACTTACAGGAGCAAGCGAGAAAGGTGAGAAATATTTTGATCACAGCGCTGTCGAATTCTCAAATCTGATCGGTCAAGTGTCGATTCATTCTCTATAACAGCGGCTCTGAGGTTTATGTTAATGCACTCGTTCTGATACGTTATCGTTTCCGTAGTAACAAATCGTCTGCAAGCACTAAATAATGTGTGTAATCGCGTATCTGGCGAAGTTTAACATTTTCTTTAAGATCTTTGGGATGGGAAAGTGTTCAGTATAAAAGAGTTTACGGTTTCTTTGTGGTTTCTCAGTCGCGTGACAATAAATATGGTCATTTTGTCTTATCTTCAAAAGAGAGAGAAAAAATAAAGGCTGGTGAGGAAACAGCTGTTTATAGCTGCTGTAACATAAGTGAGAACAGGAACTGATTTGTTTCATGGACACTAAACATTAACTATAACTCTAAACGGATAAAAAAAAAGAACGGAATGGTGTTATTTCTTGAATAAAAACATAATTACTGTGGTACAAGAGGAATAAAAGTCTTCACTAATTAACGCTGCTTCATCACACCAGCTGATCGTTGATTATTTTCCTATAACAGCACGTCGCAATGTGTTTTATTCCTTACTGAATGGCATAGAGATGTAAAAATTCCTTAATTACAGATCACTAAATATGATTTAACGTGTGAATAATCGTTACGTTTATTCTGGTTCAGGTGTTAGAGGACGCAAAGAGGGATGCCGATCTCCACCATGCAGCCTGCAATGTTGTGAAGAAGCCCGGAAACATGTACTACCTGTACATGCGCGAATCTGGCCAACGTTACTTCTCTATCGTCTCCCCGAAGGTCAGCTGTTCACTTTGCTGCTACCGAATTTCATGTAATAGCCATAGAGATGAATCACCAAGATCTTCTTTAGCCACCGAGTCTGTACACAGCGGTATAGCGCTTCCACACCGGACAGCTATCCGTTTCGTAGCCGAGTGACCGAAAACGGACGACTCCAGCTACGAAAGTAGGCGGAGTTTCTCTAGAGTGGTGGCTTGACATGCACAAGTATGCACAAAAATACTACGCAAATACAAATAAAGGAAAAGAATCTTGGAATCTCGAAAAAGGGATGATAAGGTTTACTGGAGAAACGTGAAAAAAACATGAACAAATCTTCTCATTTCAGTGTTTTTTTGTACTGTAACATTTTGGACTATGCATAGTATATGTGATCGTGGCTGCGGGGTGTGGTCAAGATTCAGCTGTTAACCCGAGTTTACTCGTGTGTGTGTGCGCGCGCTTTCAGTGCCTCCTGTAACGAGCCCTTATTTAGGTGTGCAATCATGAATGAACTTCGCGTCCGAAACTTTTTGGTTTTATCAGACATTTTTAAATTTTTAGTCAAAAACTGGTATTTACCGGCGAACGGAAACTCTGATATATACCTACGAAATGGAAAATTGATGAACGGAATATGGAAAACTGTTACAGGAATTGTGTACGTGTTCATCAGTGCATGAAAAAAGCACGTTTTCCTTTGATAACAATTTATTATTCTTTTTTTTTTTAAAGGAATGGGGTCCTAGCTGTCCACACAAGTTCCTTGGCGCTTACAAACTGCAGTACGACATGTCCTGGACTCCACTGGAAGACGTCGAGAAACGGGAAGCGGAAATCAGTGTGATGGACAAACTCCTTAACAGTCAAACCGCTCTTCCGGCCAGTGCAGAGTTGAACTTTGACAGTCTTCCAAACTGAACATGTTTACATGTACGACATAATCTGTTAACTGCAAAAATAAATAAATATATATATATGCTTGCCAATTTAAACACATTTACAAGAAATGAAGTAATCGGATGTACACGTGTGAATCAGTGGTCTGTAATCTGTTTCTGTATTAAACCTACAGAAGAACAGACATGCTTTATTATTTCAGGGGTTTATATTTGCAAATTGCACATTAATCCCTTCTTTGTGCCGTCTCAGGTTTTAAAAAGATTTTTAGAGCGTTAAGCCAGATTAACAGTACACACACTTCGAATAACCTGATTTGAAACAAAAATCCAGACTCTATCGTAATTCTAATCCGATCTAAATGAGCGTCCTGTGCCATTCGACTCGGATTATAATTATGATATTCGCATTAGTGTGCTGCGGAGTTTGCATGTTCTCCCATGCTGTGGGGGTTTCCTCCGGGTACTCCGGTTTCCTCCCCCAGTCCAAAGACATGCATGGTAGGCTGATTGGCGTGTCTAAAGTGTCCATAGTGTATGAATGGGTGTGTGATTTTGCCCTGTGATGGACTGGCACCCTATCCAGGGTGTACCCCGCCTTGTGCCCCATGCTCCCTGGGATAGACTCCAGGTTTCCTGTGACCCTGAAAAGGAGTAAGTGGTAGAAGATGGATGGATGGGCATTAGTGCGCGGTGATAAGGGATAATACTTTATAGCACGGTCATGAAAGAAGCCATTCACACCTTACGTAGGGAACTGTGTAAAATGTTCTATAAGGACACATTTATTTCATGTTTGTTTTTGTTTTTTTGAAGGAGTCTAAAGTGTCAGTGCTTTGTAACATTTTTTTATTATTTTTTTCCAGTTCCATAGTTCTAAGCTGTGTGACTTATGGTCACCATGTGTGAAAATTTGTACGATCTGCCTTAACAGTACAACTGGTTGGAAATCTTTTTTTTTTTTTTCATTGTAAGAATAAAAATACAAGTGTGCGATTATATTTTATTACAACAGTTTCAATTATTTACTTCAATATACATAATCCTGGACTGTACATAGTTTTGTATGTAACTACTTTTGAAGCAAACATCAAAATATAATTCAGTGCAATCGATTGTAATCAATTGTAATACAAACATGATTAAAAAAAATCATAATCAATTCAATTAAAATTCAACAGGCGCCTAACGACGCATCCCAATACGGGTCCTTGACTCCTCGTCGGCTTTCGCGTTACGGTGTGCCGTTATGTTTTGTAAGTAGGAGTTGACATGAGGCAGCAGTTCCCAGTTGTCTGTTGCAATGCTGACTTGAACAGCGTCCTCACCCTCTCTGATCACCAATAAAACATGAAAAAGAGGTGGAAGGTAAAACAGGACCTTCCACCTATTTAGTTCTTTGGCAATCACGTAACCCTGGAAATTCTTCTCGATCAGATCCGCTAGAGTGTTGCTTCCAGTCTTAAAACAGAATAAGCTGGTCTCTGAAGCGCTAGGTTCTCCTGATGTTACGGCGTCCCAAATCCGATCAAACACGTCCTCCTTGCGCTGAAGCGACGTGCCTGGCGGTAAAGGCACAGGGAGAAATATTTCATGGAACCACACTTTAACGTCAGGGAGATGAGTATGCCAAGACTGTCCGTCTTCCGTGGTGAAAATGGCACTCACTCGTAAACTCGTCGGGTACGGGTGAAACGGCTTCAGCATCACACTGACTCGATGCGGCTTCCGGTCTTTGAAAAGGCACGGCACGTAGATGTCGTTCACGTTCGCATAGTGCGACGCGTTGACGTCAAAATGCAAGCATATCATGAAGAGTCGATCAAATCTAGGATCCGTGGCATTCGCGTGAGTCAGATTGTACCTCAGCGTGACCGTTGAGGCAAAGCCTGGGGTTTTGAGTTGCTCTTGGTAAACCTCATACAAGTTCTTCTCTAAGATTTCTGTACTTGGGACTACATCCTGAGAGACATTTTTGTCAGCCTTTATAAGCTGAAGGACACAACTGTCAGTCTGAAGAACCGTCAAACAACTGCCAAGTTCTTCACTTGCAGTGATGGCTGACAATGATCGGACTTTCGCCTGTCCTCCGACGGTGGCTTTGGCGAGGATTCCGGCATGTTTTTCCCAGGACAAGTTGGTAAGAAGGGTGTAGTAGAACCGAGCGTGGTCTTGAATGTCCGTGTCCTCGTAGTGTCCGGACATGTGCTGGAGGAGATCCGCCAGTTCAATGAACATCTGGTTCAATGTAGGGTGCTGGAGCAAGTTGCGGCATACTGCGAGAATGGCGGCGCCGACATGCCAGCTCCTCCTTTCGCAAAGGTTGGAATTGACCAGGATGTCGAGAAGGAAGCAGATGGTACTCCTCTGGGCAATCTGACTCTCCTGTGCCACTCGAGCCAAGATTTTAAGATGCCAAGCCAAACTCTGAAGTGTAAGTTGCGAAGGAGGCATTCCCACAATGCACCTTTGAAGAGCTTTCAACAACCGCACCGACCAAAGTGAATCCTCCAAGCGCTCCTGGATTCGATCAGTGAGGTTGATCAGATTTGGCGCAAGGTGGCAGTTCCTGGAATACAGCTCGCGCAACCGGTGGACGAGTTTCTCCGAGAGGTTCTCCATGTGGTTGAAGTGCAGGAGGAAAACGAAAATCGCTCTGAAAGACGTTACCACCATTTCCCTGCTGCCGTGATTGTCTACTATTCTGAGCAAAGCCATCACGTGATCGACCAGATACCCCAGACCTTGGCCATCCTCTTCCTCATTTGCCTCGAGGTGTACCAGGCAGAGAAAGTTTAGTCTACAAAGCATTGTGGTGCTGTCATTGAACACAGTAGGGAAGAGGGACAGTGTAAGCTGAGGTGTGATGAGGACAGGCAAGCACTCCTCTCCGCTGCTAGAGATCGGTCTGTTCTCAGGAAAGTGAAGAATGCAGTCCATGTAAAAGAGCTTCTCAGGAATCCTCAACAGGGGATGTTTCGCCATTCCTACAAGACGCTTGAGCAAGAAATGTTCGTCCTCGGCGGTGAAGAGGCTATCGGTGAACGTGCCTTTCATAAACAACGTAGCGTGCATCAGCTCCACGTCGGTTGTTCCAAAAAGCCTAAGCAACTGAGACTTGAATATGGCCGGAGAGATGCCTGGTACCATCGCCACCATCTCCACAAGTCCTCGGAGCAAGGCCGCCTGTGCAGGAGACGTCATCAAGTAGGATTCCTCTAAGAGCAAGGACATTATGGACTTCAGCTCTTTGAAATCCAGCGTCGTCGGGAGCTGGGGAACTTGCACCATGCTGACAGACAGCGTGGACTTTGCAAGCTTGGAAGATTGCCACGCAAAGCATTCGTTTCCGGCTAAGACGCTCCTAAGCTTAGTGTTATCCACATCTTTTTGTTGGGTCAAAATTTGGATCGCATTCCTGAGTGCCTGTGTATAGAGCTTGCAGTACGACTGATGCAGAACGGTGGTTTCCTGCTGCTTAAGGTAATAAAGAACCTCTAACTTTTGTGACAGAAGGCCCGGTTGGCAGGTCTCCATTTCTCGAAGACACTCGCAAGCTGTGCCTCGGACGGCGTGGAGAGCCGGACCACCTACGTTATCGTTCGTGTCCTGAATCGACGTGAACAGAAAGTTCAAATAGTCCTCAGCAACTTTCGCTCGGTTGGCCAAGCACGACGTGCATATCAAAATATTGGCGATAGCCAGCACAAGGTGGCACTTTAGACTGACGGATTTCTGTGGCGTAAAGTTGAGAATCGACACAAGCTCCTGCGCTGTCTCCTCTCCTGCTGATGTGGTTGGGCAAAGGACTGTGGGATGCTCCAGTAATACAGACAGAAGGAGAATCTAGCATAACAAGAGGAACAGATCATTCATAATCCTATATAAAGCTCAAAAACACACAACCCCCAATAAATAAAACGTGACGGCACCTGTTATCAAAAACACACCTTTAACTGACAATTCCCGTGCTCACTGATATTTTCACCCTTTCACTCTCTACAGCATTTATTTATTCATTTATAAATGTTCCCAACCTTTCGGATATCATCTAGTCAGCTTGTAATCCTCTCTATTCTTCCTGACATTTCTGCGGCTTCTTATTTTTAGTTCATGGACAAGCTTTTCTGACGGTTTGTGTTTGCTGTCCTGCTGCTGGAACACATTACCTTTCATTTCAAACCTACTGGAAGACATACTGTATATTTTAACATTTGTTTGATACATTTGTTTGATACAAGGCTCTCGATTCCCCACATATCGAACAAAACGTTTCAACAGATGCATTCAATTCGTCAAGGCAGGCTATTCATGATGAAATACGGCTTATATCGTGAGGTATAATAGATAATCGTGTGACTCTTGACAGTACAGCTAGTAAACGGCAGGATAAGAAACGCCTCTATCACACAAACACTTTTAATTTATCGTATCTTTATCATGTTGAATGTTTTAATCGGTAGAAAATGGAAACCTAAGGCAAAAAAATATTCAGGAGGCTTTTCCATTTCCTACATCAAAAAATATAATCATATCGTATCGAATTAGAGTTTGTGTGTTTCACAATGTTAAACCCCTATAAAATATAGGAATCTTTTTCATTTTACTATGCAAACTAGAGGTCGACCAATGGATCGGTTTGGGCGATTAATCGGCACCGATAACAGATTGCTTTACCTATTGGTTATCTGCAAAAACCCGCACCGATAGTTTTTCCTGGTTGCGGAGCGGAAAAGTTGAAGGGTCTACTGTCGATACGAGAGCGTCCTCTAGCGGCGAAATAAAACTATCACTGGCAAATATTGTTGGTGTTTTTGATTCATTTTGGACGTCTCTATTGTTATTTGGAGTGTTATGTTTTGGTTCAGTTTGGATGTGTATCTTTTATTTACTTTAATATTTATTAATAGTTCATTATATATATATATATATATATATATATATATATATATATATATATATATATATATATATATATATTAATATTTTTATATTTGTTTCATTTGAAAACGTACAGGACATTTTTACGGTTCGGTCAGTACTGATTAATTTTTGTGATAAGGTTCAGGGATATTTTGCTTTGTGCGTTATATTTTCGCTCAGTGTCGATTTAAAAAACGATCACTTGATTTAATCAGTTATCAGAGGTCGTGAGTTCAAATCCTAGCACTGCGGAAGGCCCTTAAACCCTCAACTGCTCAGTCATAGAAAAAGTCGCTCTGGATAAGGACGTCTGCCAAATGCCATAAAAAACATCTCAAACTCTTATACATCATTGTATTAAGGTTGCTGTTTGTAATTTTAATATTAAAGTAATAATAATAATAATAATAATAATAAGTTCATAATAAGTTTTTGACTTACCTTCTTACTGTCATTTGCTTTGTCATCCCTCAGTTTGTCAAGAAGTTCAGCTAAAAAAATCTCAGAGGTGGTGCAGGACAAAAACTGAGTCGGACTCAATAAAAAATAGGGAATTTTTTGATCCCAGGATGCCATGATGAGGATTGTGATGTTGGTGGAGCTGTGGTAAAATAATAATAAAAAAGGTTATTCTTTAAATTAGCTGTATGTTTACTAACCGTTCGTTTACTCTTAAGGACACAGAAGAGCTACGACCGAAAAAATGCACCCTGGCGCACTGAACAGTATGTGAGAATAGTACACGAGTCTGCCTTTCTCATACTACTTAGTACACAAGTATGTGTACATACTGAGCCGGAATGCTTTAACGTGCACCAAAAACAACTGAATAACGCCACAGAATGCATACTTACAACTACAGGATGCTTCCCACTTACATTTAGAAGACTTTCACTTTAAAACCATTCATGAAATGTGTAGCTTTAGGACTGATTTGACACTTTATAACCACTCTTCACTTCTCTCCTCGGTCGCCATAGCTCACCATGTCATGTGATCGCGCTTTCATGTCACGTGAATCGCCTCTAGGAATGAACAGGATTTACAGTATATTTTCTATTTTCTATACCTTCATATAAGCCATGGCATGTATAATACACTAAATATATATTACTGTTTTACATCAGACGCTAAAATGTAAAGGATATGGCATACATTTAACCATGATAAAAGGTCAAATGCAAAAAGACTTTTAATTTGTTAAAAAAACGCTCTACTGCCACCTTATGGCTATTTGAATACATACATATACATATATACATATATATATGTGTGTATATGTATATATATGTATATTATATATATATATATATATATATATATATATATATATATATATATATATATATATATATATATATATACTATTATTAATATAATATATGATAATATATAATTATTATTATTATTACAAGAGAAACAAATCATATTACTATTGTTGTTGTTATTATTATTATTATTATGATTATTATTGTGGTTGTTGTTGCTGTTGCTGTTGGTACCGGACAGTTTGAGTGTTATAGAAATCCTGGGATTTTTACTCACAGCAGACTTGGTTCCAACTTGTAAAAAGGTTTGCGTGTTGTGAGATGCTTTTCTGCTCACCACAGTTGTAAGGAGTGGTTATTTGAATTACTGTAGTCTTCCTGTCATCTTGAACCAGTCTGGTCATTCTTCTCGGACCCCTCTCATCAACCACAGAACTGCCACTTACTGGATATTTTGTTGTTGTTGTTTTATCACACCATTCTATGTAAAAACTACAGACTGAATGATGTTGCGCAAAAATCCCAGATCAGCAGTTTCTGAAAAACTCAGTCCAGACTACCTGGCACCCAACAGTTATTTTTTGCCATGTTTTTCCCTACAAAGATAGATAGATAGATAGATAGATAGATAGATAGATAGATAGATAGATAGATAGATAGATAGATAGATAGATAGATAGATAGATAGATAGATAGATAGATAGATAGATATGCAAATGGAAGAACAGATGGACAGACAGGCTGATAGATAGATATGCATTTACTGTATAAACAGTGCTATTAAAGTGATAAGAGCACTGTACTACAAATATATAACGATCCGGTGATTTATTATCGGTAATAAGTACTTTGAGTAAAATGGCGCTGTTCCGCTGAGGGCTCGTGCCCCTGCTCTTATGCCTGGGAAACCCCGTGTGCGAGCTGCCAACGCCCGGCGCAGAGAAACAAACAGAGCGGAATACGGTAAGTGGAACCGAAATCCAGCGTTTCTATTTCTAATTTCTTTGTTTCTTTAACCGTTTTGGTAATGGCACAGACCCTGTTGTGAGCGTAACATCTTAGAAAAATTGTGATGCGTCTAAAGAAGGTGCGAGCGACTGCTTTTCGTTTTAACAAAGCATCTCAAATGACATCCGTTAAAAGTTAGCATCCATGCTAGCGAGTTTCTGGTAACCGGTGAGAAAATAACAGCTTCGTGTTCATATGGTTGAAAATAAACGTCACATTTATTTCGATTATTCGTGAGGTATAAATAGAAATAATCTTTTGAAGTACCTGATATTTGATTATCCTCTAATGTGACCTCATCACATTGTACGTGAACAGGCATTTCTGTCAAATGCTAAGTGGCTAACAAGCTAGCTGTCTAACCTAACTAGCCTTACCGGTTATATTCCGTGAGTTCGCCTTGGTGCTTCATGTAACATTATTTATCAGCTAATAATAAGCATTTACTTAGGGTTAAAAAATGTTTTTTTACATGTTTAATTTTTAAATATTTTTTTTGCCTGTGAGTTTAATTGATGCTGATAAAGTTAAGTAGCTAGCCATTGAAACAAAGTTAGCCTCCCAAATCATCACGGTGCTAACCTTATTCAAAATCAATTTCTCTTTGGAGGAAAAATAAACTGTTCATTTTTTCTCTTAAAATAAAGTGAGTTTAATCCGAATTTGTAAAAATAATAATAATTTGCAACAGGAAAGACAAATAAGCTTAAAAAATCAGTTTGCTTAAACCTCACGCCGTTAAATGTAGCAAGTATTGTGAATTTATTTTTTAGTTATTAATTTAATTTGATAGTTTTGTCCACCTCACCTAGTCTTTCTGTTTCCTATTCATAGACATATTTAAACGATTATATTTAAATGTTCAAATCTTTAAGAAAATTCTCTGAATCCAGATTGTAAAATTGATCCCTGGATCAAAAATAAATACAAATCAGGATATTTTTCAGCGACGTCTTCGCCTTATATTTCTAGTAGTATTTGCACTCATTGTTCATTTTTGGTCCAGGTTTGATGATGCAACGAGTAAATATTTTGAATTTGTTGCAATAGCCCGAGCTATGAGACTTAACTGTATATAGGTAGCTATTATTAATAATAATAATAATAATAATAATAATAATAATAATACATTCCGTCTAATACATGTATGTTCATGTTTTATGAAGCATTACTCTGATGTTTATTACAGAAACAACCCCAAGGTTTTAGTTTATAAATCTGAAGCAGTTTATTAGAGTTTAAAGATTATAATGGAGAGATCAGCAGGAAGGATGGAGGTAGATAGATTTGTATGAAGCGTCTTCTAGTCTCATGTGATGCAGACATTTTTGGAGTCCTGAGTCGTGAATTTGGCAGAGAGAGAATGCCATTTTAGGAGCAGAATTTGAGAATCTGAGTGAATGTCGTGTGTTTGTAGTTGTGTGGACGGCATAAATCTGTGTTAAACGTCTTCTGTTTCACTTGTGACTTTCTGGCACATATGCTCGGGTTCTTCTCGATTCGCCCATCCAAATTTTCTCTGGGGCGTGATGTAAATTCTGCGCTTTTTCCTTGGGGATGATACTCCAGCAACACTCAAATTGAACTCTTCCACCAATAAGAGACTTTGCTAAATACCCTGGATGCAAGTTTGTAGAACTGCAACCATCGCCGCACATCCTGATTTAAAAAAATAATAATAATTTTGCACCACCGTAGTGGTTGCCTGATAACAATACCCACCCGAGCGAGCGAGCGAAAGAGCTCACTTGGGCGGACTCCACCAAAATAACGGGACGAGGTCAAGCCCGACTTCCGCAAATTGCTGGAAGGAAACGGACGTCCCCCCCACTCCCATCTGTGGTTCTGCATCTGTGCTCTCTCTCGCTCTCTCACTGAAGACTAACTAGTGAGGTAAAAGGAGCCCCAGCGGCAACATGGAGCTTCCTCTTATACAGCGAGAGAGAACGCAGGGAATCGTGTCTGATGCATTATCGTCTCTGCCTCTCTGTGCCTGTTACAGCCTCAGGTACATGTTGTCTCTCTGCGAGCTCGTTCACGGTCGCAGCTGAACGGATGACGTTATTCCAGAGCTTAAAGCCACAGTGATCTACAATCAGGCCGAGTAGGAGGGCTCGACCACTCTGTGGTCTGATTGTTGTTCTTTAGTAATACAGAATGAACTGATAATGTAATAGAAGCTCGGGAACTTATGAAGATCTACTGTGGATGTACGTGAGCTGAACTGTACATCATATCGTATATGGTGTATGATTAAAGTCCCAGTGAAGTGCATGATGTTATTCGATGTGTTGAGGTAATTTCCACTGAAACAGGAAGACAGGTTGGGACACATCGAGTGGCACCCCATACCCCACAACCCCCCCACCCCCTAATTTTTTTTTTTTTTAAATAAACAATAGTACAACCCCAATTCAGTGGGACATGGAGTCAAATGTAAATAAAAACAGAACAGAATATTTTGCACATCTCATAAACCCGTGTTATTCACAACAGAACAGAGAAAACATCAAATGTTTAAACTGAGGAAATTAACCGTTTTAGGGGGGGGGGTGTAATTTTGAATTTTATGGCCACAACACATCTCCAAAAAATTGGGGGGCGTGGGACACAAAAGGCTGGAAAAGTAATTGTTTGTAAAAATGAAATAAAAAAAAAAACAGCTGGAGGAACATTTTGCAACTAATTAGGTTCATTGGCAGCAGGTCAGTAAGATGATTGGGTATAAAAGAGTATCTTGGAGAGGCAGAGTCTTTCAGATGTAAAGATTGGATGGAAGCATATGTTGCTCTTAAACCTGTATATACCTTTCAGCATTGATGGTGCCTTTACAGATGTGCAAGCTGCCAATTCCATAGACACTAATGCACCTCTATACCATCAGAGAGTGCTGATAAAAAGCCAGATGGTCCCACTCCTCTTTAGACCTCTTTAGTTTTGGACGCAGCGTCCATGGTTTCCAAAAAGAATTTCAAGTGTCAGTTTTTCCACTTTGCCTCAGTCCATTTTAAATGAGCTTTGGCCAAGAGAAGATGGCGGTTTTTTGCAGATTTGTGAACCTCTGCACATCTTTACTTCTCAGAGACTTTGCATCTCTGATACTCTCTTTATATCCAATCGTGTTACTGACCTGTTTTCAATTAACCTCCGGCTAATTCTTTTTAGTAACACGTGTATAGAGACATTATGGAAAAAAACTGCAGTGTGGAAAAAGGCAGTTGCAGCATGCAAAACCAAGAATATTCCTGAACTGGAGGCCATAATGGGATAAGATTCCTCAGAAACGCTGCCAGAAGCTCTGCATCTCGTTTGCAGTAGGTCCATACAGCAAAAGGAGCTCTGCTGAGTACTAAAGATGCTTGCCATGATGGGGTTGAATCATTTTGAAACTGGAGAAATCGTTATAAGTTGCATTTTCAGTCGAATTTGGTTGTTGTAAACAGCTGAAAGTCTAAGTTTTGACAATAAACCTGATTTGCAATCGGGGTTGAATAAATTTTATTGCAACTCTATTTTATATCAAATGCTGCCGAGAAGAGTGACATCTTTTGTTAGCATGAACATAAGGTTATAGTATTTGTTCCTCTGGGTTCTTCGTCCCTTCCCATCTCATGGCTTCCTCATGACAGGCAATTTATCCAACTCTAGCATGAACTGTAGCTGTCGTGTCTTAACCATCATAAATTGTGTCAAATGTCTTTCAGAAAACTAGTTGCACTCGCCTACATTGTTAGACATGGGACGGCATCATCCTGAAAATCCCATGCCCATTGTAGAATAAAGAGGAACAGCCAGAAGAGCTTTGGGTTGATTCACAGTTCCTCTAAAGCCATGTCTGGACAGGATTACATTTTACATGGGGTTCTGGGGTCATATCCTGCTTTACATTTTATTAGTGCTGCTCTGCGGTTTTATTACCGTCCACTTCGGCCCTGTCTGCATTTTTTTTCTCCATCCTCCTCTGAGAAAATTACAGGCAGGACTACCTACCGTTTTCCACCGTACTCTGCACTCGTCTGATTGTTTTAGTCCAATCCAGGCGTCCGTGATTGTATTTATTTATGCAGATGTCACGTTGCATTGAAAAGAAAAAGACTTTAATCTTGAAGCGCGCGTTTCAGTGACCCTCCTCCAGATAACAAAACGTTTCCCGCGTCACGAAATGAAAAATGGATGCTATTTGGTTGAGTTGTTTTTTTTAAATTGTTGCTTGAACTTTTGATACGCCTCCAAACTGAAACGAGCCGGTGGCTCTTCTGTACTCCACTGTCACTCCAACTGCTTGGACTCCATTTTGTGAATAAAGTGTGTATAAATTTATTATTTATATTTTTTAAAGTTCAGTTCACAGACTTCCCCGGATAAAATAATTCAGTCCGAATAGGGTTTGAGTTTTCTAGTTATTTCTGCATGTCGGTTTATAGGGTCTGGAGTTTGGACTTCGTGCTATGAGGATAATGTGGTGTTGAGTTTGTTAGGTTAATATTTTTGTTTAACAAAAGAATCACTTCATCTCAGTCACTGACATGTCACTACTTCAAGCAGCAGCAGTTGTTCGGTTCATATCCCTGTCTTTTTTCATTTTTTTTTTCTTCTAATTTTTTTTATTTTTTCATCAATTGATTGTCCTCTATTGTTACTCAATGCGACTCCCCACCAGTCATTTATTTTATCCATTTCTGTTTTCCAGATCTTGAATGAGAAGAGTGGACTGTTAAACACAAACAAAGCACAGTTATGCAGACGATTAAGTGCGCGTTGGCGTGGTTGGCCGTTTTTTTTCGGTTATCCCTACCTCCCTTAAACAAAAAAAAAAACCCTTTAACCCCAAAAAAAAAAAAAAAATTCTGAATATGTACCAACAGTGAGTAGCTCTCTCTCTTTCTCTCTATTTGTTTCTATACAAAGCTCAAAAAGCCTCGTCGAAAATTTTCACTGAATATTGTCGTGTGTTCGATTCTTGTTGTTATTCCCATTATGTGTCGTTCTTGTCTTCTGATATGTTTTATATATGGCTGGATGTTTTCAGGTCTTTGATAACTATGCAGTTACGGTTATGATCGGCGGAGAACCGTACACCCTGGGACTGTTTGACACTGCAGGTACAGTACGTTCAGAAGACTAAAAATAAATGTTGGCTGAGATGCCTATTCATACAGGAACGGGAGGAAAGCAGGTGTTGATTGCTCATCGCCATTGTCGTAGGAATAAGAAAAGCATGCGTCACTGCATTCCAGACGTTCATGTAGAAGGCGTTTGAGGAGCCTGCGTACGTGCGGAAACGTACCGAAGGCTGGTTGAATTTGTCTCAGCCCTGAACTTCGTTTCCTACTTCCTTTCTCGGTTGTGTGTGTGTCTGTGCGTATGTGGTGGAGTCACACCTGTGAGGCTCCTTGTAAAGTGTGTGGTGGTCTCTTGAGTTGTGGATGAAAACACCAGAATGAAATGCTTGTAGTCAGGATTTTGATTCTGATTAAATGGTTAAATCTGCGTGGCTTAGGGGTGGGGTGATTTTGACAAATATCATATGATTCGTCTCACGATATCCAGCAATACAGCAGTGTTGTATTATTTTTTAAAGTCTAAGTATAATAATATTTTATAGTTTATAATATCGTTTGAGTTGGTTTTTATTTGATTAACGCTGAAAAAGAACAGTTTTTCTCCTTGTAGTTTTAATGATTAACAAAACACAAAATGTACGGTGTGTTTGTTTCACTTCCTACAGTCGAGTCGATTCACTTTCTCGCCACAATTAAACCATTTTAGAGTTCGACTAGAATCGGAGGTTCACGTACTGTCTAATAGACTTAAGTAGATGCCTGGATTTATATTTAGTGGGATTCTATCTTGGCTGCGGTTTGTGTTCTCTGTCTAGACTTAACCCTGTTTCACCTTCTCCCGACAGGTCAGGAAGACTACGATAGATTACGGCCTCTGAGTTACCCCCAAACAGATGTCTTCTTAGTCTGTTTCTCCGTCGTTTCCCCTTCTTCATTTGAAAATGTTAAAGAAAAGGTTGGTCTCGCGATCATTCTTCTTGCTCGTTCGTGTCTGTCCCGTCTCTAACAGAAGAATGTCTGCTTTGTTCTCAGTGGGTACCCGAGATCACCCACCACTGTCCAAAGACCCCCTTCCTGCTCGTTGGGACACAGATCGATCTGAGAGACGACCCGTCCACCATCGAGAAGCTCGCAAAGAACAAACAGAAGCCGATCACTCCGGAGACAGCCGAGAAGCTGGCTCGGGATCTGAAGGCTGTCAAGTATGTGGAGTGCTCCGCTCTCACGCAGGTAAGACTTGCGCTACTCCAGAAAGCACGAATTCCAAATTGTTAGTGTTTCTACGATTTAATGAAATGCATTGAATGAGTCACAAGCACACATTGGCTGATAACCAAAAATATATATAGATTTTTTTTTTATTTCTTACATTTGTGCAGATTGTTGCTTTTGTTAGATTTGATTTAAGATCTTGTGCAAATTGTTCAGTAATGCCCGTTACGACATCGAGGTAAGTTTAATGAAAACGCTGCAAGTGAACAAAGTGGAAGAATTTGTACAGAGGCTCAGAGACACAATTGGTTCATTTCATTGTGGTGTGTTTTGCCATGTAGTTACTTCACTTTTAGAGTGTCGAGATTCTTTCCAATTGTTGTGTATATCGGCAAAGTGTATTCCTTTATTCAGGGGTGGACATATCTGTAGCACAAACCCCTAATTTTTATCGTTTAGAATGATATGCTGCCAACCTGGAGTTTCCCTGCTCGTAATGACGACTTAAATACGATCTTACCGTTAGCTTCGTCACTTGTCAGAGTTTTTACTTGCCCAGCGGGCTAGCTAGAAGATTTGATTTGTCTGTCCTTGATGTTTAAAATAGTTTGAGGCAACAAGTTTATTTAGCATAATGCATGGTGAGCTAGTCATTGGTGTGTTTCTCATTGCTCCTGATCTGAAAGGATACTAAAGAACTAACATATTAGCTAATAAAGAATGAAAATGTACTAAATCACTGTTAAATACTACAGTCAAATCTAAAAGAAGGATGTATAACAAATAAAACTCCATTTGTGTACTTCTGGTTACTGCAAGTTTTGCAGTTACGCACGTTTCCAAATCTGGAACTGACCTCAAGCTATGTTGAAGACATTTTAAAAAGCAAATTGTTGCAGCTTCACAAGCTCATCTGGCAATGGTGCAAGAGCTTTTGACACAAGTCATCGTCCTGCAACCCCCCATCCTCTCCACCCCCAACCCCCCATTCTGTGCTCCTGTGGTTTTTTGGGTTTCCTTCCTCTTCTCAGAGGAAGCTTTCAGCTCCTTATGTCGCACCGCTGCAGTAGTCTAGCACTTTTCTTATCTCTCTACACTGTTCTTTTGTTTAGTGTTTTATTTTTAATTTTTTTTTATAAACCTAACATCTGTGTGCTGTAACTGCTAACCTTGCTGCTTATTCTTTTCCCTTCTTCCACTGTCTTTATAGAGAGGTCTGAAGAACGTATTTGATGAAGCTATCCTAGCTGCTCTTGAACCGCCCGAAACGCAGCGAAAACGGAAGTGCTGTATATTCTAAAGTCTCGTTTTCTCTCTTTATTACGCCTTACTCCCCCCGATGTTTGCTGCTTTCTAGTTTACCTCTTGCTCCTGATTACTAACATAAGTTTTTGTTTCTAGCTTCATATTAACTGTTTTTTCCATCTCTCCCTCTCTCTCTCTCTCTCTCTCTCTGAAATCATGTGTCTTAAGATTTCTTCCTTTTGTCATTTTCGTCACCTCTTGTATTAAATGGAGGTTGTTTTGTCCTCTCCAGATGTGGAGCATTATTATTATTTTTTTGTAGAAATAGTAGAAATATTACTACCATTATTGTTGGTTTGCTTTGTGTTTTGGTTTTTTGCACTTAAACCTGTAAAACCAATTAGGTCACACATTGTCTATTGCTGCTTTCTTGTTTCTTCATTCCGACTGTCCGAGTGAGTGGGCGGAGCCAAAGAGGTACACTGATCAAGCAGCTCAAATGCATTGCGCTCAAGTCTTTTTCTCCCCCCTTCGTTCCTTATTTCAATGTATTATTTTATACTGCAATCATTGTATTATAGAAATTAAATTCTGAGCATAATATTAAGGCTACACCCTGCAATCAGGTGCCGTTGATCAGGTGCACTGTCTTGGGATTTACTTATAACCTTGTGAAATGATTTGTGTCATTAATAAAGGTCGGCTAAAATTGCCATCTTGAGTGTGTCGTCAATTCCGAGAAACACTTTTTTTTTTTTTTTTTTTTTTTTTTTTTATAACAATGTATGGGATACAATAAAACAGGTCATAGTTTTCATTGTGTATCTGTTTGAGCTCTCTCTTGTACTGTAGCTGTGTTTGTATGACTAATTGTTTTCAGAACGTTCTTTCGAGAGGGATTTCTTTATGAATTTGTGCATCATTTTCATTAAAAAGTAGCTTCTCGGATGTTCTACCACTCACAGGTGTGGCTTCTCAAATCATAAGTTAGACCACCGTTCTCATGTGCCGCCCAGTCTCGGCCATGTTCTGGCTCGTTCCAAAGGTGTTCGGTGGGGTTGAGGTCGGGGCTCTGTGCACGACACTCGATTTCTTCCGTTCCGACCATAACATCGTCATGTTGAAACAGGTTTGTGCCTCTTAGTTCCTGTGAAGAGAAAGTGTAATGCTACCAAGCTGTTCTATATTGTTGTGAAAGTTGGAGGTCCACATACTTGTGGCCATATAGCGTAACGGTTCTTCAGTCTGATTACGTCATCTGTCCGTGCTGATTAATCCACCTTCTGAAAAATCGTTCTGAGGTAGATGTGTGTAGTGTGTCAGGTGGTGGGATGCAGAACCAATCGCGCGCGATTTAGTTATGAGACGCGTCATGGACTGCGTCAGCATGACCCGCAAGTTAATCTTAAACGTGTACACCAAATGAAATCTTGTAAGGAGTAGTGTTGAACATCCATAAATATACTATGAATAAAATAAAAAAACAGCCCAGACATGAAATCATGGCATCGTGCATACTTTGCTACTGTGTTTGGTTTGTTTTTCATATAACAGTGGTTGAAAGCTAGTGTTTCCAAAATGGCCGTGATCTACCAGAACATTCTCTCATTGCTTTGTACCACTCCTCACAGATCATGTGTTAATTTAGTGTTTTTGTTTGTTTGCATCCCCCTGACCAGCCCTTATGTGTCTCTGAGCTCTGTTTGTATCATGTCCACTTTGTTTTGTCACAGAATGACCTGTTAGCATGTTCAGATCCAAACCAAGCAACTCTTTATATGTGAATTTGGATGTTAAATTTGAAAGGTTATGATTGGCGTTTGTTTTTGTTTTTTCTCTCTCTTGTGCATTAACCCCTTAAAGACGATGCACTGTCCTGCTTTCTCATTTCAGTAACCCTCCAGCATGTAAAACTTTTTCTTTTTTTTTCCACATTATCACATTCCTACCTGGTTTATTCCCTCGTTTCTGTTTCTCTAATTTTTTTTTTTGTCAGTGTTGACCCACATTGAGTCTCCATTTTTTTTCCCCGCTTTGTGTCCACAGAAAGGCCTAAAGAATGTATTTGACGAGGCGATTTTGGCAGCCCTGGAACCCCCTGAGCCCAAGAAGAAGCGTAAATGCATACTGCTATGAGCGCCCTTTTCATTCTCTCTCCCCTCCTTTCCTCCGCTAAGGCTGGCCATTGGCTTTGTACTCTTAAAAAGCAATGCCTAAGAAAAAAAAGGAAGTGAGTTAAAACATTTTTTTTTTGCTCTGCAATAAATATAATCTTAAGAATACGTTCACGCGTGCGCACGCGCACACACACGGAGGGCTCAAATCAGTTAATCAAGCTCCCTATAATACCACAGATTAGATTTACATTTTAAATGTGTTACTTCACGGTGAACCGTAGAGACGTGGATTTTTTTTTTTTTGTCATTTAACCAAGTTTTTACTGGCTAATAGTTCAGACACGTGGGGCGGAGACTGTTATTAGCATGTACTAGAGACATATGCTAGCAGCTCCGCGAATTCTCCCGTGTAGTCAGAGTTAAATGTCTAACCTTTATCTTTACACTAGAACGTCACCAGAAGTGCTTGGAGAAAATAATAAAACTAAAAAAAAAAAAAAATTATATAAAAAAAATCCTCTTTCTTTGCCAATATCCCCACGTTGTAGGAGGTTTGAAAGAGTAACCATGTAAATAAGAGCGGATTATCATAAAGGACTCGTCGCACAGAATCGGGTTTTCTCACGCAGGGAACTTTTAACAGTGTTAGCAGAACAAGTGGCGCGTTCTATTGCATTGCCAGGGACCACGGAAGCGTGTGTTGTGTTTTTTTTTTGTTGTTTTTTTTTTTTTGTTTTTTTTGTTTTGTTTTTTTTTTGGGGGGGGGTTCCCCCCTTCAGAAAACTTATAATGCATGGAGGTAAGCGCCTCTGTTTTCCTTTATATAGGTTAACTACTTTCTTGAATGAATTAATTAATATTAACGTAAGCTGACATGTTGTAGGCTCCACTTGTTTTTACCAAAATGTTGGGGGTTTTTTCCCCACCTTTTTTTCCCCCCATTTCTTCCCTTTTCCTTAATGCTTGTCACTTTTTTGTTTTCATCATATATGGGCCGGATCCCAGTGAAACTCTGATCCACCTCTTTATTTTATGGGCTAAAAACAAACATTAGTGATGATGATGATGATAATAATAGTGATAACTTAAAGGCACCGTGTTTGCGGTTGTGTAAGAGTTGCCCAGGTGGATCGAGGTTGATCTGATTTCCTGTCGTTCATCACCCGTTTTGTTTTGTGTTCATTTCAGTGTAAGACCAAATGCTATGTATGAATTCTGTCCTTTGTACTGTATATGCATTCTTTTAAAGATTATTAAACTTGTACCTTAATTGCCTTTATTTTGTTTACTTTGTATCTGTCTGATGGACAAGGTCGGGATCCGTTTGCCCGCCGTACAGATTTGACATGTTTGCTTCAACCACGAATAGCAGTAGAACTTTGGCGTTGTAAAGGGAAGAATGTACGATCTAACGTACGATTGAAGGAAATGAACCTACCGAACCGTATTTCTGCCAGCAGAGGGTGCTGTGGTGATATATTGTGATCTGCTGTACATGAATACAATCAGGCATGAGACCTCATTATTGTTCTGCCCGCACCGATTATACATCATTTGTAGGCTAATATATGTACGTTTTGAGAACTCATTAACTACGGTTAATTAAGGTAAAAAAAACAAACAAACAAACAAAAAAAACAACCTTGCAGGATATATTTTAAAAGCTTATCCAAGCATGCAACGCCTAGCAGACTTGAGCTATGCGACATGCTGATCCATGTCGGTGGTGTCAAAAGCACAGAGACTGTCAATATATACTGTAACGTTGCTCTCAACTATGATGGATGACTGGGGATGCTTTGGAGCGCTATCCCGGTTCTAGATCAACACTGCCTCCCTAAGGTGTTGATGGATCGCCTGTCATTGCAGAGGAGTATGTGTGTAGTGCTCTTACCTTGTTTTTCTTCTTGGGTTGAGTTCTAACAAATGGGTGATCTAGGATTTCTGAATTGAGAAGGACGTCGAACACGTCTCATATTTTTTTTATTGAGGAAATAACACCCTTGATGCATATTTAATGCATGAATTCAAAAGGCCAGAAATGCACTTTTTAACCCCTATATACGTATTATGAAAACATATAGATATGTTTTTTCGTGGAAAGTGTTAAAACGAAAATTGACCGACTGTGGGCTGCCGATGAGGTGGAACTTCTACTTGAATACCAAGGGTTCTTATCTGCAATCTCTCTTTACAGTGCGGTTACATCGTGTAAACCCCCGATTTCTTCACCTCCACTATTGTTTCATTTTCAGTCACTCAAAACTGATCTGGACCTCGGGACGCGATCTCTCCCTTCATAGTTAGGTGTACGTGTTTGGAGATTGACAATAGGTTGAAGTCCCATATACAGAACGAAAGAAAAGCCCCTCAAGACACATTACCATGGTTTGAGCTTCGCCGGTGGGTTGGGCTGTACTGAGTTGACTGTACATGGTCCCTTTACACATTCCACGAGTGTCTTGGACGATATCTGTCAGCAAGCACTTGCGCTAAATAGCCGCAGAAGGCGATTAATTATGCCGTGTGTGGAATGGCTGGTATTCTTTAGGCTTTTTTCTTTTCTTTTTTTTAAACTAGGTGTGGGCGACCACCTGCATGAGAGTCCTGGTTATCAGCGTCGCTATCACAATACAGGCTGCTCCCACTGCCAGCTCTGCCGGGATGGGCACGCATGAAGTTAAGTTTCCACGCTCCGGCTGTGCTATCGTCACATGACCTCCCTCTGAGCTCATTTACAAATGCCATAGCTTTAAAGCAACGTCGAAGTAAGCGTTTGGCCTGCAAAGAACATAGACGATTCTAATTGGTCGGAAAGTGTCAATGATTTAATTTTCTTTTAAATCGAGCTCGGAATGTGGTGTTAACGCACGCGATCGTCCTAATATCCTTTATAGTTTCCATAGTAACAGCTTTGACAAACGTATTTAATTGTCGATGTGGTGAATGAGGTGTTTTGTTTGACGTTTTTTGGATGGAGTCTCCAGTGTTGTAGCTTACTTCCGTCTGCGCTTTACGGTTTCTTGGTAACATGTCGAGATACTAACTTTTTTTTTTAACGTTAAAAGAAATTCTAAGCAAATAAAAATAACGTATGACGTTTGTTAACGCCCTTTTCTTTTTTATTGTAGTTGTTGGCAAATTGGTGCTGTTAATGGAAAATGATCAACCTCTGAGTGGTCACAGTAACTCCGTTTCATCACACTACTCTGTCGTTAATTATTTATTTAGAACACCAGGTCCCTGAGTGAGAAACTGGTAAACCAATACCACCCCGTTCACTACAGGCATATCCTCAAAGGTGTGATCGAAACAGGATTGATGCTGTCCAGTCTACCTCAATAAGATTTCATTGCACGTACTCCCATTAACGTATTCTCTCAGTTCCCAAAAGTCTTATTTAAATGTTGCATCAATCAGACAGAACAAGCCATTAGTCATCTAGTGCCTATTTAAAGTGTTGTCCATGTGGCTCCTCAGGACTTTTTGCTGGCATTAATTTTAGCCACAGTAGAGCTGACCCGAACCCAAAACAAACGCTTGGACCTCTGATGTTTTGCTTCTGCCGAGAGCAGCGAGATCTCTCCCTCAGGATGGCATTTTTCTTGATCGTGGCTCATCATATCTTGTTTTAACCAGCACCTCTTGGGAAGCCCAATTAGGACAAAAAGGCCAAACCCAGGGCACTAAAGCGATTACAGAATGCTAGATAAGCCCATGAATATTGCTAGCGGACGGAAGCCCAGTTCGAGCTTAACGGTCCCGTGAGTGGCGTGTCAGGAGTAAGTCAGCGCAGTGGGAGATGAAGTGTAGATAAGCCCCTTGTGCTTTGGAAAAGGGGCTGAGGGAAGCATCTGATACCATACGCCAGTCAAAGCCGAACATGCTCGGGATTTGTTGAAAAGCGAGTCTGTGGAGTGAGACAGCTATGCGGCGATGAAATATCGCAGAGTCGTAAATCAAAAAGCCCACATCTCGCCGTCCCTCCTCTCCTCTCCTCCCACCCTTTGGCCATCTGCGCCATGGCAACGTGTGAAGCCTGGTCTCGGGAAGGCGCATACCTACCGTGGCTGCATTGTAGGAACACGCATGCTGTCATTACACTGGATCAGCTTAACTCTGCTTTTGTTTGTTTCGCTTCTATGCACATGACACACAGAGCAATTCGGGACGTAGCCTACAGTACGCACCTTTTATAACGGGCGTGCTCTTTTTATTTATTTATTTATTTTTTAAATGTAGATTTAATCATTTAGTGTTTGGCTTTGAACGTTTATCTGGACCTGTTCTGTGACCCAGAAATAACACAACAGCACTCCATGCAAAGTTCAAACGTCTTAAAAACATTAAAACTCTCATTTTGTTGGCCCTCCTATGAGATGCACGAGTTTCATTTTGAGCGTTTTGGCACGCCCTGTTCTTTTAAATCTGCTCACACAAGGTAATTAAATATTAACACGAGTCTGCTGTTACGTCATGTGCATGCGTCGTTAGACTGTTTAATGTTATCCTCTGATGCACTGTTAAAACCTAGAATGGGATTTTCCTTCTAAATTGTTTTCAATGGGTGTGATGGTAAGAAAAGCAGACAGAGCGACGGGGGCCTGCTCAGTGCAGTTCTCACCCTGTCACTACGTGGCCTCGTGCCAGCTTCGGCATGAGCACCCTCAGCGCAGCAGAGATGTTTAACAGCAGGGAAGTCAACAGTGACGAGTGCTATGTTTCACCGTGGCTTATTATGACAATCGTTTTCACTTACGGATTTGGGATACATACGTTTCATCCACGGGCCGTCTCCTCTGGTGCGGGATTCGAATCCTGACAGGTGTTCGAGGTGTCTGCGTCGACCTACATGGTCAAACATCCATTACGTGAACCCAGGACAGCCAAGTCCAAACTAGTGATGCCAGCATGGATTCAGTACAGGTGGTTGGAGAAATCCTGGGTGAAGGATTTAGCTGTCCGTTTTCTCTTTATTACCGATAACAACTTTATAATATTCTCCACACCTGTGTTCTCAATCGCTAGACATGATATTGGCTTGTACAGGTCACGCTCCACCTTTACAGATTTACCAGTGCACCTAAAAGAACTGTGGGTCTCTGACGGCTCAGAACATGGATCATTTTTGAACTGTAGAACCCTGTTGGGCTTCTGGTCTACTTAGAGCCCCAAGAACCCCCACACACCTCCTACTACCATCCTCATTATTACCCCCGTTCTCTTTGATTACAATTTTTTGATATTCTACATCACAGTGCATGACTATGGGTTTTACAGGTAGCATTCCACCTTTTATAGATTTACAACAGCACCAATAGGAACTAGGAGAAGTTTCAGAGGATCCAGTCATGGACAATTTTAGACCCCCTTGGGTTTCTTGTCTACTCAGGGGCCCAAAGAATCCATCTGACCTCTCGCCACTATTCTGTATTATACCCTTCTTCGGATCCAACCTGGGCATGATATTGGGTTTTACAAGTTGCATACCATCTTTACAGATTTACAGGGGCACTGATAGGAACTTGGACGGGTTACAGGGGCTCTAATCAAGGACTATTTTGGACCCTGCTCAGCTTCCTGTCCACTCTGGGCACTCACCACCTACCACTATGCTGTAGTCTGCCCTGAGTTTTGGATAAATAAATAAATCATAATGTTCTCCACATCTGTTTTCTCATCAGTGCTTGATCCACGCTCGCATCACACATTTAAAGATTTACAGGGTATTTTTAGGAACGTTGAATCCCCAGACACCCCCACCATGGACAGTTTTTTCCTGTAGGACCCCCTTGGGCTTCCTGTTTACTCAGGGCCCAGGGAAACCACCTCACCTGACAAAGCCATCCTGTATCATGCTCGTCGAGTACTTTTTATTCACACCTGTGTTCTCAATCACTGGACATATTGGTTAATACAGGTTGCATTGCCACCTTTACAGATTTACAACTATAAACTATACACCTATAGGAACTTTGGGTCACCTAATTGGACTTCTTGTGTACTCCGGGCCTTCTACCACCATTCTCTTTATTACGCCCTTCTCTTGGACAGCAGTTCTGTAAGATCTTGGGTTGTACAGGTCACATCTCACACAACTTTACAAAAGTACAGGGACACCTATAAAGTCTCCTGATACCCCCACTAATTTTATTCTGTAGTACCCTCTTGGTCTTAATGTTTGCTCTGGGCCCTCAGACTCCATCTCATCTCCCACCACCCCCTCTTTTTCCGACACACTTCCAGATTTGACAGTTGCATCACTATTCTGATATGCGGATTCAAATTTAGCTTCCAAAGCATAAGCACATGGACTGGAAAAGGCTTCATATATCAATGCTTGATGGACGAGCCATTGTGGAGGCATTCTTGTGGTTCATCCTGAAACAGTGCTGTATAGTAAGGGGCTGCCGTATAGGCAAAATCCGTGAGGCTCGCCTCGACTTGAAATTCCGCAACGATCGTTTGAGACGTCCACGACGGCATGTCTTTCAAAATAGAATGGGGATAGGGAAGCGTGAAATTCAATTCAGCCTAAAGCACTCTTATTCACACTACCACTTTCTGCCACGTTCTCGAGAGGCAGCGCACCAAGGTTTGCATTCTTTACCACAGAAACTCCACACCGGCACTCGCCTGGGAACACATCCAGCGGGACGGGGTTGTCAAGAACCGAAGGATTAAAAGTATTGTTTGCTACGCACAGTACATGCACAGGCTTCTCTAGCCACTTTTCATAATACAATATGGATGCTGTGTCTCTGGGGGGCTTTAATAAGCTTGTCCTGGAATTTAAAAAATGCCTCCGTGTGCGTCTGCTTGTGTCAGTTTAGTAAGGGTTCGACGCACCTGGGAAAGATTGTGAGATTTCTGAGAGGAAATGCACCTCGTCAACCAAAATCTTGGTGTCGGCACTTGTCAAGGTCCTTGGTATTGGGTCGCATATTGTAAGGGCCTTACTTGTGTATTGCACAAGCTGGTGGTTTTTGCGATTGGGGGGATTGATGGAGGGTGGTGGGCGGAGTAATGTAACTGTCATCACAAACAAGAAACATCTGTCTCATTTGTGTAACTTGTTTTCTTTTAATATGAGAAGTATGTTGGTGGAGATGTGTGTTTTGAGGAAAGCCTTGAAGGAGAGACCAGAGCACTTTGAGTCTTCTTATCCTTTTTTCCTTTTGCGATTTCAGGAAAGCATTAGGAGTGGCCATAAGCTGTCATTTGTCAAATGAAATGCCAAACTCGAAGTGGAAGAGTAGATCGAAACGTAAGAAAATGGCGGCCTGGTTTTGTTTGGTATAAATTTTTTTTGTTTGTTTTCCCAAGCGCACATGATTTGTCAGGAGTCTGATATAGAATAGCTGTAATGTGAAAATCGTATAGCCTTGTCTAATTACAGAAAGCTTTCATTTCCCAAAACAAAGTCATATTAAAAAGTAGCTGAAAGGTCCAAACCTCTGATCTCAAATACCCTTTATTGAATTGTACCTTGATAATCATGTTATGTCTCAGGAAAATCCTCTACAGATATTAAATTACCGTGTGGTATTTCTGTCAGAGGCGGTATCTGGATTGTGTGACTGGATTGTATTTCACCAAGCGACATCCCCCCAGGACTTCTCTCTCTCTCTCACTCAGTTTTCATTCGTTTATAGGTGGTCCCTAATAGTGACCTTTTTAATAATCTCTTAATTCATTCATCAACCTTATGGAAACGTAGTAGTCGATCTCATCTTTCAACAACGCGTAGGCTCCAAGTATCTCTAGCATCTAGCTTTGCTGAACAAAAAAAACGCAGCCCCGCTATCGGTACTTCCAACAAAAGGAAAGGCAAAACAAGAATCCACAGGATTATGAGGATTCTGTGGCTACAGTGATGCCCTCCGTTTTAATTTTGCCTACCAAAATAACAGACAACTGCCTCCTCTTTTCAAACCCCCCGCCCCCAGCCCCCCAAACCTCCTACCATAATCCCGAGCTTATTAGACCCAGACCTTTTGAGAAAACCTGCTGTAGGGCTATAAAAGAAGTTCTGGAAACCATGTGCTCTTCAGATGCTGATCATCTGACCTACACGTTGAGTGTAACTTTGGATGAGGTTGGGTTTTTTTTTTTCTCTAGAAGCAAAGCACTGGTGTGTTTGACGCCACACTTTTTCTGCACCGCAATTCAAGACATTTACACCAGACCTGCTCGAGTCGAAAGCTGATATCTAAGTACTTTTGGCAGTGTCCTCCAATCTCCTTATAACATTTTTAAATTTCTGTCCACTCACCACACACCTTAACAGTGAAATACGTTCTATTTCTGTCCTCAGGCGATCTCTATTACAAGCTTGGCGATGTTGGATATTCGTCTTTTCTGTCCAGACGCCATCGCCGTGGCAACGAGCTCGTTTAAAAACTCAGTGCTTATTAAAAGCTTCATTGGGGCAACAGCTGAGCCAGTGGTGTTGAGGTGAGAGCAGAACCATCTTTAGTATTTTAGAGCACCAAACCACACGTACGTGATGGCCAACATCCCTCATTCCTGCCACATAGTTTCCATAAATATTTATTGTTCTTGGTCTGACGGTGCAGTCCGGGCCGTGTCGCCGGGCAGCTGGGGTACGAGCTGAACGTGTCACGCACCGACCTCTGCCTTTTATCTCTTAATCAGGCTCCAGAAGTCTGAGTCTGCAGGACTACCAGTGTCGTCCTGTTAAATATCTAGAACATCGTGTTCATATCGAAACCCTGTGCGTTATTTCACAATCCTGTAGTGACATTATAGTATGTAAACACTTCCAGCCAAACAGAGCAGGAAATTATTTTACCTTACTATTTTAATGATCATTTTGCAGAAAAATAGAAAATATGTAAATGACAGTTGTGTGTGTGTGTGTGTGTGTGTGTGAGAGAGAGAGAGAGAGAGAGATATGGACGAGCTTTCACTTGTGAAGAAATACAGCAGGTCTCATTCTCTCGTCTTTCAGAATGCATATATTTCATTTAAATGTACATTCATATGCAGTATAATCCTCTTCAGTGTATAAAGTCTTTTACAGAGCTATGGTTCTTTTAGAAGCGTGCCTTATAGCAAGGTTGTACTACAGGAAAATGTGGAATAAAGTTTATTTATTTGTTTAGTTATGTATTTTTGTCCATGGTCATATAAATAGTTCAGTCACGCTGCTTGATGTTTAGTGGAAGAGGGAATGCTCTGAGATGAAAAGTGCTGGAGTCACCGTGCACCACATCCGTGGTACGAACAAACAACTCGTTTAATCGTGGTTTTGGAAACACGGTCACAGATCCGTCCCGATAACCGACGCTGATTAACGACTGGACTTTAATATTCTTGTGCAGGGATGTTTTTTAAATCCTGCCTGCTGAGTTCGCCTGGTAACACTCCACGGAAATAACACCATGCTCTTACTTTTATTTTCCTTACGAAAGACGAGAAACTCCTTAATACTCCTTAATAAATTTATATATAAGACCAATGCTGTACATTTACGTGAGTGATATTGCGCTCTCTTTTTTTTGCTTTTTTTTTTTTAAAGCAGCATAAAAATGTCCACCTTCTATCTAAAATGCTGTTTTGACGAATGGAAAAATAATATAGATGTACACCTGGACTGCATCTCAGTCTGTTAGAAATTCCCTTTGATGTCCGTGACTCCAGATAAGATCCTAAAGCAGCATTGATAGGGGGGGGGTCTCCTCGTCTCTTCACCCAAACCAAAGGTTACATGTCCATCCTCCACCACCCCATACCCACTCACACTGGAGCTAATCACAATACAAAAAAACCCAAAAACTTAAAACATAATCACTCCGATTCCAATAAGTTAGAAAACCATAAGAAAATAAGAAAGTAACCACAAAAAAATGGAGAGAAAAATACTCTCAAGTGGGACTTGAAATAAAAAAGAACTCTATTTGCCCCTAAAATTGTGTCCCATGTATGACATGTTCTTTTATAACTGGTTGAATCTGTGAATATCTGTCTTCCCTTTTTTTCTTTTCTTTTATTCTATTTGGAGTCAAAGAAGGAAAGAGGGAGTATTTCTGTTAAGTTCGGTGGAGGGAAAGCAAGGGGAGAGGTTTGCAGGAGAGCATCACCGACACGTGTGCATCTCCACCATCTTGCGGCACTGTTTGCACTTGACGTAGCAGCACCAGTGGAATTTGCAGCTGCACCTGTCTACCACCTCCACCTCTTGCGTCTGGAAGCCGCGCCCGCAGCACATGAGCTCGCAGCCGTCGATGGCTTTCGAGGTCTTGTTGCAGTAGCGGCCCACCGTTCCCAGCATGCCTGGTGTCCTCGGGTCATGCTCGCAGAAGTCAGGGCTTGGGTCCAAGTAGACCAGGTCCTCGTCTGTGTGCGGCTTGAACTGCGAGTTGCGTGGCACCAGAGCTCGGGTGGTGCCTACCTTGCGCTGCTCCACCTCGGTGGCGCCGTCAAACTTCTCCTTAATGACATTGCCGACCTTGCGGAAAGGGGGCATGGCTTTCCAGCAGGTCTTCACCTCGCATGAGCCGGAAACACCGTGGCACTTGCAGTCCACTCGCATGTGGTTCAGAATCGCCTAAGGAAGAGATATAACACAACTCCTGGTAAAGCAGTTATACCAATCTTCCGGCATTTTTTTGAATCATGTCATTATGTCAGATTAGTAATAATTCTCAAATTTATACATGTCAGAGTGTATGATTTAATAGATCGTTATTTTATTATTAGAATTAGGAGATCCTAATTCTGACCAAAAAAAAGTTTTTCCACCTTCAGATCGAAATCGCGATCTTAGGTTAGGGTTCTTAGGCTTTATATTGTGTTAAGGCAGATACGTGCAGAACAGCCATTTCACTACTCACTTCATCTTATCAGCATGATTCACTCACTATTAATCCATGGGTATGTGCTTTCAGAATTACTTATAATCTTGGAATGGCAACCAATTAAGCCTCTGTGGACCTCACCTTCCTCCCTGCCTCATTATTATGGAGATTCATTAGGGCTCGGTTGGACGACTGCCCTTTGCTTCTTTCCCTGACGTCCACGAAGGACTGGGAGAAGGCGACTCCGTAGGCGATGTTGTCAGAGCACCCTGACCACTGGAAACCTGGAGAGAGTGAAAAAGAGAGCGAGAGAGAGAGCTTTTTAAAAATGCAAAATGATCATCAAAATGACCCTCTATGATCATTCATTCATCTTGATGACAAGTGCTTTTATGCTTTACGACAAGCCTTTTTGTATCCGGAATGAACTTTTCTCCTTTTGATTAATCGGCGGATGTTAAAGGCGTTCTTTTCATCGTACCCTGAGGGCTCACGCCGTGCACGTTGCGGTCACAGCCGCACTTCTCAAGCTCCCCGCTGCTGCACGCCCTGGTCACGGCATATGCAACGCTTGCAGCGGAGATGGCGTATACAAACGCAGCCTCCCTTGTGCCTGTCGAAAGATGTATGAAAGTGATGTTAATACAGTATGGTGCTGCGGGATATCGTGGATATCGTCATCTCCTGATATTGATGACGGTACCTTGCGTGACAACCTTGCCGAAGACAGGCATGGAGTCCAACGTCGAGCAATTCCACCGCCGGTTACGGAACTGGTACTGGCACTCGTCAATGGCCAGCTGAGCGCCCCGGCGTACGGCATCCATCACCTCTACGTTGCGTTTGCAGATCTGCACCTGCCTCTGGATGAGGCCTCGCAGCTTCTCACAGGTCTCCTCGTCGGAGATGCTCCCCACAGACGACAGCTTGGCCAGATACCTTTTATAGAGAAAGGAACAGAAATTATCTAAGCAAGCTCAGAAGACCAAATGGACAACAAGTATGTTTAAAATAGAGATGGAACTTATCAGGTACTCGGGTTCAGTGTCAGGATGATACCAGCAAAAAAAATGGTGGAGCGAAGATCACTATTGTTAACCTGAGCAAAAAAGAACTAATTCAATCTGATCCTGTAATGAATCTATCTTGAATCGATATCAGAGAATAAATTAATTGGGTGTCATTTTACAGCTGTGTAACATCTATTTCTAAAGTAAAGAATATTAGATGGCTGTCAATGTCCGGTGATGCTCAAAGTTTCGTTGTCTGTAAGAGAAATCGGAATCGTGCCATCGTACTCTCAATCTAGTTCATAGTAACCGTGTATACATTTAGGCAATTAAGAGAATATAAAATCTCTGTTAGAAGAATATATACAATACATTACTGTCTGAATGAAGTATGGTGTGATGCTGAATCAAATGGTGTATGAATGCGATACTCTGATATGTTTCAGTTTCCTATCAAGGTTGCTCAAACATCAAAAAGAAAAGGACTTCCAAATGGACTTTACAATTACAAAAAAAAATAATAATTCCGCACTATTGTATGGAGCATAGAAGATGAGATAAATATTTATGGGGTGGCTGTAGTTCAGGTTCATGTCCGCTAATCGTAGGGTTGGAGGTTTGATTCCCGGCCCACATGACATGCTGAAGTGTCCTTGGGCAAGACATTGAACCTCAAGGTGCTCATGATGGCAAGCTAATTCCTTGCATGACAGCTCTCCTACCACTGGTCTGTGTGTGGGGGTGTGTGAGGGTGAGTGGGTGAGTGTGTGGGTGGTTGAGTGTGTGGGTGAGTGAATGGGTGAATGTGAAACAGTGTAAAGTGCTTTTGCAGAACCACTAAGGTTAAAAAGCGCTATATAAGTGCAGACCATTTAAATGAATTTCATATATTTAAATGAGTTTGTGCTACATTTAATGAATTTATATTTACATTCGTGTTGTTTTTCCATCTTTGTTTAAACAAATATTTGCCTTTAAGGACACATCATTCAAAATAAAAGTTAGCTGCTTAACAGGAATGTCGCTATTTCATTAGAACATAAAAAATATAAATGCAGTTACTTCATTGCGGTTCATCTTCCGTCTGGACTCCATTTAACTCTAATACATATCTGAGGGCAGACGAGTAGGATTGGCTAACTATCTGAAGTGTGCGACCCAAAAGAGCGTCTAATTCTTCTGTGGGAATTTTAAAACCGCACCCATAATTTATATTCCTTTTAAAGCCAAGACTTGCTTCTAGCAAGCTCAAAAATGTGAATTTATTTAATATACCACAGAAAAAACCAACCCCAAATTAATTGAATGTGAAATGTAATATAATTCACATTTTCAAGTGCTTTTGTCAGGTTCCAAGCTCCATATTGCTGCATCATGTGAGCAAATATCCAAAACCAGACCAAACCCCACCGAAAAGAGCGAAGATGCTGTGCACAAAATCATCCAAAACTGACCAAACAGAGCGTCCGGGTATCATTCCACAGGTTCAGCGACCCGTCGTAGCTATCTGTTTGTTTTAAGCATCTGGTAAGCACAAACAGTATAAAATGTAAACAGAGTGTGGAACTGCTGAGAAGTTCGTGGAGAGCTTACTGGAGAGTCAGGCAGACGGGCTCAACTGGGGGAACGCTGAGGGGGCAGCTAACTACAAACATTATCTTTCACTCTCACCGCAGGGGCAGACGGGTCAGGGACATGGTGAGGGGTTGATTGGGGGGGAGTGGGGGGGTGATTGAGGAGTCGGTTGTGGCATTGCTCAGGCTCACGCTGGGTTCCAGGTCTCTCTTAAAAGCACCTTATAAAAATAGGTTGTTTCACGAGCTCGTCAAAAACACACTTAGAAATTCCCCTCCAAACAAGTGTCTACTTTAGGGTGCGTTAATGGCAGCAAGTGGAGATGTCTGGGTAAAAACAAATCGTTCGAGAGGAGGGGTTTGTAAACAGATAAAAACCTGTTTAATGGCTGGATTGAGCAGTATTGCAGCATGTGTTTTAAAAAAGCTTGAAATTTCCCTTCGTAAACGTGATTGAAGATATCACGGGGGATACCATTCGATTGTAATTTCTATACGTTGTGATAGTAATTTTGTTGATGTTGATACTCGAGCACTGATATGAGTTTTCTCCTCGTTTTTGACCACCAGTGATCATCATGGTTGGTTATGCCAAGTCTGAGACAATCTGTTGACAAGGTCTAATTTTGTAGGCTAGGGATGGGACAGACACCTTCTTGTTCCTGAAGCACTCATATCACCACGCAGCTGCTCTGATAACCTCCTTCTCACCGTCCTCCTCCTCTATCTCATCCACATTCAGACAAGTGGGGTGACATCACTGACTACACCAGCCGTCCTTTCTGATCTTATTGGTACTTATCGGTACTCGGACATCACCCCTGGTTAAACCATTTAACCAGGAAGCATACGTGTATTGAGCTCTTGAAAGGATTTTTCTCTGCGTCTGACGTTTCCCACCACAAACCTTACTGCGTTGATCCGTGCTCACCCTGTCTGCATGCGATTATAATTACAATACGGTCTAAAAAAACCAAAGCTGAGTATCGGTACCAGCTGCTCGTATGATGCTAGCGTTCATAACAAAAAAAACGTTCAAAAGGAAAACACCTGCTAAACCACAGGGAGAGGTTTTTTCATGTGGGAATGCTTGGCCAGACCTTGGGGGGAGATCTTTGTTTGTGGTGTTTTACGTTTTATCTTCTGTTCCCTCTTCCTCCCTTGACTTTCGCCCTTTGTTTTCCGAAAGCATACCCTCTACATGCTACGGTTAACAAAACACGGAGATAAAGACTGTGGGATTTTGAGTGGGAACTGGACAGTCCCCCACCCCCCCCCCCCCCACAAGAGTTACATTTGTGTTGAACTACCTTGCTTTGGCCCCTGAGCACAGCTTAGCCTGGTGCAACTTTACTCAACCGCTTCATACAAGACACAAGTCTAGATGAAAGCTAATTATGAAGACACCTCTTACTTAATGACTTCTGCGTATTCACCAGACGTATCTGAGCAACTTGCCAAATTAAGCAAGGATTAAGTTTCCTCCTTTGGAGGATGAAAAAAAAAAACAATCGGTGTGAGTAACCAGACCTAACCAGAACTCTTTTGCTAGATGAAGACGCTTGCAAGAAACGAAGACGAAAGCAAGACCCCCACGTCGATTGTGTTTACACCAATATTTACTATTTACATATTTCTCTGTTCTGCATCACAGGCTTCTCATGACAGAGTGATGAAAGGCGTGTTTATCCAGAGTCATTTCGCAATCCTTCGGGATGTTTCTATTCACCGTTTCAACCGCTATTTTCCCCTCTCGCACCGTTTGTTATGCCAGTTCAGGTACAAACCAACGTTTGCTGAAGGTTGAGAAGAGAGCAATGGCTTTACATGGTCACAACTCACCGCTGGTGTAATAGCATAATTACCAGTCATTATGTTGTAAAGGTTCACACACACACACACACACACACACACAACCACACACACACACACACACACAACCACACACACACACACACACACAGGTATTTCTTGATTATTAACTAATCTCTCTAGTCACTAATCTCTGTGAAAATAGAAAATGCAAAAAGTTTGTCATTACGCAAGCATACAGATATTATCCAGGTGAAATGACGCTACTACTGAAATCACACAAATCACTCGGCCGTTAGCATTCCTTGTTGTCTGTCATGGAAGTTGGACATGACCAAACAAACAAACAAACCCCAGGGCAACCCAGAACCAGAATCATTTCTGTACAGATCTCTACAAATCTCGGTTTAACTCTAGAGGGCAGTCTTTTCTCAGATTCGCCCTCGAGCATCGGCAGGACAGCGCCGGTCGTCTTCGGAAAGTGTTTCTAAACCATACAAATACGGATGTCTTGGCGCCGGTTGTTGTGCATCTGATGCGCATCCAGTTCATCGTGACAACAGCATTAAAAACTCCACCATGTGACATGTCAAACGATTCACTGTTTTTTGTTTCGTTTTTTCTATACGAGCCCTCTGATACGATAATCCTTGCCAGCATTTCCTGAAATAAAATGGATACGGAGTGAGATGGACGATCGAGGCATTACAATAGAGCCAAAATGTGTCCTCTGGACACAATCGGAGCAGAGATTTGCTCAGAAATACTCCTCTATCTACACAGGAGGCACTCGGGTACATGAGTGGCCACGAACTCTGTTATACGCACCATACACAAAATGCTAATTTGCTTTGTTGTTGTTGTTTTGCCAATATTTTCATTCAGCTTTATTCAAACAACAGCCTAACAGTGCTTCTCTGTTACCTGTCACTGATTTATACCTGCATTATAAGCAGATAATACTGATGTAACTCGACTGCAGAGTTCTGGAAAAAGTGTTCGAGAAGATCTTTTTCTTGGGGACAGAGTCTCATTCCTGAAGCTCAGCTGGCCTTCTCCAACGTTCAGCATGATAAAACACAGATCCTGAGGAGCGTCGATGGATTGAAGAGAAGCTCAGGAACACACCGCAAACGCGGAGAGAGAGAGATAGAAGTGAACACAGAGCATTTAACCCGAATACGTTTTACTTCTGGGTGGACGTTAAAGTCAAACATAATCCACGTGTGTAGAAATAATGTAAAGATGAGAGAATTTTTTAATTTCTCATGAGGTGTTGGCCCTGGGACTGTCCTCTACTCTCTAACTCTTACCGGTTCCATTTTCTTGAAATGAAAGATTGATTTAACGCGAGATGTTTTTATTAGGCCTGGACAGGATCACCTGCTGTAAGGACTCGGGCGTATGTGAGAACACGGATTTCACAACTTCATTGACCTGTTGTCACTGCTGTTATTTGTGTTAGCAGCGTTAGGCGCCAGGATATATTTTGCATTAGCGGTTTCTTCTCGTGTTGCTCATCAGCTGTGGACTATTTATTGACTGCCGCGCACAGAACCTTTGTTCTTTCCGTCGCAGAGGCTGTGACATAGAGCCGTTCTCTCGAATGTGACCAACGTTCTCACGACGATGATCAAAACTAAACAAAAAACTAAACATAACTGAAGGCCAGATGAAAGAATTACCTCTACCTTAATTTTATGAACATAGATACAAAAGTGTACCGGGGTGGATGGGATAGTTTTGCAGATTTTTATTTTGTGGTTTCTGATGACGCAAAGCGTCCAAATAAATGCTTTCTAGAATGTATATGTACTTTCCAAACATGGTTGCTGTTCCCAAACGTCACTTGGTTGAGAAAAAAAATGGCCGGTTTAAATGGTTTATTCCTTTGGAAGATGGAGAAGCTGATGAGGTCACGGTTAAGCGCCACACTTCTCTGAGGCGTTTTACCGACTAGTGGTTCTTCCTGACTGAAGTATGTTGCTTTCTCAGACTAACCCAGAATGGCAGGTGGGGTTTCTCCATCAGTAAGAGTCAGCAAAAGACTTTCGCTGTCCTCTAGATTGAACGATCTCACTAGATTTGGCATATCTTGAATCATAAATCAGTCGAGCAGTTCAACGCACCTTCACTCTGACTTCCTTCAGAAGGAAGTACGTCAAAATCTAACTTAAATCGTTTTTAAAGCTAGATTATGACTTTCCAGATAAAATACATATTAAATTATTGTAAGTCTGGGCAGTATAACGATACAACTTTGATATCGTGATAAAGTGGGCGTATCATGATCTCTTATATCCTTTTATTTTATTTTCTTTTATTTGAAAATAACAAGACATTTTTAGTAACCTGAAAGCAGCTGATTTCATCGTTTTCTTTATGGAATCTTTCATATTTTTTTCTCCTTTTTCTGTTCCATCCATCTGTCTATCTTCTATATCACTTATCCTACAGGGTCGTGGGGAACCTGGAGCCTATCGCAGGGAGCATGGGGCACAGGCAGGCTACACCCTGGACAGGGTGCCAATATATCGCAGGGCACAATCACATACACACACACACTTACACACCCATTCATACACTACAGAGACTTTGGACATGCCAATCAGCCTACCATGCACATCTTTGTACTGGAGGAGGAAACCGGAGTACCCGGAGGAAACCCTTGCAGCACGTAGAAATCACACAAACTCAAGTACCGCAATATGATCTTGGCATATCACTCGGCCCTGTATTAAATGTGCAGAAGATTACAGTGACATGGAAATGTACAGTGTAGCCCCCCCAGTGTACCATTAGACCTTCATAAGCTTCAGAATTAACCTTTTAGTTATACCCTTTAATCATGTAAAACTCCTTTTAATCGATCACTCAGCATTGTGTTTAAGCAGCCAACCCAGAATGCAGCGTATTCATATGTATTAATGATTAAGCCCATTAATCTGGCATCTCTCCGTTAACGATTGAGCTCATTAAACTGATGCTGCTTTATTAATGATTAATCCCATTAAATAAAGCCCTGCAGAGGTGCACTAAACCGGCACTGATGATGGACAAAAGCTTTTGGCTCACGTGTATAGAATACTTAATAAAAAACAAAAAACTTGTGAATGGATTATTATCAATTTTTATATATATAAAAAAATATTCAGATTAGAATTTTTATTTTTTTTTATAACTAGTCCGTCTCTATGTCGTCAAAGGTAGACAGATTCTGCACAAAGATGTTGACAGGCCGAGCGAAAGGATATGAAATTCACTCGTATCGCATATTCGGTGGTATTATCAAATATCAATTCATTGCCATAAGAATCAACATAGTGCATTGTATCATATTGTATGACAGCAGATTTATCAAATATATCTGTTATGAAATAAAATCATATCGTATTTTCGTAAGTCTATTCTTACAAAGCTGTCTGAGAAAAATTTGCCTCATGACTCGATATTGTTGTAATCCTCTGAGCAGGCCGCTTTATCGGCTTCTCCTTTATCAGCGAGTCGGACGCAAAGGTTTGTACGTGTGCATTTGCCTGTAGATGTGAAGAATGACCGTTTTCCCACGACTAACTCTCAACAATTCTGCATATTCAAAGTATGTCATGTAAGTAAATGAGGCATGCGCAAGTAAATAAACACCACTGTTGTGTTTAGAGTTTAAAACGGGTATTGAGTCATTATTTTGTCGACTGTTTACATACTTGTTTCATATTCTTTGAAACTCGAAGCTGCCATTATAAATGACAGATCTGTAAATAGCTTTTATCCCTTTCATTCAAGATCCAACCACGGTTTAAGCCACAGCTTAAGGCAAACTTGCATTCAAGGCACACACACGCCTTTTTTTTCAGTCATTTTTTTTCTTCTTCTTTAATTTTTGTCAGCTCTGCCAAGCGCGACGTGAAACTGCCTGCTCCTACCTGCTCCCCGGGGCTCCCGTTCAAATCGCTCTGTCAAAATAATCATATTTTTCCAGACAGGTAAAGATTTTTTTTTCTTTTTGGTGCCTTATCCTCTCGTGGGCTGCATGCCTGTGCATGTCTGAGAGCTTCTCCTGTCACCACACCTAGAGCTCAGGTCCAAAAACACGGCCAAATAAACCAACTGACGGGCACAAAGTACGCTTGAGGGGGAACATTTGCACAGATAAATATCAATCAGTCGCTTCTGAAAAGCTGTTCTGTATCATCTCAGCTGCTCGTAGGCTTCACTACTAAAATGAAAAAGGTTCCAGGATCTTGTACACGTTCTCTGAGTAGCCTCGCTATAGCAAGTGGTGCACGAATTTCAGTAGGAACCTCTACATGTTTACCTGCCTACCCAATTATATAGCGCATGAAAATATACCACTGGGTCTGACGTACTGATCAGGTGAGTTCCACCAGAAAGCCTTTAGAAATTCAAGCACATTTAAGAACCGTTTCCTCATTGTTAAGGTTCATAGAAGTGCCGTGAAGGTTTCTAAGCGTGAGACTATTCAGCGAACCTGCACCCGAAGATCTAAAACACACAGAGTATCCGGCGTTTTGGAAAACCTTTTGAGGGTTCTTTGGATTGTTTCAGCGAATAAATATTTCAGATGCAAGTGATGAAGGACAATAATAAGGAGCCCCAGAGTTCTTTGCGAACTCTTTCTGACATACTTTATGAACCTTTACATATTAAGACTCTCCATAAAAAAGCGGGAAATATCAGAAAAGATCACGCTGGTAAGCTGGTAAAAACAGAAGGTTCCTGGAAAATCTTTTACAGGTTCTTTGAAATGACACTTTTTCAGAAACTTTCACCGTGCCTATATGAGCCATAATGGTGCATAAATGGTTACTAAAAGAACCTAATTTCAATAAACTCATATACAATAATAATATTGTGAAACATGGTGGAGTGCTGTTTCTTGTGTACTGTATAATACATTTAGGGGTTCTTAGTGAAATGTTAGAGTCCTTTAAGGAACCATTAGTACCTTCTATAATATCTTCTATAGTAGGTGATTTAGCTATGCTCTAAAAACCAAAAGGTTCCTATAATACATTGTATAGGTTCTTTGAACAGTCTCACTATCAGAAACATTCACTGTGCCTATAGGAACCTTAATAGTGCATGAATAGTTCCTAAAAGAACCCTACTTTTGATAAGAACCCCCCTAAATATAGATATGTCTTCAGTATTAAACAGTACAACACCCTGTTTGTCATATGAGTTAAGTGGGTTCTAACTCAGCAAATGAAAGTTCTGCTTGAAAACTTTGGGGTTCCTTAATTGAAACCATTGTTCTTTTAGGAACTGTTTGTTTCAAGAACCTTGCTTTGTTCATTCGGCGAGCCTGTCTGAAAAAAACAGGTATCTTCCAGGAACCTTTGTTTTTAGAGTTTATCTAAATTTCAGATAAGAGAAAATATTGTTGAAGAACATTTAAGGGTCTCAGAGGAGACGTTTAGGAATTACAAACGCTTGCTTAAAGAATGCTAATTTCAATAAGAATGCTTACAATAAATAATAATAAATGTAAAAAAGTACACGGTAACTAACACTCCACCATGTTTGACATTATTATACGTGAGTTCCTAGAAAACTTTGGGGTTCCGTCTTTTAGGGAACAATTTGCACTTTGTGAACCGCCAGTGTTTTAAAATTCTCCACTAAGAACCTTTTAAAATGTCTTCTTCTTCTAGGTACGTCATAAAACAAGACCTTTCTGGAAACATCGTTGTGTAGTCTTTACAGCAGTACCTTATACAAAGCATGTTGTCGGTTCTTGAGACAAACGGTCCCTAAAGGATCTCTAATTTCAAGAAGAACTCCAAAATCTTGGACAACAAATGTTCCTCAAGGGTTCTTTGGGTGGAAAAGGGATCCCACTTCGAGCTGTGAGAGTTTCTTCTAAGAACGTAGCCTATTCAGGATGCAGCCAGGACCCTGACAGTTCCTCGTTTATATTCATTGTTGGTCACATGAAGGGGAACCTAATTGTGCATCATAAATAAACAAATGAATAAATAGGAACACATTTCCAGTGCTACGATTATCAGTACCAATGAACACTTTTGTTCCTTACTGTGTGACTGTAAGTTAGAAAAGACACAGTTGTATTTCCTGGCATGCTTTTAAACACACGGGGGAACTTTGTGGCGTGATACACGTACAGGTGTTGTACAGATACAGCCTGAGATATCTGTCCATCAGTCTATCTATCTATCTATCTATCTATCTATCTATCTATCTATCTATCTATCTATCTATCTATCTATCTATCTATCTATCCATCCATTTTAAACACTAAACTCAAATCACCACAAGATAATGAGAATAAAGGTACTGAAGAGTGGGACACCGTTTATATCGTTTCTATCCATCTTTCACCTTTAATCAGAGCTTTAAAAGATCCATGGAGATGGACCTTCTCAGGTAACAGATACACACCACTGCAGAGACAAGTTACAGTACAGTGTGTGTGCGTGTGTGTCCTGGACGCGTGGCGCAACACACTCTCTTGATCTGATCTGATCTGATCTATCAGCTGTCACTAAGATCCATGAAAACGTGAGAAAAACGTGTGGTTCACTTACAGCCAGTTGCTCGCGTTGGCGGAGAGAAGCGCCAGAAAGAGCATCAGCAGAGACCTGAACAAACAGCCCGAGGTCATCTCGAAACTTATCTCTAATAATAATAATAATAATAATAATAATAATAACAATAATAATAATAATAATAATAATAATAAAAACTATAATAATAAATAAAATTAATAACAAGAACAATCCACAGGATGGAGAGGCGAGAGTGCACTTATTATTATTAAAATTATTATTATTCTTATTATTATTGTTGTTGTTGTTGTTGTCTTTTCTTCTCTCTCTCTTTTTTTTTTTTTTTTTTTTCTGAGGCAAATCCCACTTTAAGCGATTAATCCGTATCCGGGTATCCAGTCGGAGGAGCGCGCGTGTCGGTTCCTCCTCATACACTGTTCAAATCAACTTGACCTTTTTTTTTTTTGCAATATGTCGCGCACGGTGTCTCGTTTGGTCCCTGTCCGCGCGCACCGGCCGTTAACTCGCAGCCCCGCGAGACTCTCCGGTGAAGTTGAGCGCGCGGTGTGTGTGAATCAGACGCAGTGACGCGCCGCCGCTCTGAGCGCCGAATTTAGTCGCTCCTGGAGGATTTCGGAGAGGGGCGGTGCGACATGTGGGGGGCAGGTTTGTATGTTGTGTGTGTGTGTGTGGATAGAGGCGGGTTTAAAAACGCGTTATGTATGATTTCTGCAGCAGTTCACACTAGTCTAGGTCTAATTTCTCTCTTCTCTCTTTTCCCTGCATGTCAGTTGTGCACTTTAAATAAAGTGAAGGTGATATGTATGGTGAGGGTGAGTTCTAAATAATAATAATAATAATAATAATAATAATAATAATAATAATAATAATAATAATAAGAAGAAGAAGAAGAAGAAGAAGAAGAAAAAGAAGAAGAAGAAAGTAGTGTAGTAGTGTAGTAGTAGTAGTAGTAGTTAATATTATTAGTGTATATATCTCCATCCATCCATTTTCTGTACTGCTTATCCTACACAGGGTCTTGGGGAACCTGGAGCAGATCCCTGGCACAAGGTGGGGAACACCCTGGAGGGGCTGCCAAGCCATTGGGCAGGATCACACACACACACACACACACACACACACACACACACACACACACACACACACACACACACACACACACACACACACACACACACACTATGGACAATGTAGAGATGCCAATCTGCCTATAATGCAGGGTTTTTTGTGACTGGGGAGGAAACCAGAGTACCCGGAGGAAATCCCTGAAGCAGGGGAGAACATGCAAACTCTGCACACAATGGACAGGGGCGGGATTTGAACCCTCAACCCACCTTGCGAGGTAAATGGGCGAGGGAGAGAGAGAGAGAGAATGAGAATTAGTATTTATATTAATTTTGTATTTAAAAAAGTACACATTATATTGATTTTTGTTATTATTAATGATATATTACCTTAGAGGCAATTATTATTATTATATTAATGATAGTAGTACAGAAAATTGTTATTATTGTTACATATATCTATTAATTAAAAAAGAACATTTACTATTATGTACACTTTTGTTATGATTTTTATCTAATATATCACCTTAGTAAAAATAATTCCTATTTATTATATTATTTTATTTCATATTATATTATATTATATTATATTATATTATATTATATTATATTATATTATATTATATTATATTATATTATATTATATTATTAACACTGTAAACACTGTTTGACTCATGATTCTGTTGATGTGTAAGTCTCAGTTTCCTGAAAGCTGTATAATGTTGAGACTCCCCTGACCCTGAGATGCACGACTTTTGGGAACTTCTGACCAAATTTCTTCAGTCTGTTTATATTATACACCAAACTCTACTGATATGCAGATGTCCACAAACAAATAAAGCATGATGATGATGATGAGTGTGTGTGTGAGCGAGAGAGATAGTGTCTGTGTGTGTGTGTGTGTCTGTGTGTGTGTGTAAGCGAGAGAGTGTGTTTGTGTGTGTGAGTGAGAGAGAGTGTGTGTGTGTGAGAGAGAGAGAGAGGGTGTGTGTGTATGTGTGTGTGTGTGTGAGAGAGAGAGAGTGTGTATGTGTGTGTGTGTGAGAGAGAGAGTGTGTGTGTGTGTGTGTGTGTGTGAGAGAGAGAGAGGAAGTGTGTGTGAGTAGAGAGAATTTGTGTGTGTGTGTGTGTGTGTGTGTGAGAGAAGAGTGTGTGTGTGAGAAAAAAAAGAGAGAGAGTATATTTGAGTGTGAGAGAGTGTATGTGTGTGAGAAGAGAGTGTGTGTGAAGATAGGTAGTGTGTGTGTGTGAGAGAGTGTGTGTTTGTGAGAAAGAGTGTGTGTGTGTGAGGAGAGAGAGTGTGTGTGTATGTGTGTGTGTGTGTGTGTAGAGAGAGAGAGTGTGTGTGTGTGTGTGTGTGTGTGTGAGAGAGAAGGTGTGTGTGTGTGTGTGAGAGAGAGAAAGAGAGTGTATGTGAGTGAGAGAGAGAATGTGTGTGTGTGTGTGTGTGTGTGTGAGAGAGAGAGAGGGAGAGAGAGGGAGAGTGTGTGTGTGAGAGAGAGAGAGAGAGAGAGAGAGAGAGAGAGGGAGTGTATGTGAGTGTGAGAGAGAGTATGTGTGTGTGAGAGAGAGAGAGGGAGTGTGTGTGAGAGATGGAGTGTGTGTGTGAGAGAGAGAGAGTGTGTGTTTGTGAGAGAGAGAGAAAAGTGTGTGAGAGAATATGTGTGTGTGTGTGTGAGAGAGAGAGGGAGTGTGCATGAGAGATAGTGTGTTTGAGAGAGAGAGAGAGAGAGAGAGAGAGTGTGTATGAGAGAGTCTGTGTGAGTGTGAGAGAGAGAGAGAGAGAGAGTGTGTGTGTGTGTGTGTGTGTGGGGGGGGGTTGTTATTTTAATCTAGAAATGACCAACAGAGGGAGAGAGTGAGTGAGTAAAGCTGATAGATGCTCTCGGTATGCGTCGTCTGAATACAACTTAGACTCAAACCATTAAAGTGACAATTAGAGAAATATAATTACTATAGCCATGATTTTTTTCTGACCACTTCCTGACTGATTATATGCATCATCATCATCATCATCATCATCATCATCATCATCATCATCATCATCATCATCATCTTCTTCATCATCTTCTTCATCATCTTCATCATCATGTACTGGTCATGAGGTACATAATTTTTGGTGCTGAAATCCTGATCTTAACCTTGTGATGAATTCCAGGACTTTAGTACTGGGTTCGTTGGTGAACGCATCAGTCAGAAGGTGTTGATTAATTACCTCTAACAGCAGCTCGGGCAGCAGTGCAGACTTTATAATAATACACTCATTCTAAGACCTTATCATTCCTATAGTAACAAGATGAACACGTGAAAGGATGTAAAATTGTGAATAATCGTTGATATGGTGAAGTTTTTTTTTTACAAGGAGATGATGGAAGGAGTCTCCAGTGTCAGCGAGGAGTTTGCTTTACAGATTCTGACATGTCGAGCGGCGGTGACGGAACGGCTGCTTATCGCCACAGTGACGTAAGTAAAACTTCACAGACATGTCACGATATCGTTTAAACGTTATAAATGGATAAAGTGTAAGGAATGAATTATAATGCCTGGCAGTCGGTTGCGGTATGAGAGGAGTAAAACATTTCAGAGTTGTAACACTAAACTTGTATAACAGCACAACATGGAGTGTTTCGATCCTTATTTGATGGATAATCTACCCCGTGCACCTTCATAATCACATTTTAACCCTTGCTCCTGTCAAAATATCATCGTCAGGGAGTTAATTCCTCTGCTCAGGCTCCAATCGCTCCTTCAGCACCCGCTGGTGTGAATTTACTAAGCTTTGGCTGCTGCACAATCCCACACTCACAAAAGAGGTGCGATCTGTTATCCCCGCAGACGCCGCCGACGATGCCGGCAACAAGACTCTCCGGAGCCAAGGAGATGGGGTTTGGCTTGAGGACAGCTCACTTTCTCTCTCTCTCTCTCTCTCTCTCTCTCTCTCTCTCTTTAACACGCTCCACATTTTCCATTAAAAATGGCGCATCAGTCTTGGAACCGCAAACAACGCAGGCAGCTTCGCTTGTACAGGCTAGTGGGAATCACAGGCCTGCTTTAGTGACTGGCTGAGTGTGAAGGTCTCCCAGAGGCTGCGCTGTGGCTGGCGCTTTCCATTTGGATCGACGGTTTCAGAATATTTGAGTGTCACTCAGAATGTCCTGCCCCGTGTTTCACAGATGAACCCGCTCTCATTTCCTTAGCCATGGAAACAGCACAAAGATGCTGGATCAGTCCTGGGAGAATGATTAACCGGATATCGAGGAGATCTACTTGCTGGCTGTGTAACAGACTTTGGTACTGCGTTGCTTCAGGAGGATTGAATTTTAGTGAACAAGCTTTCATGAATAACTCAAAGCAAACTCTTCTTTTGTAATATTCATTACATCCCCCCCAAATATAAAACTAATATTACAAATATCTCTCTAAGTGTGAGCATGGATTTTTAAAACTGGAAGTCACGTTCAAATAAGCCACATTTCAGTGACGGGCATACGGGTGAGGTCATACGTTTACAGACATAAAAAGAAGAAGATGGATGTAAAAATTGCGTTTAGTTTGTTTAGTTAGTTCTGCCCTGAATAAATTATTTCACATAACAGATGTTTACTTATAGTCCACAAGACACAATAATAACTGAATTTACACAAATGAACCAGTTCAGAAGTTTACACACTGTACGCTCGATTATTAATACTGTGTGTCGTTACCTGAATGATCAACGACACGATGTGTTTATGTTTTGTGATAGCTGTTCATGAGTCCCTTGTTTTGTCCTGAGCAGTTAAACCGCCCACTGTTCTTCAGAGTAAATCCTCCAGGTCCTGCACGTTCTTTACATTTCCAGCATCTTCTACATATCTGAGCCTGCCCCTTTCCAACAGCGGCTTCCTGCTGAGATTATTTTGTCCAAAGATGTCTAAAACCTTGCTAGCTGCGTGCTATTTCCTCTCACTCCGAAGGTCACGCCTTGATCAGGTTGCTGTATAGCGCCATGACGTAGCAGAACGGACACAAACCAAATCAATTCAGTTTGTAATCAAGACACCTGCCGTCAAAATGCCTGCAATGCTTCTGTGCCACAGACTGGTAATGTCATGTTCTCCAATTTTTTTAAATTTAAAATGCCAGATCTTTAGATTCTCCTTGAGATTCATCCAAAAGAAAAACACTTCACTTCAAGAACGTGTGTAGTTTTCACAACAATGTTCACATACAGTATGGAGGAGAAAATGCCAACATTTCACACATCTTCTTGCATAGTTGTTAAGACATTACCAACCTAAAAATCGCATCAAAATTGTGTTTAAAAACAACAACAACATATTCTAGTTATACAAGATGGCCGCCCCTTTTATGTTACAATGGTTAGCTAACGGGTGAAGATTTGTCCATGTTTATAGATTACAATAAGTCAGATCATGTCCTTAAACACATTATCAAATTTGGAAGAAAGAACTGGATGTGGATTAAGGCGGATATTTTACAGAAATGATTTTGGGCTAATTAAAGAAACCTCAAAGAGCGAACGGTTTTACATAAAAATGATATAAGTGAGGAACCAACTTTTAATGTTGTTTTCTTAACTTTGTAATTAGAGAGTTATTTAACTCGTCTCTCGGGTCTTTGTGATCTCTTTTCGCCCCTTCTCTCACCGAACGTGTCCCGTCTAATCGGGTTTAAAAAAAAGTTAAAAAGTTTTTAAAAAGCTTTTTTTTAGCTAGTGTACATGAGTATGGAGTCCTGCTGGGGCCATGTGTGTATGTTCTCCCCGTTCTGTGGGGGTTTCCTCCGGGTACTCCGGTTTCCTCCCCCAGTCCAAAGACATGCATGGTAGGCTGATTGGCGTGTCTAAAGTGTCCGTAGTGTATGAATGGGTGTGTGAGTGTGTATGTGATTGCGCCCTGTGATGGACTGACACCCTGTCCAGGATGTACCCCGCCTTGAGCCCGATGCTCCCTGGGATAGGCTCCAGGTTCCCGTGGCCCTGAAAAGGATTAAGTGGTAGAAGATGGATGGATGGTCATGAGTATGTCAATACATCATAAGCTTTGCTAACCGAACAGCAACCTGTTGAGCCTAGAGGTTAAAATGAGGCATGCGGCGCGAATTTGTGACAACCTGTCAGCACGTAGCGCACGCTAACAGCCTGGTGTTTATGTGGTGCATCCGTCTGAAACACGGAACTCCGAGACCACAGGCTGCCTGTGTCAGGCTCAGTGTGTGATAACTGATATCCAGGTTTCCATTCTGCAGCCAGCTGTCTCCCTGAAATACCAACGTCTCCGGCATTTTCTCTCACGCCTCTTTTGCTCTTCGCCCTTTTATAATTCTGTGACTAATTGGATTTTGTTTTATATTGATCGCATGATAGATGACGAAGAAGACACTGAGTGAACCAAATTTCTCCGTAAGTGATCACGGTTCGATTTGAGAGAGCATTGCAGAAATATTGTAAATATTATCGCTCTTGTAAATATTATCGCTCTTGCCTACTCACGTTTTTCATTATTATTGGATTAATCTCATTTTGTAACATGACGACATTACTCACAGTGTCTATTATCAATAATCTTTAGGAATGGCAAAACAAGATGCGTTCACTGTTGTTATTATATGTTTTTTAGAATAATATTCGATGGTTAGTTTTTAATTTGGCAATGTCATCATCAGGGCTGTTACATTACATGACTAGCTAGCTAGTTTTAACCTGGTTCGTTTTTGATTCGGGGTTTTAATTTCATAAGCGTAGCAAGGTTTCTGGAGTAAAAAAAACTTTCATATTTCTAATTCCCAATACGAAATATTTATTTATTTATTGTTTAACATGCGTTTCGGAAGAAATTTAATAACAACGTTAAAAATCCTGGCAAGCTACATTATAGCTATGTATTTTAAATGTAGCTACGCTTCCAAGCCTGAGCTCGTTTGAACTTTCGATCCCCCCCGCAAATGATTTGAAGTAAGTTTGACACTTTTCTTTATAATATTTTAAAAAGTAAAAGGTTTTCAGTCAGACGATCTTCACAGCACCGGGCCGTGGAGGACACGACCCGAAAAACCAAACAGCGAGTTCCCAATCCATCAGGTTGCCTTCACATCCCTTTTCACACATTTCCACACATACGCACACACACACATACACACACACACACACGCACACACACACACACACACACACACACACACACACATACACAAACCTCCTTAACTAGCCAATGGCAGAGGTGCAGAGGTTAGGTCCGAATCGAGCGTCCCTGTCCATGATAAATGAAATCTGCCATGAATGGAGAGGCTGGGAAGGAGAAAAAAAGGGGCTTAGTCATGGAAAGGCTTTGCTTAACAACCCCGCCGTCCATGGCAACCGGGACTGGGACATATATCTGGCCACAATGACATTCCAAAGCTGGACAGATTTTATATAGCCTCAGCTTACGCAGGCGTAACCGAGGCAACGACATCCCAGAGGTATGCTAACGGTGTCAAGTGAGACCCCCTTTAACATTTGCGCTGAGCGTCGGCCACTATAAACATATCCCACCCTTCCCTAGCGCCTGGCTGTGAGTTACGGCTGTATTGTGACGGACTTTTTCACTCTGAGTCTCTCGTACACACACCTGCTCTCTCGGGGAGAGAGAGGTTTAAATTCTCTATCCTGATTGGTTAGAAGGCATCGATTGTGTTCATTTTCTATAACAGCAGCTATGTTTCTACATCACATGTTATCATATGCCACTTTCCATATCGTATGTCATCTTCCCTATAGTAGCAACAGAGTATAAAACCAATTGTGTAATCATCGAAATGGTGACGTTTTCTCTAAGGACACGTTTGTTTATCGTTTACAGAAGGAGTCTCCGGTGTCAGAGGAACAGCTGTAACTTTAAGTTACATCTTCAGGACGGAGGAGTTTATGCTTTTCGGTTTCTCCATAACTGAATGAAAATGAAGGAAAGTGATGATGTGTTTCAGAGACATTCCACAACATCAGGTGTAACTATAAAAGAATAATAAAAAAGCTTGTTGAATCGCTCTTTAATAAAAAAAAAAATTGTAATCTTCAGCAAATTGCTGTAGTGAAAGAGGAATGAAAGCCTTCGAGACATGCTGTTATCGGACAATAATCAACGTCATGGGTGGTGATGCAGTAATAATCAGCTTCTTCACCACCCTGCTGTTGATTATTTTCCTATAACAGTATTTCCTGAAGTCTTTCATTCCTCTTACAGTGAGGGAAAAAAGTATTTGATCCCCTGCTGATTGTGTACGTTTGCCCACTAACAAAGAAATGATCAGTCTATAATTTTAATGGTAGATTTATTTGAACAGTGAGAGACAAAATAACAAAAAAAAAAAAAGCAAAAACGCATGTCAAAAATGTTATACATCGATTTGCATTTTAATGAGGGAAATATGTATTTGACCCCTCTGCAAAACATGACTTATTACTTGGTAATGACTTAGTAATTACTTTTCATTTTCAATGCCCTGGCTGAGGGAAGGAGGTTCTCACCCAAGATTTGACGGTACATGACCCCGTCCATCGTCCCTTTGATGCGGTGAAGTTGTCCTGTCCCCTTAGCAGAAAAACACCCCCAAAGCTTAATGTTTCCACCTCCATGTTTGATGGTGGGGATGGTGGTCATTGGCAGCATTCCTCCTCCTCCAAACACGGCGAGTTGAGTTGATGCCAAAGATCTCCATTTTGGTCTCATCTGACCACAACACTTTCACCCAGTTGTCCTCTGGTGGTCAGATGTGACCAAAATGGAGCTTTTTGGCATCAACTCAACTCGCCATGTTTGGAGGAGGAGGAATGCTGCCTATGATTTTCATTAAAATGTCTGTACTTCACTCGATAAAATCATAAGAAATAAAGATAAAGGGTAATAAGTCTGACATAGGCATTTAAAACTGAAAGAGAAGTGTTAATTTAGCTAAACTTTTGCCATAAACATGGAACATTTTATGTCCAGAAATGTTGTTTTTTTAAGTGTGCTACAAAGTGTGCTATTTATTTATTACAGCAGCAATGAGTGATAATTAACGTATTAGAACAGTCTTATTGTTATTTTCCAATTTTATTACAGACTTATTATTTAGCAACGATTCCAAAATGGACGTGATGTTGATGTATAAATGGGACTTGGTATCCATTATGTTTAGTTATACTCCAGCATTTACTTTCCTGCTCGTGATCTTCCATGTTCATGTTCATGATGATGATGATGATTATGATGATGAGTGGTTCTACACACAGGTTTCAGCAGCGCCTCTGACAATCACTACCACCCTTGACCGTGCACTCCAGTTCATTACCACCCAAAGCAGAGAAAAATCGATCTGGTCGGGGGTGGGGTGGGTGGGGGACGTCCCAATGGAAGATAACGCACAGATGTGCTGTTGTTCTCTCGACATGAGATATTAGACATGTTTGCTCATCCTAGCAAACATTTGCTCACACAAAAAAAATGCAAGCGCTCTGAAACCTGTATTAGCACCCAGTTCCGACCCCCTCCGTTCTGTTGATTCATTTATAGTAACGTTCTAATACAGTAGGTTAGTGTTTCTACAGTAACATGCTGGATGCACTAATAATAATAATACTAATAATAATAATAATAATAATACTAATAATAATAATAAAAGGATTAAAACCTTTCGGAGCTTTACAGAAACATATAAACACAGGATACAGATTTTAAGTGTGTGAATTTATCCCTATTGAGCAAGCCGATGGTGACGGTGGTGAGGAAAAACTCCTTAAGATGATATGAGCAAGAAACCTTGAGAGGAATCAGACTCAGTAGGGAACCCATCCTCATCTGAGTAACGACGGATTCTATGAAAGTAAAAGAAAGTTCATTATGGTTTTATATGAAATCTGTTTTATTGAACTAGTCCACTGGTCACTAAAGGAGACCTGAGTGTAAAACTGCATGTGTTAATTGCAGTCCCAATCCATCGCAGCAACCGTAGTCCCAGCAACAACAGTGAGAATGTGGTTTACGGAAGGACACATTTAGTGAAGGAGTCTCTAGTGTCAGCGCTTTGTTTTTTTTCTGACATAGCAAAGTCTTCAGGACTGACAAGTTTATGCTTTGTGGATTCCCAGTAACATTACGAGATGTGTTTTTTTCTTCTTCTTCTTTTCTTATTGTCTCATGAGAGAATGATTGTCTCGTGTTTACAGGTGCTATAACGTACGTAAGTGAGAAGAGGAACTAACTTGTTTCATGGCCGTTAAATGTAAATATAAATGGATACACTGCAAAATAATCCATATTAGCAAGTGAAAATCTTGAATATAGTCAAATTTATCTTGTATTTCTTATTATAAGATTACAGTAAACCAAAGGCATAAGATCATTAAACCTGGACATTTCTGGACATTATTACTCATTTCAAGTTAAGTTTGTAGTTTTCGTATTCTACTGTCAGATCATTTTGCTTCTTTCTATAAATAAATGCTTGAAATGAGCGAATAATTATCTGTCAAAAGGACAAGACTATTGTCCTTTTGTGTGAAATGAGCATGAAAGGCTTGATAATCTTATTTTTGCTTTACTGTGATCTTATAATAAGAAATACTCAATAGATTTTGACTATATTCGAGATATTTCTGCTTGCTTATCACTTATCATGTGTCACTCTTTATGTGCTGTGCAAATCATTGTGGCACAAGAGGAATAAAACAGTCCAGGACGTGCTGTTACGGGCAAATAATCAACGTCTGGAGGATGCAGTAACTCCACTTCATTGTTATTTTGCAGTACCATCGCTTGTTTTTATTAATTAAAAAAAAAACACGCCGTTCTTTTAATCTATTTAATCGGTTACGTTTAATGCTGTGGAACGTACGTGAACTTTCATTACGTTTATATGAATCTGAATCACAGGCACAAGAGAGTTGCAGGTGACAGTAAGGAAGATAAAAAGATAGAAAGTAAAGTAAATAAATGAAAGACTGCACTTTGGTGATGGAGAGCAGCTTTATGTACGTAATGCGAGACATTTCTGTGAGAGCTGGAGTTACTTTGCCAGTGTGAGAACTGGGGGCGCCCCCCGCGGCCGGGGAAAAGGGGCCCCCCCCCCCCCCCCTTTTCGGCATTCTCTCTCCGACCGCTGACCTCGGTGTGCCCCGGCACTCGCCTTTCTCACTCTCGCCGACTCTCTCTCTCTCTCTCTCTCTCTCACACACACACACAAAACACAAAACGGTTCTGTTTCTAGTTCTAATGCTGTACCACTGGAGTTGTAATTCGGACAGATCACGAAGAAGCATCATCGATTCGGAGCTTCAGAACCCCACCACAAGTTCACAACGGTGTTGTGTGGATCATACGGTGCTGTGGTAGGATGAAAAGTGTGTGTGTGTCTATGTTAGGTGAAGGACGGGGTTGAGGGGTTAGTCCCTCCCAAATGAACAGCTGAGTTATCTTATTTAGTCTGTATAAAAGCTGCCCAACTGTCATAACAAAGGGGCTGGATAGCAGGGCTCTATGGCAGACAATAGGGAGTCAATGGCTCCAAAGACCATCCTGAATGTGCTGATTCACTGAAAGGAGACGCCGCTCAAATGTTGAATGGGACGGAGGGATGCTCATAACAAAGCTCGGATCTGAACTTAATTGGGGGGCATCAATCACGGCACTCACGAGCTCAGCAGTCACTTGGTGGGAATTCGGGTTTAAAAGCAGACTCCTTTCCAATCCAAGGACTTTGGACTTCAAGCAGACAATGTCTAGTGTAAAAAAAATATATATTACCATGAAAAACACTGAACAGCATGAAAAACTGGAGTGTGTACTACAAACATAGCGTACACTAACATTCAAGAAATGGGTTCTTCAGAATGATTAATTTGTTCATGGCTTTAGTTGATTGGAAAAGACATCTAGAACCAATGGAAAAAACTGTATTAGGTTGGTATTAGTGCACAACATACGCAGTATGTGTGTTATAGTTGAAACAAACACTCTCTAACATCAACTATAAGAGAAATCTCAGTTTAAAGAAATGTAAGTAATGGGTTCACCAAACAGGTGTACTCACCTTTAATAAAGCAGTTTTTTAGAGAACCATTAGAACCTGAGCCAAGTCCTTAAATACAAAGATTTAATGATTGGATGGAACCTTGGTGTTATTTGATTACCAATAGATGGCTTGTTCCTGCAGGAAACCCCTTAAAGGTTTTATGTAGAACCGTAGAACAAAGGGTTTTGCTTCCAGAAAAAGTTCAAAGTAGTTTTGGAAAGCTGGGACTGTTGATCATTCAAGGAACCATTGGGAAGAGTGTGTCAGGAATCAGTCAGTTAAACTTTACTCTAGAACCTGTATGGGTTATTCATAGGGACTTTATGCAGCTCACATTCAAGGGTTCTTTCTTTTGATCCTCTATGGAAGCACTTAAAACTTCTGTGTAGAACCCCATAAGAGAGGTTCAGAAAAAGTTCCAGGTGGAACTCCTTTGGAAAGCCATTCACATAGCCCTTTTTTGTCTAAGAGTCTTGTCATGAAGCAATCAGTAAGACTAGAACCTTTATTGGTTCTTTATTTGTACATTTGTAAGTTTTAATGTGCAGTGCACGTTCAAGGGCTCTTTGGTTTGTTCCGTAATGGGAGCATTTAAACGTTATGTGTAGAATCTAGAACAAAGGGTTCAGAGTAGAACCACTTTGGAAAGCTGGTACTGTTGATAGTTCAAAGAAACCTTAAGGAAATCATCTTTTTTTTCCCTAAGAGTCTTGAATTCTTATGGGTTCTATGTTTGTACTTCAAAAACAATTATTGGCATTATACTGGAGAAAAGTTGGGGAAAACTCTCAAAGGTTCTTTCACTTGTTCCTATAGACAACCTCTTAACAAGACGAGCTTCTTTTCAGGAAAGGTACCAGGTAGAACCCCTTTGGAAAGCCCAAACTGTTTGTCATTTAAGAACTCTTGAGGATTTCTTTTTTTGTTTCTGAAAGTGTGTCAGGAAACAATCAGTTAATGTCCAGAACTATTGTTGGTTCTTCATTTTTATACTTCAAAAACTTTTCACTGGCCGTGAACTTCTATTTGGCACTCTCATAGGTTCTTTGTTTTTTTTCCTCAAAAGAAACATTTAAAATGTTCTTTGTAGAACCCTTGTATAAAAGGGGTGTAATCAGGAAGCTCTCAGTTAAGCTTCAGATAAGTCGAGAACCTTTTTGGGTTCTTTAATTGTGCTCCAAAAGTTCTGTGTGTGAACCTTGAAGGGTTCTTTGACATGTTCCGGTAAAGAAAGTCTTGATGGTTCTATGTAGTTCCTTGTTCTTGTGTCACAAAATGTAGAACCTTTCTGGAAAGCTGGAACTGTTTGTTAACCTAAGAATGTGTCTGGAAGCAGCTAGTTAATCTTCAGTGCTTTAAAAGTAAGGTTAATTGTAGAACCTTTACGCTTGTTGTTCTGGGGGGAACCCTTAATGGTTCTGTTGCAAACCTTGCAACACAGTGTTTCTTTATCAGATTTGGTCATTTAACACCAAGCTGTTTTTTCCCATATCTATCTGCAAAGAAAAAGACTTGCATTGTTGTTGTTTTTTTCCGGAAAGCCCGGGGTAGAACAGGAATTCAGGAATTCAGAAAAGGAATTATTGTCCTTATTTGTGGGCGCAGTTGAAGTAAAGCCAGATCCTGGTGTCACGCTGTGCTTTGTAATGGGAGCGGGTTTATTACGGCCAGCAGACAGCTCACAGACTGCAGGATTTCTAACCTGCGCTTTCTTACCACATGTTCGTCAGAATAATGGACTGACTTTCCTCACTGAGGCAGGCCTAACAGGATTTAGCGTGAGGCACGACACTGGGCTTTGTTGTTTTGTCTGCCCATCTTTCACACCACTCTGAATTTAGACATACTTAAATCCACAGCAAAGCTGTCTTTGTTTTATATTCAAATGTTTGCAGACCATGCAAGAAACTTTCCCACAGGACAACCCGTCGCAAACGTAACGCTGCTCGCTACAAGAAGTGATTTTCATGCGCTAAAATGTTAAATACAAAGCATTCAGTTGAGGCAGAGAGAAAAAAAAACACATTTGGGGACATGCTGTTAAAGAAAAATCATCAACGATGAGGTATGGTTTGATGAAACAGTCGAAGAAGTTATACAAAAGAAATTACAGCTTTATGTCTGACACTGGAGACTCCTTCCTTAAAGGTTAAATAAGTTCACGGCTCCTTACAGAAAGCGCCACTGTATATGAGCCTTTGTTCTAGACAATTAATTACATCAGTAATTAATGTAATTATCCCAGGAATCAGGATCCAGGATTCAAGAGCGCCGTGAGTTTAGTTTGATGTTTTATTGTTTTTGTTTTTGTGTAACCAGGGCAACACTAAAGAAGCAGTGATGGAGTTTTAATATCAGCGCGGCAGCCCGCCTCACACATAGAGCAATTAATAATGAAGAAGACTTGGGGGTCCATCATTTATCCGAGCTACGCCCTCCCATCCACCTGACATGCCTTCCTCCCCCTTCTTACTGCCCCAGTGTTCAATGCAGTAGTGATGTGTAACTCAGTGACTGTTAACTTATTAACGCATTCCTCAGACTCATTGTGTTTTCAAAATCTCCTCCCTAATTTAGTTCTTTTATCAGAATTATTTTCAACAAAATCTCAGGAACACCTGGCCATGCTGTAATGCTCACAGCGATAAGATCTCAAATTTTAAATAACATATTGTCCCGCTATGATGTTATCGTTACTCCAAAATCGATAATAATAATAATAATAATAATAATAATAATAATAATAATAATAATAATAATAATAATAATAAGAATAATAATAATAATAATAATAATAATAATAATACATGCTGCTTTATATAGAAGTTCTTTAATTTGTTTTCAAATGGAATGTCAGGCGGGGGGGAAGGACACAGGCGCGGGAGCAGGTAGAGGCTGATAGCGAATCCGGCGGGAACGAAACACGGGGTAATCCAGAGACGGGGCGGACACTGTCAGGGCGTCGGGGAAAAACCAGCGAAAGCGTAGTACAAGACGGAAGATCCAAAAGCGTAGTCAGATGCAAGCAGAGAGTCGTGGAAAACCAGGAAGTCGTAGTGCAGGGCGGAAGATCCAAAAGCGTAGTCAGAGGCAGGCAGAGAGTCGTGGAAAACCAGGAAGTCGTACAGATAATCGAGAGCTTGGTATCGCAGCAAACAAGCGTTACGAGCGTATACTTCGCACCGTGAACTCGGAATGTGGTTTCTTAAATCCCTGTGTCTCCAAGAAAGCCGACACCAGGTGTTGCTCATCAGTATTCCGTTGACTCTCACGCATGCGCTGCGTGGGGGTTTCTGGGAGTTGGAGTTTGGGACTCCCGGGCAGTGCGCGCGCGCGCTCGTGTGGGCTGTTGGGAATTTGCGTCCCGACTGGGCTGCGCTCTGACAGAGCCCCCCAAGGGGCTCACTCCGGAGCGCCTAACGCTCCTCGGCCCCCTCGTGGCCTGGGACCTGGGAGACCTGGGTTATAGCGGGAAATCCTCTAACAGCTCGGGGTCTAGGATGTCCCGACCGGGACCCAACACTGCTCCTCTGGTCCATAACCCTCCCACGCGACCAGATACTCCAAGCCCCCCCCGTGCGCCGAGATTTCAGGATGTGACTCACTTGATCCGCAGGTTGCCCCTCGATCTGGAGGGGAGTCTTTGGGGTTGCAGGGACATCCTCTGCCAAGGGTACCATTACAGTTTTAGGTGAGACACACATGGAACGCCGGGGATATTCGACTGTGTGGCGGCAACTTCAGGTGGTCCGTCACTTCATTCACCTGGCGGAGGATTCGATAGGGCCCCAGTGTATCGCAGAGTGAGCTTCCTGCAGCTGTGAGGTTGCTTCAAGTTCCGTGTAGAGAGCCACACTTCTATCCCCGGTTGATAGTTAGGGTGGTCACTCCGTCTGCGATCCGCTTGGTGTTTGTACTTCTCCGAGATGGTTTCGAGGCACCGGTGGGTCGCTGCCCAGATCTGCTCCCTCCGCTCGAACCACCGGTTGACAGCCGGCGCAGCCGTGGGAGGCACGTTCCACGGGAACAAGGGTGGCTGGTACCCGAGTACACACTGGAAGGGAGTTAGCTGGGTGGCCGAGTGCCGCAGGGAATTCTGAGCATACTCAGCCCAGGGTATGAAAGTGCTCCAGTCCTCCGGGTTTCGAGCGCAAAAGGTTCGCAAAAAGCGCCCTAGTTCCTGGTTCACTCTTTCGGCTTGGCCGTTGGCCTGTGGGTGATAGCCTGATGTGAGACTCACTGTCACCCCTAGTTTCTCCATGAAGCTGGTCCACACCCGGGAGGTGAACTGGGGGCCCCGGTCACTGACAATTTCTGACAATTGCCCCGGCCCCCGTGCTTGAGGCGTCCACTTCTACCACAAAGGGACGGTCTGGGTCCGGATGCCGGAGGATCGGCGCCGTGGTAAAGGCGGTCTTCAGCTTGCTGAAGGCTCCTTGGGCCTCGAGGGTCCAGGACAGCCACTTCGGCTGCCCCCGTAACAGGGAGGTGAGGGGGCTGGCTATCGCACTGAAATCCCGGATGAACCTTCGATAAAAATTTGCAAACCCCAAAAATCGCTGTAATTCCTTGACTCTGGTCGGTGTCGGCCACTTCAGCACCGCGGTAACCTTTTCTTGGTCCATGGACTCCCCTTCGGGACCTATGACATATCCCAGAAACGCTATGGTGGTCCGGTGGAACTCACACTTCTCTGCTTTGACGTACAGCTGGTTCCGTAACAGTCTATGTAGAACTTGGCGCACGTGTGACCGGTGTTCATCCGGTGAGTTAGAGAAAATGAGGATATCGTCAATGTAGGCAATGACAAATTTTCCCAGCATGTCGTGAAGCACGTCGTTTATGAGGCACTGGAATACTGAAGGAGCGTTAGAAAGCCCATAGGGCATTACCAAGTACTCGTAGTGCCCGGTGAGTGTACTGAACACCGTTTTCCACTCGTCTCCCTCCCGAATACGAATTAGGTTGTAGGCACTGCGGAGGTCCAGTTTTGTGAACATCTTGGCTGTCCGTAACTGCTCCAGGGCGGACGGTACCAGCGGGAGGGGATATCGGTAGCGCACACAACAGCGGTTCAGCGCCCGGTAGTCAATACAGGGGCGCAGGCCTCCTCCCCTCTTCTCCACGAAAAAGAACCGGCGGACACGGGGGAGGTTGAGGGTCGGATGTACCCTTGTTGGAGGGCTTCTCGAATATAGTCCTTCATTGCCTGTTGTTCCGGGATGGAGAGTGAATACAACCCCCCTTTTGGCGGGACAGCCCCCGGCAGGAAATCAATGGCGCAGTCGTAGCTTCAATGTGGGGGTAATCCACTTGCCCTTCTTTTGCTGAATACCTCCTTCAAATCCATGTACTCATGGGAATGGTGGCCGGAACCGGGCCATCAGGGCTCTCGATGGAAGTGGAGGAGATACTGATCGTGGCGGAGGACAGGCAGTGCTGAAAGCAGTAGGGGGACAAACGGGTGATGTCCCCTTTGTCCCATGTGATTTGGGGATTGTGCTGAGCTAACCAGGGGTATCCGAGGACCAGGGGATATCGGGCTTTCTGAATGACAAAAAATGAAATGGATTCACGATGCAAGGCGCTGGCATGCAGGAGGAGACTTTCCGTTACGTGGGTGATGCGACCATTTCCGATGGGTGCTCCATCGATGGCTTGAATGTGACGGGGAGGCGCGAGGCTTCGTAAGGGGATGTTGTGACGGTGCGCCGTCTCCTGGTCCAGAAAGTTTCCTGCTGCTCCGGAATCGATTAATGCTTCTAAAACACAGAGACCAGAAGCATGTTCAAGTCCCACTCGAATCACAAATGCTCCCCCGGAAATTAGTGTAGAAGAGGTGGGAGCCGGACTCACCGTTCTCTGGGCTGTTCCTGGGGCAGAAGGTCTCCTGGGACATCCCCGGATGAAGTGTCCTTTCTCACCACAGTAAAAGCAGAGCCGTTCTTGGCGGCAGCGTTCCCGTTCCTGGGCAGGGAGGAGAGCTTGCCCTAGCTGCATGGGTTCCTCCCGGTTTCCTGGCAGGACCGGTTTCCCCCCTGGTCCCGGGCCCGTTGCCCGTAGTAACCGGTCCAAGGACACAGGGTGATGAGGTCTTCCCAGGAGGCGCTGTCATCGCGACACGCGAGCTCCCGGGTAACATCAGCATTCAGTCCTCTCCTGAACATTGTTTTAAGAGGCCGTTTCCCAGCTGCGGGCGCAAGCCACATCATACGAAAATCGAGGGCATACTCCCCCACACTGCGTGACCCTTGCTGGATGGTTAGCAGTTCCTCCCCAGTCTTTTCCCGCTTATCTGGGCAGTAATCAAAAACGCGTGCGGAAGCGGGTAACGAGTTGTTCGTAGGTGGGGTTGGGATTGCCCTCCCATTCAGCAGTTGCCCATAATTGAGCTCTCCCAGTGAGCAGTTCCATAAAAATAATCACCTTGCACATGTCTGACATCCTCCGGTGCGCAGCGAAATACAGGGAGCATTGGAGGAGAAACCGCGGGCGCGCGGGATTCCCATCGTAATTTTCCAGGTTGGGGGATAGAGGGGGAGCGAGGTTGAGAAGCCGTGGCTGGAGCGGGAGGGAGAGTGAGGCGCGCGAGCTGGGCGTGTAACTCAGCAATGGCCCTACCCTGTTCGGAGATCATTCGTCCGTGTCCCTCGAGGGCGCGTGCCGCTTGCGGGTCTCCCGCTGTGTCCATCAGTCCGGCGAAGTATTCTGTCAGGCGGGGGGGAAGGACACAGGCGCGGGAGCAGGTAGAGGCTGATAGCGAATCCGGCGGGAACGAAAAACGGGGTAATCCAGGGACGGGGCGGACACTGTCAGGGCGTCGGGGAAAAACCAGCGAAAGTGTAGTACAAGACGGAAGATCCAAAAGCGTAGTCAGATGCAAGCAGAGAGTCGCGGAAAACCAGGAAGTCGTAGTGCAGGGCGGAAGATCCAAAAGCGTAGTCAGAGGCAGGCAGAGAGTCGTGGAAAACCAGGAAGTCGTACAGATAATCGAGAGCTTGGTATCGCAGCAAACAAGCGTTACGAGCGTATACTTCGCACCGTGAACTCGGAATGTGGTTTCTTAAATCCCTGTGTCTCCAAGAAAGCCGACACCAGGTGTTGCTCATCAGTACTCCGGTGATCTCTCACGCATGCGCTCGCGTGGGGGTTTCTGGGAGTTGGAGTTCGGGACGCTCCGGGCAGTGCGCATGCGCGCTCGCGTGGGCTGTTGGGAATTTGCGTCCCGACTGGGCTGCGCTCTGACATGGAAACCTTTTCTTTAAATTTTTTTTACCTGCATAAATATACTGTAAATTTTATAAGTTTCTGCTATATAAAGATTCAGAAAATGTTTGAAAACAATTTCAAAAATGGAAAAATCATCAGAAAAACATCATTTAACATCGTCAAATAAAGTCCTTTGGGTTAAAACAGATAAATAAATAGTAAAAACAACATTTTTGTCATATTTTTTGTCATATTTCTCTATTTAACCCTTGCTATAGTAATAATACATTTACTATCTGGTGCTGATGATTGAAAACTATGTTCTGTAAGGAATAAAACACTCCGTGTTGTGCTGCGATAGAAAAAGAATTAACAATGGAGTGCTGTGAAGAAACGTTAAGCTATTAATTTATCTCTGGACACCGGAGACTCCTTCCATCTGTATTAAATCTCTTTAAAGCGAATGCCACCGTATCAACGATTATACACGGTTTTAACCTGCTGTTCAAACCCCTATGTAAGTGTCAACACCTTCTGACCAATCCGACGCGAGAACTCGATTAGCAGCGTCATGTTCTTTTTTCTGTGTAGACTTAGAAATGCGAGTTGATGAAAAGAGTTCCTGATAAACCCATAAAGCTTGTGCCACGAGCTCTCTGAAGCGGAGGAACATCCATTAATTACACTGTGAGCTTAGAGTGCTCAGCAAGGGAACAGGTGCTGTTCATCTATGTCTGAGAGAGCACCGTGCCCTCGCTAATACTCCCCGCCCCGTCACGCACACATCGCTCTTCCATCCTGAATCAGATTCATCAGATTTCTCTGAGATCAGATCCAGCTGCTGATCGGACCTCGTCATTCCTGACCTCTGTGTCACGCCTGAGATTTAGGAGACAGAATCGGGACAGTAGCATTCCCGGAACACTTTGTTGTGCCGCTTGTGATGATTTAATCAAGTGTCGCATCAGGGAAGAGAAGTCAGGCATAAGCAAGAGATGAGGAAACGAGCGAAACGCGCAAAATCATAACCATAAACCAGCAGGTTTAGTAGGAGAAGAATGAAAAACACGAAAAAAATGTGTTGCTAAACAATCACATTAACCATGATGGAAAAACAAACAAACAGCTGGACTCGATTTTCGTAATTCAGTTTGTTTGTTTGTTTATTTATTTATTTATTTATTTATTTATTTCCCCCTGCGTCCCCACATCGCACCACCGCTTTCTGTAACTGGAACTTAATGGAATCAATTTACTCCCTGCTAGCTTGCTTTCTCGTGCTGTGAGAGAGCACTGGGAATTTGATGAGTGGCACTTCCACTCAAGAATGAAAGGAATGACTCGCCACTTTTACAGCCTTGTGGTTAGGCCTCAGAGCCAAAGTTCCCTCTGTACCACATTCTCTATTGTTTATGACCCAAAACGTGTCACATTATACACATACACACACACACACACACACACTCACACACATTCAAACTGCAGCTCTTCAGAGGTCAGACGTCTAATTACCGAGGTATGAACTGAATGTTTTCAGCAATTTTATCCACTCTGAAGCATGCAAGTGAGTGGAAAATATTTTGTTATATGTTTACTGCAGCACACTGGACTGAAAGGAAACCATGAAAGCGTCGATCCGAACATCCGAGCGGATCCGAGGGTATGGACACATCTACAGGACATCGCCTGTTTTATATGTAGGTCTTCGGTGGTTTCTTCCGCAAACAAACAAATGACTTTTTACGACAAGGCAGCAATACCTCTCTCGTGTGTTTGAATTCCATCACAGTTCTCACACATAATCTCTGCCGTGGCCTGTGTCCCAGGACCAGACCGGACTGGACCGGGAGATCGTTTCAGGTTGCGAGTCTCACACTCGTCCAGGCCGCTCCACACACCCACAACAAAGTTCGAAACCACCGACAATGCTATTTTTCCTTTCCTAAATTCGATTTATTACACACGGTACACTCATCCCGTAAAAAACATAAATAAGCAACCTAGAGGAAGTGAAGCAGTCCTGATTTATTTATATCAGCTTAAAGGCCCTGTGCACAAAAAAAAGCGCAAACTATTAAAAAAATTTTTTTTACCATACGTAGCTAAAGCGTGCGAACTCATAGAAAAAAAAAAAAAAAAAAAAAAAAAACATTACTCACTAAATTATATTAAATGAAAAAGAGAGGAAAAAAAAAGGAGCAGAAGAGAGAAAAAAAAAATTTTTTTGTTTTGTTTTTTTACATTTTTTTGGCCGTTTTTCTTTGTCAGGTCTACTGCTATGAACAGATCTGCCTCCACATTGTTAGAAAAAAGACAACATTTTAACCTGCATGTAATTTGTGGCCTCAGAATATAAATTCCTTTAAGTCAAAATGAAAGTATCCCATTAGGGCAATGCGTGTGGGGTTTTTTGTTTTTTTACTTAAAAACTTAAAAAAGTTTTTAAAAAGTTACAATTCATACTTTTTATTCGCACAGTGTAGACATCCACAGTACCTGAAATGTGACTAACGTCATGTAACGAGTACGTGCTAGCGTCTGGCTTTCCCTGTCTTGACTAGCTGATGAGTGTCGTCCTTACTGTATATATCCAATTTATAGGGAATGATTGATGTTTTGTACATGCGTTCTTTATAACTTACTAGATGTCAAGTGGATGGACGAACATACTGCAAGAAAAATTGTCAGAACCGTGAGATGTAAATACAAAATTGCCGGAAATAAAGTCATATGAAGTCTTATTGTGTGAGCAAAAACGTCAGAATTGCAAGATATACTGTAAACTAAAAATTGCGAGACAAAATGTCACAATTGTGAGATATACAGTGCTCTCCACTAATATTGGCACCCTTGGTAAATATGAGCAAAGAAGGCTGTGAAAAAATTGTCTTTATTGTTGAACCTTTTTACCTTTTTATTAACAATTCACAATTTACAAAAAATACTCTGCGCTTATGGATATCAAACAATTGCAAACAAAATGCAGGTTTATTAAATTTTTTTTCAGCAAACAAAGTCAGAATTGCGAGGTATAATGTCACAGTTGTAAGATTAAAAGTCGTTATTGCCCTAAAAACATTTTTTTTCCTTGTCAGAAACAGGCTTCTATAGAAAATGCAACAAAACAAACAAATGAAAGAAGAGGAAAAAAGAAACAGAAGAAGTAAGGAGAAGTAATTCTTTCTTTAGGCAGCTTTTAGAGTTTGTTTTTCTAAAATATGATGTCTAAAATATCATCATACGAATGCCACTTATAACAAGCAAAGCACTAATATTTCCTCTTACTGTAAACATCCTACAGCTCTCGTCTTGTTTTTCTTCATCTTTCTGACTGACGCATCTGATGCCCCTTTAAATTCTGATTCGTCAATCATTAAAGGTGAATTTGCCATTGCCTTTGTTTCTGATTTTCTGGTGCATATTTTTTGGGGGTCTTTTAATGTGCTTTGCACTCATGGGTAACTGCAAAATAATAAATAAATAAATAAATCTCTGTATTGCTCTGCTCGAACCTTAATATGACATGCACCATAAATTGATTACAATCTCTTCCCCATTAGATCATAGCTCTGCAATCCCCAGTGGAAGCAGAGTTCTGTGTGCGCACGCCACGTCTACGGCACAGAGGTTCAAAGCAATGCCGTGTCTTTCCGTTTAGCGCCCCCCGTTGTTCTCCTCGAACACAACAATGAGGTTAGAAATTCTCTCGAACCCAAACCCGCTGCATGCCCCAAAAATAGTCAGGCGCGGAGGTGGGAGACCGGTGATCAGGGGAAAGATTAAGATACCATTTGTGTGAGGTGCCAGTGGGGATCAGAGTGGAATCTGTGCCAAGAGCTCAGCCTCAGAGGTGCCACTCATGGAGATGCGGTCGTGATGGACACGTTTCAGTGTGGACCTATTTTTAGGAAGCATTGTGATCAGGAGAGGAACATATTCTGAGAATTTTCTTACATTTATATAATGTTTTGCTTGCGATGCAGATACTTAAATCTCTGATTTTAAATGCTCTGTTATGATTGGTTTACTCTTCTACTCGAGATTTATATTAATGCACAATCTAATCTCTCCTATAGTAACACCATACACATTGACTTATATATGGCAGAAGAACAAATTCATGGAAGGAATCTCCAGTGTCATCACTTTGTAACAGTCAGAGGTGTAACTTCTATCTTCTGTACCAAGGAGTTTATGCTTCTTTGCGGTTTCTCAGTAAAACTAAGTTTTTTTTGTCTTATTATTTTAAAGAGAGAGCGTAAAGACAGGCTGGTGATGGAACAACTGTCTATAGCTGCTATAACATAAGTGAGAACAGGAATTAACCACAACAACAACCTGACCAAAAATTCTTGTTTTGGATCTGGTGCGAGTCACTGGGACACGAATATCACCAGGACACTACAACACTTAGTGGGACCACCCACTGGATCAGCGACAGAACTTCTTCCCTTTGTTCTGAATGTGTTTATTTCACAACTTCAATCACACCAAACAAAGTCTATTTTTGATGCCAGCACCTAAATCCAATTGTCAATCCGTGTGGCAGTTGAATTAAAGGAAATGGAACAAACAAACAAGTAAAAAAAAAACCAACAACAATGAAGATTGCCTTCAGCAGGCTCCAGCGACAAAAGCCTCGTCATGCTCGAGCGGGGGTCCTGCCTCTAATCTGGAGGGCTTTTGAGTGGCACAGACACTGGTTTTGTTGTTCTTCATCGGGGACAGCTAGGCGCTAAGCAGTCGCGAGAGCTACTGGCGACAGGTCCGGCCCGGCGAGATGACTCTCTAATCCTAATCATGTTGTCTGGGTCACATGACCTTTCTCTAGCTGTAATAGGGAGGATCATGATTGGGATTTATGTTGAGAGAAAGGTGCCAAGCCCAGCGTCCCGGATGTCTGGCTGCAGAGCCATGACTCACTGAGACAGTAATAGGCAGGAAGACACATGGTGAAGGCTACACAATACCGCACAGGGACATATACACAAACCGACGTTCCTTTTTTTTTTTAAGCGCTTTTTGTTTTTTTGTAAATCAACTGTAGCAGTTCTCAGACAGTTAACATGAGGACTCTCATTAAGAAGTGGCTCCAGAATGAAAGAGTGTTAGTAAGGCTTTATTTCTTTCCACCAAAAAGTCCTCTTTGACAAGAGGACTAGTTTTTTCTTCTTCTTCTTCTTCTTCTTCTTCTTCTTTTTTTCTTTGTTTCCAGTGAAAAGCTATTCAGGGTGTCTTAATCCTGTTAACAAGATCCCTGACTGTGGGTGTCTGGGAAGTTGGATCAATATCAAATTCTCCCTTTTCAGTCTTTTCCTCAGGCGACTGATAGGCCTGCTTAAGAGGCTCTGGTAAAGATCTAGAAATCTCTGATTCCAGAATCAAGTCACATGGACTTACTTGCATGGTATTTACTGCTTTGTTCTGATGACATTACATTCTATCAGCAGTGTATAATGTGTATTCTGTTCTCTTTAGTATATTTGGTTATTACTTAATGAAACGGTTACATGACCAAACATCAGGGTTTGGCGGTTAAAGAAAAAGGATTCTCCATGGGTTCTTTAGATTTCTCTATTATGAAAATACTAACGTAAAGGGTTCTCCAAAGAGTTACACACTTCAGGGTTCTTAATTTAACCGTTTTTTTTAATACTATACCTAGAGCTATTATTTAGGGGGCCAAGCACTGAAGGTGCGTAGAGACCCTATTTTTATTCTATCTTGTCTTTTTCTTCTTCTTCTTCTTCTTCATCTTTTTCTTCTTATTATTATTTTTAAAAATTTTCCATATGCAGGAAGCCGTAAAGGTTCTACATAACCCTGCAACTGATTGATAATAAGTAGGGAATAAAACACTTGGGGTCATGCTGTTATAGGAAAACAATCAAGGACACAGTGGTGTGACGAAGCGGATTCGGTTTATTTTCCTTTAACAGCACACCATATAGTGTGATTTGATTCCTCTTATACACTGTAATTTGACTAGTATTTATTAAATATCAACACGTCATACTTAAAAAAAATCCATTTACATTTAATGGCGTTGATCGTCTCAGCTATAAACAGTCATTTCATTAACAGCCTCTCTTCGTTTTCCCCTCTGTTACAGCTTTTTCCCCTTTGACTGCTACAAATCACTGACACTGGAGACTCCTTCCATGAATCTTATACAATCTGAATACAAGTCTTCAGTCTCTTTACGATTTTACAAATCTTTAACTGTTCAAAGAAGTGTTGACGCACCATTCTCATTAAGATTGTCTATAAACTACTGTCATCTCTTACTCCATATATTTACACAATCATTGGCAGCCATGTCTTTGTTGAGACGCTTAGTCTAATACTCCGAATTACTCATCGCGGTGGTAACCTGATCCTTGATTACTCGTGGTCTTGACTTGAGCTGCCGGATCACACAAGGCCCTTGATTTAGCTTTGCTAAATCTGCCGAATTTCTGGTGACTAATGTACCAGTAAACAATGCTAGGTCTAAGTAAAAATGGGAATGAGCCAAGCCAAGTGGAACTCAATTACCTCTGACAGCTTCCCGAAAGCTCTGAACGAGTCGAGATTCCAGTGTAACACGGTCGTACGTTGCAGTATGTTGTTCAGCGGAGACGACAATGCGAACCAGACCCATCACTTGTTGTGGTTTAATGCTTCAGTCGCTTTCCCATGTGATTAATTGTGTGTTACTGGCACTGACGCTGCTATTAGGCAACAACTGTCCATTTTTCATGATCAGGTTCATTGCGCATAAATGAGACATGCAATAAAAGAGAAAATAATTGCACCGGACTGGATGGATGATGCACTGGGTGTCCGAAGTTTTCGTCGCGTAGTGTAACCATTGTCAGATTCTCTTGAAATTAAATGCATTTTAAGCATCTGGATGACATTTGTCTTTTCCAGCATGGCCACTTTGCCTAAAAGCCCTGTGAATCCTCATCTTTAGATCTTCTTAAACACTTAAGCAATATAATATATATATTCATATATAATTTAAATAAAATAACTGTAGCGCTCTCTTTGTTGTACTAGCTCTCGTAATTCACTCCTATATAACAAGGTTTTAGTTTTACAGCTTCCTTTGCATGAGGATGTGTTTTTTTTCCCTCTGACGTCATAGCACTTCTGTAAATGTGAATGTTCCAGAGGTAGAGAGTGTGTTCTTAAAAGCCTTGATACACTAAATCCTTTTCTTTTTCTATATACATTATGATTTTGCTTTTGTAGAAAATAAATCAGACAGTGTCAAATAATTCTTTGTCCTGGTTCATCTTAAAATAGCCAATTTTGTGCTATTATGACCAAAGATGGACAAAGTCAAGTATTTGAATTAAAATGTCATAGTGTGAGTGCTGCTAAAGTGCGATGCTTGTCTAAAAGCTATCGATAGGAGGACGGAAAAGTGACGGAACAGCTATAGATATACGCTAGATGAAATGCCATGCTAATGGAGAGAAAAATATCCTTATTATCTCAAGCTCTCCTCCTACTGGATCCACTACCTGGATCTGCACTTCTGCAGCTTTCTTTAAATTGCTCTTGACTGAAGCTTCGGCTACGCTAATCATTCTGCTTATTTTTTTATCTGTCCTTTCTCTCCCGTTTTCGTTTCAGCATTGAACAGGAGAGCACATTTAACAACAGTTTTTTTTTTTTTACCCCCGCTTCCTCCCGAAGCCAATTCGAACTGCGTCCAGAAAACAGCCGCTACGTGTGGGCTAATTTTCACATCTGCTCGAGTGTGAGCCTTAAAACAACAATTACTTAAGATAACAAGGCTATATAAATTACAGCAGCAATGAATTTAACTAGCAAAGCTCTTAAACCCTCGATATTCGGACGGTTCCAAGTTTTCCCCTCAGTGCAACCCAGAGAGTGAGTCAGATAACGTGGCGTGCGTTCAAATATTGGCTCCGTAGGGAACCGGTTATGGGATGTGCCAGGTTTCTGCAAGGTTTCAAATGATTTATTAGTGAATCCTGTTTGTGAGGTTTTTACTACGTTTGTTGCAGCCTGTTACGCTGCCTTCGTATACGTTCTGTGAGGAATAAAACACAACAAGGTGCACTGTTATAGGAACGAATCCTGAAACGTTTTATTCCTCTTACACCACAGCAATTTGCCAATGATTACAACATATCACAGTGTACAAAAAGAACAATTCATCATACTTTTTATCCGTTTAGGGTTATAGTCATGGAACGTCCATGAAATACTTAATTCCTGTTAGCACTTAAGTGTTGGAAACGTTACAGTTTAATCTCAGACTGTTATAAAATCAGTCGGTACAGGATTTTGCAGAGTTTGTATCCGCTAATACAGATACAGGATGAAGGTGTGTGTTGTGAGATCGTTTTCAGGCTCTCGTATGGAATTATCATCCTTTCTATTCCTTTTCGTTCAGTGACGGGTCCACCTCTTTCTCTCTCTCTTTCTCACAGGTGCAAGGGGTCAGCAATGTTTTTACTACCAAGTGTCCATCCTAATGCCCCATCCTTTGATACTCCTCAAAGCAAAATAGCCCTCCCCCTAAATAGCTTATCTCACACTTAAAGTGTGTTCATCCTGCTGTCTTAAGAGCAGCACAATCACAGCGCAATCACGATGCCGTGGGCTTCACGCCGTTCAATCGTTACAGTCGTAAAACCGAATTCTTCTAGGTAGCCTTTCTGGAAGCGTTTCTGGAAAGTGCACTTGTGGTAAACATTCTTCCAGGCCATTTTAAGAGTTTTTTCCCTACGCAGCACCCACATTATTATCACAGGCCCAAGCAGCAAGTGATGAACTGTGGGAAATGTGGTTTAACAGAAAAAAACCAAACAAAAAAAACCCCCAACAACAATTATATTATAAGAATAATAATAAAAAAAAGAAACAGACTGTCCGTGTTGTTGTTGTTGTTTATGTTGTTCCTATTGTTCTTGTTGTCTATATTGTCATTTGGGCTGTCGTCTCAGCAAAATGCCTTAGTCTTAATAGTGCCCATTCAAAAAGTACAAATTCAGTCGCAGGGTTCATGGAAAGTCACGGATATGGGTGGTCTTAGATATTGATCAACCGGTGCTTGGTGCTTCCAGTGCAGCTTGGTTTTCAACTTAAAACCATGAGGCTAATGCATTTCCCCAGCTCAACGGCTGTCGCTCCAGGCCTTGTTTTTATACATTAGCGCATTCCCTCATGACAATCCTTTCGCAAGTGTCGTTTCCCTCCATCCAAAGCCACCCAAGACGCCGAACCAGAAATGGTGCAGAAATGTCCTTGGGCCACGTTTAGAGAAGAGGCTGTTTGGGGTTCCTCCAGTAGTTTCCTTTACTTCTCTTTTGTTAACCACCAGGGATGGCCTCTCTCTTTTGTCTCCCACCTTTAAGGGATTCCAGTCGAACCGATCTGTTTTGGGCCTGCAGGCACATCGTCAGACATGACTGGCTTGTCATGAAGAAGGCCTGAGTGATGTCCAGGATGGGGATGGGGTGGGGGGGATAGGGTGTGGGTGTTTGGGTGTATGTGTTGCTTTTCTCCAGCAGGTCAGGTCCAGCCAAAAAAGAGCTGGAGGGGTTTCCTCTCTTTTAATGACTGGATGACATGGGCCTGTTTAGTCAACAGAGAATGGAGGCAGAGGCTGATTAATATGTTATGGATTTAGCATTAGACGTCTAGCCTCCTCTTTCTCCTGTTGGCTTCAGGTCCACTACCTATTATAATTTAGGAACACAATCAATAACAGGATGGTGTAATGAAGTGCTGTTAATGCTACCACTGCCAAGTTTACAATAACAGCACACCCTTTATACGTGCTTTATTCCTCTGTTACACCACAACAATTCGTCAAAAAAAGCAACAAGTTGTTCTTTATATCCATTTCTAGTTACATTTAATGTTTTAGAACATCCATAAAACAAGTTCCCCATCATCAATGAGTCTGGATGCTATAAGTTAGTTAGTTATAAATTTAGTATCTAAGTATATCATGGTCCATACTTCATAAAAACTAAGAAAAACAACAAAAAAATGTAAACAATTCATAAAGCTAATGAGAAAATGTGAAAGAATACAAACAAGTTATCATAAAGTACTGTGTAACATATTAACACAAACCAACACAAAGCAATGCAAATTCGAAACAGACAAAACGAAAACATTAGCTAAAAGCCACAAGAGAACCAAGGACATGTGATACTGATTAACACAGAACCACTAAATGAACTGTCACAACATCTGACATTGACATAAAGGCTGTTAAAGACATTTAAGAAAAGGAAGATACTGCTCGTAAAAGCATTTCTGTTTTTTAAAATATTTTTTTGTGACACAGTCTTTCATTTCTTGTGTAGTTGTGCTGCTGAATCTGGCTGAATTATTACGTATAATTGCGTATCATCAGGTTGAAAAGAAAAACGAAAGCTAACTTTAAGTTCAGGATATAAATGAATAGCTGTGGGTCTAGAACACAACCTTGTGGGATGCCATGTTGTACTTTTTTATGGTTTGAAGTGTCTCCATTAGCACTAAAAATCCTGCTGTTGAACCAATCTACTAAACTACCGTGGTCAATAACCTGGCATGGAAACAAGATTTTTAAAAATCTGTTTGGTCCAAGCAGAACAAATTTTTTCATATTTTGTTTCAGTTCTTGCACTCCAATCCTAACATAAGGTTCCTGAAGTGGTTAAAACACACACACACACACACACACAACACAAATATATATATATATATATATATATATATTTAAGTTAATTCTATATATTTTACATAAACTTATAGGTGACCTAATATAATAAAACTGTAGTTTTGGAAAGCTATTAGACCTGCAGCTGTGTTTATATTGGTAAGGACATGTCCACACACACACACACCCAAACACGCACACACATACACAGACACACATTTTACGCTTTGTGCTCCAATATATAGCTGTAAGGTTGTTATTATCAAATGAAGTCTATGTACATCGTTAGACATTGACAGGAAAGCAAGCAAATTCCCAAAAAATGCACATTCAAGCTAGCTGGCTAAATGTTCGTTGCTAGTTTAGATTAACTAGCTAAGGTGTTTTTCTCTCATTCTCATGACTGTGGTTCAAAAACAATTGTTAAATTTAACTGACATGGTCCAAAACACAAAGCCGTGTAATGTTAAAGCCTTTCAGAAATCATATGAAGTGTGATGTGATGTTCACGGAGGAGTTTAGAGGTGAGACATACAGTGGCAAGAAAAAGTATGTGAACCTTGTGCAATTTCATGGTTTTCTGCATAAATTTTTCATAAAATGCGATCTGATCTTCATCTAAGTCAGGGGTATTGACAAATATAATGTGCCTAAAATAATAATACAAAAAAAAATCTGATCTTTCATGTCTTTATTGAGAACAACCAAAAAAACTCTCATAGTGTTTGTGGAAAAAGTATGTGAACCCTTGAGTTAATGACCTCAAAAAAGCTAATTGGAATCAGGTTTTAGCACACCTGGAGTCCCATTAAGAAAATGAGTTTGGAGGTGTGGACTACAGTTACTTTGACTGATAAAAACCCCTCAAATTTTTGGAGTTTGCTCCGCACAAGAAGCACATGCTTATTTGAACCATTGCTCGCCAAAAATAGCTTTCAGAGGAAGCTCTTATCTAGAATCAACTATCAAGAATAGTTGACTTACATAAAGCTGGCAAGGTAACCAAGTGATTTCAAAGATTTTAGAAATTCACCACTCTACATTTAGGCAAATGTAGACACAAATGAAGACACTTTGGGACTGTTGCTACTCTACCAAGAAGTGGGCGCCCAGTGAAAATGACACCAAGAGCACATCGTAGACTCATCATTGAGATAAAGAAACAACCCTGAATGACGGCCAAAGATTTGAAGGCATCATTGGAACTGTCTAACATCTCTGTTCATGAGTCTAAAATACATAAAACATTGACCAAGCAGGGTATCTATGGCAGGACACCACGAAGGAAGCTACTGCTTACTGAAAACATTGCTGCAAGCCTGAAGTTTGTAAAAGAGCACATTGGCACTCCACAGCAGTGATGGCAAAATGTTTTGTGGACTGATGAAACTAAGACTGAACTATTTGGAAAAACCACACAGAACTACATCTGGCGTAGAAAGGGCACGGCAGATCATCATGAAAACATTATCCCAACCGTAAAGTATGGTGGAGGAAACATCATGATTTGGGCCTGCTTTGCTGCATCAGGGCCTGGCTTGCAATCATTGAGAGGAAGATGAATTCCTAAGTATATCAGACAATTCTACAGGATAATGTGAGAATGTCTGTACGTCAGCTGAAATTGTGTAGAAGTTGGGTGATGCAACAGGACAACGGCCCAAAACAGAAAGTCCACAACAGAATGGCTTCAGAAAAACAAAATCTGATTTTTGGAGTGGCCAAGTCAGAGCCCAGACCTCTACCCAATATAGATGCTATGGAATGACTGGAAGAAAGCCATACACATGAGACATCCAAAGAATTTTACAGAGCTAAAGGAGTTCTGTCAGGAAGAATGGGCTAAAATTCCTCCTGAACAATGTGCAGGTCTGATCCACAGCTACAGGAAGTGCCTGGTTGAGGTTACTGCTGCCAAGCGGGGGTCAACTAGTTATTAATTCTAAGGTCTCACTTACTTTTCCCACTGCCATTTTGAATGTTGAATGAGTGTGTTCAATAGTGTTCAATAAAGACATGAGGGATCAGAATTTATTTTGTGTTATAATTTTAGACACATTATATTTGTCAATACTCTTGACTTAGATGAAGATCAGATCACATTTTATGACAAATTTATGCAGAAAACAATGAAATTCCAAAATGTTCACATACTTTTTCTTGCCACTGTAAATAAAAAGCTAGCAGGCTACATAGATTTAAAAAATTTATTCTGGTTTTGTTTTTGTTCCTCGAACTGCTTCAGTGCCCTGCACCCATAGTGTCTAATCTGCACTGATGTCCAACAAAACCAAAACGAAAACAAGCAGACCATCACGGATCATTTCAACCGGTACTGATGATCATATACTATGACGTTTCTAGAAAACAACAATGAGTAAAAGAATCAACGGGAGGGCGGCATAATGAAACCGAGTTACCGTTAGCAACCCCGAAGTCAATTACTTTCTTGTGACAGAATATCTGGAAGTCTTTTATTCCTCTTATACCACGGCGATTTGCCAAGTGTTACCAAAAAATTTGCTGAGACTGGAGATTCCTTCCATAAATATGCCGAAATGAATCTCCTCACAGAAAACTTCACCGTATCAATAAACTGAACAAACTGTTCCCATAGAAACAATAACTCATTAATATGAACCCGTCGAACATGTTACTCTCAGAGCTAACCATTATAGAAAATCAATCAACACCTTCTGACCAATTAGAATTTTAGAATTGTTCCAAGAAGTCATCTCTCTTGCTTGAACACTCCCAAACAAACAAAACAATCTATGCAATACCCTGGTCATATCGCAAATTGTCTTGTTGTTGCCATTTTTTTTTTTTTATGATATGACTTTCCCGTCCGAATCTCCAGTTTGTGTTTGTGCTGAATATATAGATTTATAATGTAGGACTACTGTAACTCTTAATTTGAACCTTTTATTAAGTGTCTCACAAAAGTGAGTACACCCCTCACATTTGTGTAAATATTTGATTATATCTTTTCATGTGTCAACACTGAAGAAATGACACTTTGCTACAATGTAAAGCAGTGAGTGTACAGCTTGTGTAACAGTGTAAATTTGCTGTTCCCTCAAAATAACTCAACACACTAATGTCTAAACCGCTGGCAACAGAAGTGAGTACGCCCCTAAGTGAAAATGTCCCAATTCGGCACAAAGTGTCAATATTTTGTGTGGCCACCATTATTTTCCAGCACTGCCTTAACCCTCTTGGGCATGGAGTTCACCAGAACTTCACAGGTTGCCACTGGAGTCCTGTTCCACTACTCCATGACGGCTTCATGGAGCTGGTGGATGTTAGAGAGCTTGTGCTCCTCCACCTTCTGTTTGAGGATGCCCCACAGATGCTCAATAGGGTTTAGTCCATCACCTTCACCCCCAGCTTCTTTAGCAAGGCAGTGGTCGTCTTGGAGGTGTTTGGGGTCGTTATCATGCTGGAATACTGCATACTGATCATGCTCTGCTTCAGTATGTCACAGTACATGTTGGCATTCATTGAAACAATATTATCAAATAATCAAAGTGTTGTCACATAAAAAGATATAATCAAATATTTACAAAAATGTGAGTGGTGTACTCACTTTTGTGAAATGCATATATATATATATATATATATATACATATTATAGGTAAGCATTATGCACTATACCTCCCTCCCTATGTTAAGCACTCTTATTGCCTTTATCTGTTGTCACAACACATCGCAAGCATGTTTCAGTCTGATCTGAAACACGTTTAAAGATGCCCAAGGGTGCAAACTGGTGCAATATACTGTAGGTGGTCGACACTTCAAAACAGGACTGTGCATGAGAGACAAACGGGCGAGATGTGTTTGCAAACACCACCGAGTCGACTCTGTGTGTGTGTGTGTGTGTGTGTGTGTGTGTGTGTGTGTGAGGTCGATGGCTACAGGCAGCAAGAGATGATTAGCAAGATGATTAGCAAGTCGTTGCCGATGCTACACTTGAGCGTAGCGACTTTCACAAAAGCTGTTAGTGCTCCGGGAGCTTTAGAAGTGGACCATAGGAACACACAGTGCATCCAGAAAGTATTCACAGCACTTTTCTTTTTCCACATTTTGTTATGTTACAGCCTTATTCCAAAATGGATTAAATTCATTATTTTCTTCAAAATTCTACAAACAATACCCCATAATGACAACATTTTTTTTAATCTTTGCAAATTTATTAAAAATAAAAAACAAAAAAGTACTCATTTTGAGGTAAATAATTTATAATTTTTTATTTATTTGGAATAAGGCTGTAACATAACAAAATGTGGAAAAAGTGAAGTGCTGTGAATACTTTCCGGATGCACTGTATTCCTTCTGAATGTATTGTCTACTGTTCCTGAGCAGCTTTGACATGAGATAACTATGTACCATGATATGTATCACTTAAATTGTATTTACAGACCTACACAGGATCCAGGGCTGTATCTCTTCCACCTTTTGACCTATGACAGCTGTGGTTTTTGTATCAAAAGGCAGATGGATTATGGTTTTTAAATTCACAATAGATCTTCAGTTGGAGCTACACGGTATAAACGATGTCATTTTTGTAGCACTGGCTTTAAAGCCTCCGTTGGTATGTTCACAGGTTGATGTGTCGCAATACAAAAGTTAATAAGATTTTTTTATAAAAGCGCGTAGGCGTGCCGAATTGCCTAAGGATTAGCGGTGGCAGTGATAAGAAGCATTTATTGTGTTCATTTGAAATTGCATGACAGGAAGAAGAAAAAAAAATCCTTAAAAACAAGTCAGAATAAACGACTTTCTCATGAAAGTAATCGGACAAATTTTTCGTCACAAAATGAAACTCATCAAATGACTGCGAATTGCTACATCATGTATTTTCTCAAACATAAAGCGTATTTTGTGGAGCAAAACGCCACAAACTGATGGTTCTCTCATAGTAATTTTTTATTGTGTGAAAATTAAAGCTTTGGTATCAATTCACTGAATAAAATAAAAACATTTTCAATGAAATGTGAAATTTCTAGCCTACACCTTTTATTTTTCACAAATTCTACACTGAGAGGAAATTCATGAATGAGAACCCAATTCCTTGTGCGTTTCCTAATCCCAACAACCGTCATCCAGTTTGGTGCCTGTTCTGTGACAGAAAACTTCTTCCTGCATGCTGGTCAAATTATTAGCAATAAGAGAGTTCATAGTGAAACAGTGAGATTCCATAAAAATTGTCATTTAATCCCAATGAAATGAAATGGATGGATTTGAGGCATGCTCAAATAATGTTATTTCCACACAAAAAAAGGTAGCAAGTACACCTAAACATTTAGATAGGGATTGATGTGTGGTTTGATTGTTTTTGGAAGAGCTTCCTACATCTCTAAGTTGGCTTCTGAGTTTATAAAACAGAGCAGGTTTTCCTCTTGACCCATGTTTAGGAGTTTATATACCTCTTTGGGACTGGAAACTTTTTTTACCGCGTCTTTATAGTATGATTCAGCGATGTAGGGTCAGTTCATGGTCATAGCTGTGGAAGAGCACAGTGGCCTCACACTTTAAGAGACGCTGCAGGTGCAAAAAACCAAAACGGTTCCTCGAGTGGCACTCGTTCCATTCTGGGATTGTTTTTTTCGACCGCAGTCCACGGTTTGTGTATGTCAAGGATTTCCAAGCAACAGTTTCTCAGCTGTAAAAACATTTATTCATTTCTTAGAAGCAGCATTAATGTGCACGCTTACTACACACACATTACAATCTGTTTTTTTTTCTCTCTTCCCCATCCAGTTAACCTTACTCAAGACAAATAGCGTACTGTATAATGGAAACATTTCGATGCCATTCAGATCAGCTCACCCACAAGGCTGGCATTTACAATGGAGCTAATCATTTATACATTCGTGTGTTTTGAGCGGATGGATTTAGACTGTAACTGTAGACCAAATAATCTCCAAGTGACTGAGTTTGAGAATCTCACCTTCTTTCTTTCTGTCTGTTTAAACCAGCCTTTCTTTCTTGACGTCTTTTCCTAGTTATTGCTCCGTGCGCACGACACGCTAAATCAGTCACACCATCTTTACTCTTCAGATATCTGGACTTCATTCAAGTTCTTGCTTCTTGAGCTCAGATCAGATTTGAGATTTTTTTAACACATATAAAAGGTTACACGAGATCAGGAATTAGAGGAAATAGTTGTTCTGCCGTTGTTCTAACCATTTTCAGTTGCATAGTGAAATTGCCAATCATACAGATTCCTTGTCATGGGTATTTCTAGATTCACCTCCCCAGCTTGGTAGACATCATATCATAGAGGAGAGCTGGCTGGTGACTAGGAATTGACCGAGACTAAATTCAGGAGAAAATGGAGGGGGTGGGTGGGAAAGGTGCATTAGACGTGGACAGGCACAGTAACTTACTTCAGTGAAATGGTCTACAGCTCTTTACATACAAACCTGCCACTCTTCAGAGCAACAGTGCGAGCGTAAAGGGTTTGGCTGTGCCCATGTCCGATGAGTGAAAGCTCTCGGAGCTACTATAATACTGCTCTCACTCGCAGTGAATCACTGCGGCCTCCAGACGCTGGGGAATGTGAGCCCAGGGTGGCGTATCAATCAGTCCAGTGGGCTGACAAGGGCTTCATGGGAAATGATCAAGCAGGACTGACAGCTGAAATGTGGAAGTAAACGAATACGCAGAGCAGAGGCATACAGTACACGTGCAAAGAAATGCCATAGAGCAAAGTTGCCTTCAATAATAATGAAATTATTATGAGTTTCTTCATTTAAAAAAATACTATGAAGAGCAGTAAACAGAAATAACAAAGGCAATGTTTGGTGTGATGACCCTTTGCTTTAAAAAAAAAAGTAGTCTCAAGTAGAATTAGTGCAGGTTTATAAAGAAATTAGCTGTACATTTTAGTGAGCATCTTGTAGAACCTGACACGGTTTTTCTGGAGACTTTGACGGTCGCACTCGCTTCTTATTTTTGCAGCGAAACCAGCAGCCTCTGTCTAACTTGACGGTTCACATTTGTAATATTTAGTCACTGCTGTTGCAGTCCTCCATTGTTATTTTGCTGCAACACCAAATGATGATGGCGACAGTGATACACATTGGGAAAATCTTTTTCACAGCCACGCATCGTCCGTTCTTTGCACTTGCACCACCTACCTGGCTGAAGGTGCTTATTTTTGTTATTCCAAAAGCTTTTTGTAACCTAGCAAGCAGCACTATTCCTCCCTCACTAAAACCTGCCTCTTTTGGAAACTTTATGTGCTTGCTGTGCAAATCCGTTTCCTTCAATAGGTGATCCATGGAAGTGTCGCCAAGGGGTCGCTGTTTGCAGCCTGTCAGAATTAATGTGAGTGAGGCAGCTGGAGAGAAAGTATTTCACACCGAGCACTGTGGAGAAGCGAGGGTGAAAAACTCCGCAGGTCACGGCTGGACCAGGAGCTTGATGACAGGCTATATTAATATGCAGGATATGTGAGCCATGTGTGGACCGTGGATATGTGGACCGTCCCAACAGCGGTGACCTTGGGACTCTCGGCAAACTTGGGGGGGATGGGGGGGAGTCTGACGAGAACTTCCTCCAGATCTGACTTGTCAATGTCAATTTGTCAATGACCCCATTTTCTTTGGCCCTCTGAGCTTTTAGCTGCTGTGAAAATAATAGCCGGTTACGGCTGAGCTATATAACTCTAAAGCCTAATTAAACAACGATGTAGCAGTGACCTTAACACCTGTTTCCTTGTGTAATTAAAGACAGACCATGTAAGAATAAATCAGCAGACGGGAGTAGCGGGTGGCTGAATCTTCGCAAGGTGCAGCACTGTGATCGTCAGCTCAGTTTCCTTAGGCAGCATGCTAGGAGTGATTGTGATAGCTTTGACCTTTGACCTCCAGTAGCCTGTACTCTCTGATGTTTCATGGAAGCCGCCAGAAAGTGGGGTCAAAAAACGCTCATACTGGAAGATACTAGTAAACGTGTCAGTGGGTGGGTACATGGATCCTATTCAGTGAATCGAAGACTGTGGTACAACTAGTGATTACCTGAATTGAAAATAAAGATCGAGCAATGTAAATCTAAATACTTTTCAAAAAAAGAAAGCACATTTTCCCTCGGGCGGGAAAAAAAAAAAAAAAAGCCTGATGACATAATAAGACTGTTAAGGTGTATTCAGGGACAAAGTTTCCACTGACTTTTAGTGCACTCACTCAGTGGATTTATCACGAGTAACTATCAGGGACACACACTGGCACACAAATACACATGCCGCCTTTCTGCACAAGGCATAATAGACCCCTGGATCGAACATGAGAAAATCAATCCTGAGCTTCTCATCACATCTGACCTCTGCTCCCAGTACAAATCCTGAATTAATTAAAGAGGGAAATCCCACTGGCCAACACAGAGGCAGATTGAGTGTCTCCACCCCTCCCTGTTCAAGCAGAGGATTAGAGGAGCTCACTCCATGATGAGAATATGTTTTCCCAACCAGCAGGTAACTGCAAATGACAAAAACAAAGAGTGTCTGCTCCTACCAGGCTGCTTATTTGACCACCAACCTGTTCATTACTGTTCAAACAGAACCTATTTACACATCATCATATTCCTCCAAACATATTCCCGGAAATGTTTCTGGGAATTAATCAAACGAGGGGTTTGGTTGTCACAATGGGTCTTTCTGTAACCAAGATGAACATTTTAGTGAGTTCCAGAGTGTAGAAATGTGTCATGGTTGATATATCGATATATGTCGAATGTGTACTACATCAATAATAACAATAATAATACAACTATCAGAAAGTATAGTGCTTACTGTATATTAACCCCCCTCAATGTAGTTACTGTATATACCCAAAACTTTCCAAATCCTCAACCTCTGTGCCTTCATGGTTAATTACAGTCATGCCCATAATTGAGTCATCCGTGTCCATGCCCTTAGTCCTATCAACAGATCACTGGATGCTTGGCCCCCTGGCCATTGACCCAGTTGGATATCAAGTCTTCCAGCATCAGCTTACACCGCTTGGCCCTGCGGTCACTTCCCAGAGCTACACACATCACGACAAGGAGGAGCAAGGGCCCTATTGTTCCCCAAGCTGGCCAGCATACCGTGTCCGCTCTGTCATCAGGGACTTGTTGAGCAAATACTCGCAGGTATGACCACAATCCGCCCTCGACACAGGCCCCTCCTTATTCACAATCTCAATCTGGACCTACTTGAGAAACCTGATCCACTTTGTACAAATTACCACAACAGACTTTCTTCTTGCATAAGACAGACTTGATTTTTTTATTCTTCTTATTTTTTTCTTTTTAAATTACTTTTAGTCTTTCCCAGTACTTTAAGCAGAGATCTTGTTTTTCTCCCATCCAGAGCACTTCACTGTGCGACCTAAATTTTTGGAGGATTGTAATGTTAAATGAGAAGGGACGAACCGCAAGCCTCGTGAAAACGATCGAATCGCCCCGCTGCTAGGGCTCGGCCTGCAGAGAAGCGCTCTTGTTAAACTGCCATTTCCAATCAGCCGTGCGGCCACAACACATATCAGGGGGCTGGGGTGGAGTTTTAATGGAGGGGGTGGAAGAATAAGAGACCTTTCTCCCTCTGCCTGTACAAGCTAAAGGTGCACTGTGGAGACTATCAGCTCGCAATATGCTTACTTAGAGGCATGAACTCACAATGGAGTCTCAATGACCAGGATCAACAACTTGTGGCTTCTCGTAGCCAAGCTTATTACAAAACTATCTTTGTTAGCAGTTTTTCAGGCTTGATCCTAATGTTAAGCAGCTGCAGTTTTCTGACAACATGTTGACTAGTGTGAGGAGTGTAGAGAAGCTAATCGAACAGTTGCGATTGAACAGGATTATTATCGGCCAGTGAAACAGGCTTGAAGTCTTTTTTTTTGATAGGATGGCAGCCAAACTACACAAATAACAAAAGAGACAGTCTGTGCTCGCTCAGGATCTCTTAAAGACCCATTCATCGTCGTAAAATGGTCATCCCTCCATTTCAGAATAAACAGCCTGCAGATTTTAATGCTTTCACTCATGGGTGGCCATGCGTGCCCACCCAAACAGTCCATTGGACGGTCTGGGGAGGTAATTTTCTCTAATAACATACCCCACATAGTCTGAACATGGTTATTAAATACCACTGCTATTCTAGGCATGGACCTTTTGTGCCAGCTAACATCCTTCTGTCAGCCTAACATCCCACAGCTGAGTAATTGAAGAAGAAGAGCAAAGTAATGTAGCAACCTTTATGACTGTGCATAGTAATTCGAGAAAGTACAAGTGAAACAAACATGGCTGCCTTTTTGCTGTGTATAGTGTCTTTCTCAAGCAAATTCACTGATGCTCATGAAGGCAACACAGGATACATTAAGAGCCAAGGGGGTGTAAACTTTTGAACAGGATGACGTTGTAAATTGTTGTCTTCGGGGAAACATGTAAATATCTTATGTAGCTTCTGAAGGTTAATATTAAATGGGAATTTTTTTTTTACACTGATCACCCTGTTCAAATGTTTACACCCCTCTGGCTCATAATGTATCCTGTGTTGCCTTTTTGAGCGTCAGTGAACATTTGCAGCTTTTGTAATAGTCGTGTACGAGTCTCTCAGTCCTCAGTGTGAAAAGACGGACCTCGTCATCATATAGTCGATGTTGGAAAGGGCTCAAATATGCAGAAGATGCTGGAAAAATTAAGAATGTGCAGGACCTGGAGGATATTTCTGAAGAACAGTGGGTGGTTTAACTGCTCAGGATAAACAAGGGACTTGTTAACAACTCGTTAAAAACACAAACACATCATGTCGCTGATCATCCAGTTATCAACACACAGTAGTAATAATCGAACGTACAAGTGTGTAAACTTCTGAACCGGTTCATTTGTGTAAATTCAGTTATTAGTGTGTCTTGTGGACGATATGTAAACATCTGTTATGTGAAATAGTTTATTCAGGGCAGAATTTTAATGAATATTTTGCAGATTCTGCAAGGCATATGTAAACTTATGACCTCAACTGTATATAGTTTGATGCTGTGATGTATTAGTGAATCTGAGGTTTAGACGAATAATTGAGCGAAGCATTTTTGCAAACAGAAGGGGACACAAAACTCAACCTTGTGGAACACCTTGAGGAATTCATGCAGTTTGAGTAAAGCGTCACCTGTCTATGAGAGATGATTCGCTCCATACCAAGTTCTGTTTAATGAGATATTTAATCACTTTATAAAAGCTAGCACTATCAAAATTAATGACTGAGATGTATTTCAATGATTCTATAGATTCAAAATTCTGTACTACACATAAACTTTTGGCAAACACTAACATAACCACAAGTCTTCTTGTTATGTAATGTAATTAAACCTTAGTAAGAGAATTTATTTATTTAGGTGTTTTTTTTTTTCAGATTGACGGCCTAGCCTCTGGGCTCAGGCGGCAAGTTTACTAAAGGCAGGAGGACTTTATCCCAGGCGCTTAGCATCACTCAAGTCTCAAGTCTCTTGACATTGAGGTTGACACAATAGCTGCGCTGTGCCATTAACTCCCATGATGTAAAAATAATACAATTAAACTTAATTCCCTCATTGCCTTTGCCAAATCGCCTGCAGGTTAGAAGAAAAAAATGTTTTCTTAAAGATTAGCTAAAGACCCCCCTTATTTTTAAATATTGAAAGCGACTCACTAGGTTCTGCTCTATTCCTTTTGACGATCAGATGTCAAAAGATAATTCAAATGTAAATATATAACAGAAAAAAATGCACTAAACCTCCTTCATTAAGAAATTCAGATAATATTTAGAGGTATAAATTAGAAATATCCTCAATTATGCACATATCTGCTTCCTTTTCCAGGTAATCCAGCACTGCGTGGCCTAGATTTGCATACAGAAACGTGATTGGCTCTTATATTTAATGATGTAACAGCATCTGTGAAATGTTGAGCACTAATTCAGATTCCCAATGAGCCTTTTTTCTTAAAAGAATGGTAGTCAAACAACTTTAATTTCACACCTCGATCATATATTTATATTACTCTTCATCTTTTTTTTTTAACATTATAGAGTCACCTAAATGAGGCATATCACACTTATTTGATTTGATAATGAATGCTAATGTGAAGTTAGCCTGTTAAATCCAGCTGCAATGTGGCAGAGTCATGCTAGTCCAATGACACATTAAGCAAACACGTTTTTTTAGCCCATGTAGGAGAACACAAAATAATGAATCTCAGCTAGTGAACGAGACCAACGAGAGGTGACGTTTAGGGGGCAGCTGCTCTAAAGCAGGCTAGAATCTGGATGCCCTTTTGTGAAATCAAGCATGAAAAGGCAGGAAAAGCTGTTTATGATCAATTACACGGATAATATGTGCCTGCCACTAACCCTTATTACTGTTATGAATTAGCGAGACCTCACGGATAAGCAGTTTGGGGAAAAAAGTTCCGATCCCTGTTGGAAAAGTGGTTAACATTTTGATTAAATATAAATATAACTCAACCATGTCTTTGTTTTATTTTTGTTTTTTCATTTAAAAGATGATGTATGAGAGGACTCGAAGCTGCTCGCTCCGCAGTCCTGTGACGGTAGTGATGTTGATGTGGAGCATCGTTCCAAGTCATGTTCTTTAGCCAGAAAGCAAAGATCTGTATTTAACTCCATGACGGGGCTCCAGTGAGTCTTAATGCTCTAATTACTGTCAGCACTGTGTGTGTATATGTCTGCGTGTGTGCTTAGCCAGTGACGAGAGTAAAAGAGAGAAAGCCGGAGAGTAGCACAAGGTTTCGAGAACTGTACGGGTGTTAATAACCAGCTGACAGGTGTCGGAGCTGGACTCGCGCCACTCTGCACGTGCTCAAAGCTCTTCAATAATTAGAGAGAGCAGAGGCCTAATAAGAACCAGCTGTTTCAGCACCGAGGCCACCGGTGCCCTAGCGAAAACTCTCTGCACCAGGGCTTTGTTTGAGCCTGTAGAGACTAGGCCTTTGTTTGGGTACATTAGGCTCACAGTAAATGCTATAATATCAACTCCTGTCTCGTGTTAGCAGTGTAGCGCTTGCAAAAAGAAAAAAACCTTTTCCCAGAACGCAGCATTGCGAGTCAAAACAAATAAACGATAAGAATCGAAGATCCAAGAATTTTCAGATTGTCAGCCGAATAAAATCATCACGCGCTAGTCATGCCGTGAGTCAGAGACACGCGAACACAGTCCAGCCTACACTGCATTTCTCTTCCATAAGCACAGCATCCAAATAAACAGGCAATAAACAACCAATCACCAGAATGACTAATCGGACTACATGACTGAAACACGCTGTGTGACTGTAAAACGTTCTGCTTGGGCTTCAGGTCACTTAGTTTGACAAAATTACCAGGATAGCAGGATTAACCGGTCGCACAAGAAGACGTTAATCAAGAGGCGTCTTTTATGAGGTAAATTACACAGGAAGACTTGTTAAAACGCCACACGTCTCGATTCGCCGTAGTGCTCTTTCTCACCGTAGTGGGTTAGGGAGTGTACTCTCAAATGAGCGGCATATCAGCAGAATTTACAATGCATGTCAACATATGGAGTTTGATTCAATTATATATATGTACACATGTTTTTTAAAATGTCGTTAAAAATGTACAAAAAAAAAAAACGCTCACATGCGCACTCCAGACCTTTAGATGGCGATAAATACACCGACGCCTCAAGCTAGAGAAAGCAAAATACCAGTGGTTCGAAAAAGAAGACAAAAACAAGGATTGATACTTGTGGACTGACGACAATGAGGTAGAACAACCATGTAAGGTTACGCTCGAATACGAATCGTTCTCCCGGGTCGTAGCCAAAATCTTCGCTCGCACTGAGATTTGCAACACGGAATTAAATTGCAAACACGTTATGAAGTAAGAAATAACAACTAACTAAGTAAACGGAGTCATAGCATGTTCTTAACGCACATAGAAGTGTAAAGGGCATGTTTTATTTTACTTTATTCATACAGCTTGGGATGCTTTTTTATTTTTATTTTTTAAACGCTTTTAATTTTCACAAGAAGCCAAAAATTCAGCGAATAAGTTACTTATTTTTGTTTGTTTTCAAAAATACGCGTGGATGTGGCCTCGGATCTCTACAGTTTCCATCTGCAGGAAAATAGCTTTATTAACAGTAGACTGTTTACTTAACAAGTCACCTCGGCTCCTCGGGGCTCCAAAGGTTTCTTGGCCTTCTCCCCGTTCTGCAACGTTCACCTGTGGGGTCGGTGGAGCTCGAAAAAAAAAAGAGGTGAGAAGGTTTGTCTTAGAGACCTAACAGGGCTGTGGCTTTGTCAAACAAGCACAGCTGTGAAATCAGTCATTTCAGAAGGTGTGCTCGGCTGCCAAGGCACATTAGCGTCAGGCCGTGTGAGCATAATGAACTGTGCACCTCATGCGAGAAGGATCTCGCTCTCTTATTGGATCATTCCATATATTATAACCCAACATAATCTGCAATGTAATTGGACATAATGTGACAGGATGTCATCGTTCTTTGCTTTGCTCGATCCTTCACAACCTCAAATTCCATTCTTATTCTCTGTCTGTCTCTCCCCCCCTCTCTCTCTCTCTCTCTTTCTCTCGCTGTCCCTCATCTGTGTCCTTTCTGTGTGATTATGTCCTGGACATGTCTAAGCCTGTGAGTTGCAGTGTTTGATGTCAGTTCATTTTCTCCTGCTGCTGACAGACCAATGGTCGCGGGAACTTTCGGTTCCCAAGGTAGTCCCTCTGTAATTGTGGAACCACAATCCCTCTCCAGTGGATTCCAGGATTTCTTGCAATTTAACCTCACCGAGATGATGTTGCTCTGTGGGAAGAAAAAAAAAAGAAAAAAAAAAGGTCAGTCCTTCTTCAGGACGCAGGAAGAGAAGAGAAGACCTAGCTGCTAACTCACTTCCTTATGTTGCTGTCATCAAGCACAGAAACGATATCATGACATTGACCTTTATTTGACCTTTGTTCAATTGTCCTATCACTATAGCTTGCGATTACGATACAATGTATTTCAACCTTACCCTTTTTAATTAAACAAGTGAACTCCACTCAATACTAATTCATGTGACATAATTATGTATGTATGGAAAATGAAACAAAATGGAAAAATTAAATATTGTGGAAAATAAATAAATTGTATACGGAGGAAGACCCCCTCCCAAAAAAAACAAAACACAAATCATGAAAAAATAAAATCAGGGATCGTGTGACGTTCATGTGGCTTTTGTTGAAAGGTTCCCCAAAAAGACCAGTGTATGTCCAGCATCTAGGTTTAATATCCATCAGAATGCATGGTGCGAAACGTCTACATGATGTGTGTGAGAACATGTCTACTATTCAATGGCTTGGAGAATCCCATTATGAATTTTCCTTGTGAAATTGATGGGGAAATGATGCTACATTAGCATGAGCATCTATTCATCTTTGGCTGAGTGTTTGAAACACCCCAGGAAGTGAACTAATGGCGTACGTTCAGTTCCTTTGATGAGCTTTCAGGGTTCGGTTTTAACGGACGGATGATTCCTCTCTCCCCTGAGTCACCAGACTGAAGTTTATTCTTTTCCTATCTACCTACAGACATTTACATAAGAAAATAAACCGTGAAACATAAACCCGTCTGTCTTGAAGACGTTGGAAAACTTACAGAGGTTACAGCTGTACCACTGAGAGTTACAAAGCGCTAATGCTGGAGACTCCTTCTATAAATGTTACAGTAAATCTCCTTACAGAAAAACTTCACCATAAAATCTTCAACATTGAAGCAAAATGTCTACCATGCTGTGTAAGTCTTTACTATAGAAACGATAACATTTTAGAACTAAACATATTGATGTAAACCTGTGATTTGCAGCTGGTATAGAAAAGTGACCAAGCAGAATTGAGGTTTTGGTGATCGTTGTGAACAAACTATAGATTTTGTCCTCCTTTTCAATATTATGGAATATACACCGATCAGTCATTAGGCAGCAAGTGAACAGTCAGTTCTCAAGGTTGATGTCTTGGAGGCAGGAAAAACCTTGGGTCCTTCATAACAAAAGCATTTGCTAATGGCAATGCCATCTTTCAGCAGGATAAAGCGGCCATCCACGCGTCTGCTGAAACACAACAGGTAAACTGTTCATGCTCTGCCATAGCAAAATCCTTGTCAATTCGTGTCTCTAACTTATCTCTTAAGTAATGGAGTACTATTGCTCATTCGCCACTGAGGCCACATGCGGCCACTCTCCACTATCTAAACTAGCCTCTTATCTAAACTATAGTGCTATGATTTAATTTTCTGAACGTTTGCTTACATTCCACTCAACAGGAACCGAAGCATTGAGATAAATGATTCGATCTCTTTCAGGGTTTTTTTTTTTCTTTTCTCCCTCCCTCCTCCCCACCTTCTAAACTTGAAACCGTACTTTGTAACCTCTCAGACCATTAGTGAAAATTTATCACCGCTGAATCCTGCTGTAAGTCACTCAGCAAGCTGCAATTTGCCAAGTCCTAAATTTCCTGACGTGTCAGGGCCTGAAAGAGTGCGAAGGCCTAAGCGAAACTCTGAGATGACTCCTCTTTTTCAGAAAAAAACAAACTGTAAATGATAATGTGAGCCGTATTATGAGATTATAAGGATTGTGGATGTTAGCATGTAGCATATAGCAAAGAGAGAGACCTGTTGTACATGTTTTTCTCTTAAATTGCATATGAATTCGGACTCATTGCTAATAAGGGCCTTTGTTCAGGCGACGCCTGTTGTTGAGTGCCGACTTGATGGTGTCGCGATGATGGTGCCAAGTTGGCATGCCAGGAAACAGGAAATGGATCACTGCTTTGTGTCACCCTAAAGAAACAGTAGATTGGTTCCCAGGGCCAAATTGCTCCAAAAGAATTACGTCACCTTTGCAATGTACTACAGTTCTTTTTTTCCCCTTGTTCACTAATTAGCTGATTAAAAGCACTGAAGTAGAGTTTAAGCGATGGTAGGGTTCTGTGTCAGTTGTGCTTTTAGGTGTGTTAGGTGATTGTATTAAAAGATAAACCAATCTGCATTGGTTTAAAAAATGCAAAGAAAAATATACCGTACTATTATTTATCCGTCTATGCAAGATGAGTGTGCAAATGAGTGTGCAATATGTAAATTGTAGGAAATTACTGCACAATATGGAAATTCCTACACAAATGCAAATGAAGAAGCAATATGTAAATTATGGCAAATCACTACACAATATGTAAATTTATATGCACTATGCAAATGACTGTGCGCTATGTTAATAATAGTAAATTATTGCACAATATGTAAATGTATGTGTAAAATGCAAATTATAGTAAATAATTGCGCAATATGTACATTTCTCCGCAGCACGCAAATGGCTGTGCAATATGTACATTACTGCGCAATATGCAAATGTGCAATCATTAAATATTGTGCAGTAAGTAAGTTGCCGTAAATTACCGCACGATGTGTAAATTTCTACACAATAAAGACAAAAACTTCCTAGCTTGATCTTTTACACTCATTGAATATTTCTACTGGCAAATAAATAAATCACTCACTCACCATATTCCATGAAGAAAAGACTCGCTTTTATATATAACACATGTACAGTATGGAAACTGATTATACAAGACCTGCAGGACAAGTCGCTCAAACGAGGAGAGGAACATCAATGACTCATGTATCAAAAAGAGTTAATAAAAAGGCAAGGAAGGGTAGGAAACACATCACATCACCTTATCACCACGCATGTCACCAATTTGACCTCTATCCCACGCAAAAGCGTGACCTAGAAGCAGCGTGACTCTGCGAGGCAGTGATTTGAGTGATGCAGTTTCCCGCTGACTAATAGGATGGGATTTTCTCCGAGAGGAAACATCCCTGACCACCAGTCTCATCATCCATCATTGTTAGCGAGTGGCTAGAAGTAGGAGGCGGAGATCTACATTTCAGCTTGGCACCATCTGTTTCTTTTTTTTTTTCTTCCAGCATATCATACATGATTCCTCACATTCCTCATCTTGCATTCTCCTGCAATCGCGGTGTTGCCGTAGGCCTCGTGTGCTCATTGACCTCGGTTCAGTATTTCTTAACTATGCAGAGGACAGACTTGTACATGCATACCAAATGCACTCGAGAAATAAACAGAAATCAAGATATTTCATGGAGAGAAAGCACAAGGGATGTCTTTTACACCGCACTCATAATAACATAATCTTTATGTTGAAATCAAATATAAAAGTGCATGGGAAGTTTTTTAAACAATGTCGGTGTTGATTAGATAACTGATTTTTGCAATCACTGATAGCGTAAACAAAGCAATTAGCGTTTGTGTACGACATTTCAACCTTTCTCAGGAAGTGAGTCTCGATATTAAGCTTGCAACATAAGGTTTTATGTTTATATTTTAGGAAAAGTGAACTACTTTTATGAAAGATTTTAACCCGTTAAAACCCTCATCAAAAGCACAACAGTACATGAGTTCCCCAAAACAATGGACTCTGGAGTTCGTGTGAATTTAAAATTCATGAATCATAGAATTAAATGGTGATAAGTTACTGTAACTTTATGCATAGATAATGCTTTCGAATCGATAGTTATTAAAATACCAGACCAAAAACAAAACTATATCGATGACTTCAAGGATAGAACAAATTAAGACAAATTAGACTAAGCAATCAAGCGCAAAAGTAATGGCACCCTGTAAAAGAAGGAAGAGTTAGTGTATGTCTATGGTAGCCAGTGAGCTGCAGTGGCTGAGCTGCATTACTGTAACATTTAACTCACTCCATGTTTTGAACGGGCTTTTTCACTGTTTGGTCTTGTGAGCGTTATGCAGTTGTAAACGTAAATGTAGATCAGCTGTGGCTGTCGTTTATCAGCACACCCCCGAGTACAAAGAAAATCTGTGAAACTTTTGTAAATCTGCCGTGAATTTTTAGTTCGGCTTGGCCATGAAAACATCCACACAATGATGGATAACATTTCATGATCACAATATTGTTGTGAATTTATTTCAGCCAGATTACTCTTATCTCATGGTTTTTCTATGTACTTTCAGGGTTATCACACTTGGTGTTCACAGAGTGATCTTTTTAACAATGAAGAAATCTCAAAAAAACAAGACGGCTGTGATGATGATTGACACACCGCATATTTCCACGGCTGCATGGAATCTGAGTAAATGATCAGTTAAAAAATAGAAACATAAAATTTTACTATTGAAATACTGACGATATACAGCAACTATTTTTCCATCATCCAATCCACCAGGAAAGACCTCACAGACACCGGGCCCTCTCACACAGTCCATCATTTTCATGTCTGTTGTCCATCAGTGTGTTTGTTCAGATCGAAAATCCCTGTTAGGAATTTCATTTTTGATGGATGTTGAAATGTCCTTGAGAAAGCAGCCTACAACTTTCAGCTGACAGAATAAGCTCGACTTCTCGTTTCGTCAATCGCTTTGTCCTTGTCGGTGTAATTAGTTACGTCTAGTAGAGCTTGAGATTCATGATTCAAGTATACAGTGTTTGACAAGTCTTACTGGAACTGTAGTCATTATTTTGGATTGTGTAGCCATAAGAGTTTGCGTAAAGTCTAGTGTTGAGCATGACATCATTCCGCATCCTGGGATGAAGGGTGGCTTCCATGTGCTTGCTGTGCAATCATAAATCACCTGTGATGTTGCCTCCTTGGAGCTTTTCTTTCTTTCTTTTTTTAAAATTTTTTTTATGAGTTTTTCAATGATTTTGAAGCATTCCGACCACGGATAAACAGCGCTTTAACCTTTCAGTTTCCGCTCACATACGGATTCGCAATTAGACAAGGATATAAACAATCAAACTGCACCCTGCTAAAGGATACAGGAAATTGCTCCATCTGTGAGATCCTTTTGTGTCCTAAACACATTCGAGAGCAAAATAAAACAGCATAAACAATGAAAGTGAATCCACCACCCGGGGCTGTATACAATATATAACTTGATGGACGGGCATCTTGTTTACGTCATTTCTGAGACTTTTATTGTTATTTACGTTCCGTCAATTCAATAAAAAGCTGTATTTTTGCAAGAGCTCTCACACAGATACAATCTGAGAACGGGTTCTTCTTTCTTTTTTTTGTATTTTCTTTTTTTCTATGCCGTAAAAAAGACTCGGTCGAGAAGAAGGTGCACCGTGTTCTCGTTTGGGCCATGTTGGAAAACACGAGTTTGAAAAGGTGCTCAGAATGATTTGCATTGTTGCCGCTTGAACAAGCTCAAGTCAGAGCTGACACTAATTGAAGCCATAAGCCGGCTGTTTTTCATCCCAGAATGTTGCTTTCGTGATGTTCCAGCAAAGTTTACTGCTTGACAGCTGGAACCTATTTTTTTTTTTCACGGGGTTTCCGTGTAAAAAAAAATCGTCTCGAAGAGAGAGAGAAAGAGAATAGGGGAGGATGAGAAGAGCAACAGCACTTATCCAAATCGTTATCCAAGCATTATACAAATCCCCCCCGACACATTACGGCTCAGGTTTTCCTTTTTGTGATGAATGGAATTATAAGGCGTAAACATACACTTCAGAGAGTGAGCTTTGTTTTCAGCGCACCTCTGGTTTAGCTCTGTATCTGAACTAGAATTCCAGTTAGAGGCTACGTGTAGAGGAAAAGACTGAAGAATTTGATTTTTTTTATTCACCACCTGTTTGTCACACATTGACTCACTGTGTCTGAGTATAGAATAAAACACTTTGGGGTGCCCTGTTATAGGAAAATAATTAATCACAGTGTGCTGTGACCAAGCGGAGTTACTGTTACTACCCCAACATTGATTATTTTCCAATAACAGCATGTACTTGTCATGCTTTATTCCTTTAATACCACAGCAATTTGCCAACGATTACAATTTCATTTTTATTAAAGAACAACACCTCAAACTTTTTATCTGTTTATAGTTACATTTAATGTCGTGGAACGATCGTCCATGAACAATTTGGTCCCTGTTCTCACTAACTTCATAGCAGCGATAAACACCGGCTGCTTTTTCTCTCTTTTTCACAGCTTGTCATGTTACCTGTCCTGAAGATGTCCGGACACTGGAGACTCCTTACAGAAAACCTTACCATATGAACTGCTGTACAAGTCCCAGTGAACGAGCTGTTACTATAGAAGCGATAATGTATAAGAATGAGCGCGGTTACGTGTATATATACCTTCATTTTCACATTTTCATTGATTTAGACAGGATTTGTCTTTTATGGATATGCCAAAATAAATAAATAAAATAAATTTATGTTTATGCTATCTTACATGCCATAAACCTCGATGAATGAGGCTGAAAAATAATTTTGGAAAAAAAAACATTAGGTATTTTATTTTTGTAAAGCCCATTGCAGTTTAATGTCTTAATCAATCAGTGTACCTTAATTTATGTATTTCAATGAAGATAAATCCCTGAATCATACAGCATATATTACATTATATTATATTATATTACATTACATTACAATACAATACAATACATTATATTATACTATATTATCGATCTATCCATCCATCTTCTACCGCTTACTCCTTTTCAGGTTTGCGGGGAACCTGGAGCCTACCACAGGGAGCATTGGGCACAAGTTGGGGTACACCCTGGACAGGGTGCCAGTCCATCACAGGGCAAAATCACACACCCATTCATACACTACGGACACTTTAGACACACCAATCATCCTACCTTGCATGTCTTTGGACTGGGGGAGGAAACCGGAGTACCCGGAGAAAACCCCCACAGCACGGGGAGAACATGCACACACATGGCCCTCCGCACACCCCGGACCCTGGAGGTGTGAGGCGAACGTGCTAACCACTAAACCACCATGCTTATATATATATAATATATAAAATATTATATAATATTATATTATGTTACATTACTTTACGTTACTTTACGTTACATTACATTACATTACGTTACATTACATTATATTATATTATATTATATTATATTATATTATATTATATTATATTATATTATATTATATTATATTATATTATATTATATTAGATGCAGAGTCTGAAGTGTTTTCCTTTAATCCTGGTCTCGGATCAGCTACTTAAAAGATTACTTAAAATCAGATTCATATATACACAAAATGTTCATTCTGGTCTGTGTGTGTATGTGTGTGTGTGTGTGTGTGTGTGTGGTTGATGAATATCAGAGCATAGAGGGAGGTCTCAGGCTCTCAGTCCATTCCATGGGCCCTGTAAAGAATGACTGTGGGCCTCGTTTATTATGGGAAACAAGGCTTTCCTAGCCATAACTCTTCCCTATTGGTGCAAAGACCCGGCTCCCCTTTTACTGCCCTCAGCACTATTGTCTGAAAGGTCAGAGAAACCTGTTACCATGAGTAAAAAGCCCTAAATCCCTTTTTTATAGGACCTTACGCATTGCTCTAGCTTGACGTACCCGTCCCCCGTAGCAACACCGTCCCATTGATCACTGTATTGGAAAGACGCACCGCTTGGTGATTCGAAGTCGAGAGTGTGTGCGCTTTGGAGGGAGCTTGTTAATGAGCAAGCGTAATAAGTGTTTTCGCTACAGTAAATCAGCCGTCTGCATTCCGTGCCGCAATTCCCACGACGCAAGCGGCGGTGCTGACGGATTTCTTCTTGACTGAAATAATATCAGTCTTATTTGTGTTTTTAGGGGGGGGGGGTATATTTTTAGCTCTTGGCTAAATGAAAAAACGTATCTCTTGCAGTGCTTGTCCTGACAAGTCTCGAAACTACTGATACAATTTTTGGAATTCAGTGGCTGGACACTTATCTCAAGCTGCTGAGAGTCTTTATGGCTTTCCTCCAACTCTCATACTCTCTCCCAAGGCCATCAATCCATTGAGAATAACAAAAGGTCTGCGCCTCACACCACATTTCCACTTCAGGAAGAAATATACTTGTGAAAAGAAAAAAAAATGTACATGCAACGTCTATACAGCTTAAACCGTTAGAGGACGATAAGAAAACATTGCATTCAAAAATGTTGTAATCTCAGGCAGCCTTCCACAACATTAAATGCAACCGTAAATGGATAAACAACATACATACAACATACAACATGTTGTGTTTTATTGTTTAAGAGAAATAAAACACTTTCGGAAAATAATCAACCAATAACGGTGTGGTAAGAGGAACTCCACCTTGCATAATGTTGGTGGAAGGTGATTAAATCATTGCCTTAGTAGACGGGAAAATGGCATAACACACACACACACACACAGGCACACACACACACACACACATAGACAACGGCATCCACCCACATTCATATGATGTTATCAGCTTCTTCAGAAATTCCAGTTTCACTCGTCTGACGTCATGCTGCAGCTTTAAGCATATATATATATTTTTTTATTTAGCTAAATTTACCCATTTGTTATGGTCTTTTGTTGTAATACGTCCCAGTTTCTCCACGTGTGGGCCGATAGAATCGTGCTGGGAAATAATCTGCAGGTCCATCAAAAGTATAACACAGTTCAGCATTCATCCATCCATCTTCAACCACTTACCTGGAGTCTATCCCAGGAAGCATTGGGCACAAGGCGGGGTACACCCTGGACAGGGTGCCAGTCCATCTCAGGGCACAATCACACACCCATTCATACACTACGGACACTTTAGACACACCAATGAGCCTACCTTGCATGTTTTTGGACTGGGGGAGGAAACCGGAGTACCCGGAGGAAACCCCCACAGCATGGGGAGAACTCCGCACACACATGGCCTTGGCAGGACTCAAACCCTGGACCCTGGAGGTGTGAGGCGAATGAACAGCAACAGAAAATTTTTAAATTGAGAGTTTTTTTTGTTTGTTTGATTGTTTTTATTTAAGATGGGCAGGGCTACATTAGACAGTCCATACAGCATTTCATGGAGTTTTTTTTTGTGATTGTTGTAACCAAAAATGCTTGCTTTTGCTGCTGCTTATATTGATATTTGTTATGCAACTGTCATGTGCTTTTTTTGCCGAAAACTACTTGAATTGCTGAAATCGAAATTGCACAATTTTTTTTTCCTGCAGGGATTTGAGAAAAAGTGGCTTGTTGGTAAATGAGACCAATTAAGCTGTACTCATGTTTTAAACATGCTAATCGAAGAGGGCTTTGGTCGAATGCTTGTCATGATGACGTCACATGGCACGTCTTTGCCCAAATCTACGGAAAATCTGCTATAATTTTGAAAAATTGCAAGCTCCTCCGAATGTTATAGAGTTTCCATGATTTTGCGTTCATTTATACGATCGCAAAATAACTAAATCCTGCAGGGACTGATTTAGGAGTAGGCAACTTTCTATATAAAATCAGAAATAGCAATATGCTAACATCAGCTAACAAAGTGCTAACTGCTAAGAAACTCAAGCTCAATTAAGAGCACATTCTGTCCCAATCTTTTCTAAGTGTTATAACATCAGCTACACAGTTTTTTTCAGGCCTGGCATCCTGCCTGCGTCCAGAGAGACAGGTGTCTGTGTGCTCACGATGCAGCTCTGCCATTCATACTGCCCATGTTGACATTGTGAGTAATGTCCTGGACCAGAGCAGAGCTGGAGGAAATGACAGGGCAGGCAGCTGCAAGGACCGACTCATGAAGACATACTCCTGTCTCCAAGATATAACACCCGACCCAGTGACCTTCACTTCCCAAGTCACTGAGCCTTCCCAGGCTTGGGTGGGCATGGTACCAGCCCCACTACGTAGTCCTACTGTAAAAACAACCCTTCAATGGTTTCATTGTCTTTTTTCCGCCATATGATTATGATGTTCCCCATGATTTAGGTTGATCTTCCGCTGAATGACTAAAAAGGAGCAGGTTTAATCAGTTTCCAATCACTTTCGCCAGCATTTTCCAGTGCCTACACCACACTCAGGCCATTGTTACCCCTGCAATGGAAACAGCGCTGATTCACACTGTTATCATTACATGCTGAATGCTACTTCCTCTAGGCCAAGGGTGGCGGAGGTTTCTAATTCAGGAACAAGTCAACACTCTGCACATTCTCAGGGCTCTAAGACTGACCAGGCCACACACAGAAGGTGTCTCTTCTAAGCATCCTGGCCTGGGTGTGGAAGGATTAGACTACGTCACACTTTAGAAATGGAGCCATGGTTGACATCCTTAAAGCCATGTAAGGTGGCCTGGTCATCCTGGGAACATGGCGGGGTCCTGGGTTCTCGAGGTTGGGGCTTAGTAATCATGCTCATGTCATCCTGGTGCTGCTGTGGTAACAGTGAAACAATATAATGACATGTAAGGGAAAGTATGCATCTTATGATTCAGTTCATTACTGTAATTTGATTTGTTTTATTTTATTTGAATTTACCCAATTTTTCTCCCATTTTGATCATTTTCCAATTCCCACCCATGAGCTAGATCTCCCCGATCTCACAGATACCAACCAGCAAAAGTGAAGGCTAGCATGCTTCCTCCGAGACACAAGAAGCCATCAACTGCATTTTTTCGAACTGTTGGTCATGCTCTCTTGGTTCCTAGTTGCAGATAACTGTAATGTTATTGGAATCCAAACTAGTGATCTCCGGTCTATAGGGCGAATACTTTTCTGTTGTCCCATAATATGGGGAGTTTTTATTTAGAGTTCCCCCCTGAAATTAAACTGTGCCAATGCCACAATCTTTTTTATGTCTTCTTGCCATATGCAGCATATACCACAAATGTTTGGTTTTACTCTCTGGCCAAATAGACAAGATACAAAACCAAAACCAAGCTTGGCCTTTGTGCTGTTGGTGCTTCCATCTGTATGACTATGAGGTCTTATAACCCAAATCTAAAAATTCTCTCTTGCTTGATTTCAGTTTTAAGACTGCATCTGGCTTGTGGGAGTGATGAGCTGCAGAAACAAGGAGTTACAGCTCTGAGGAAGCAATAAACTAAACTGACCAGCCGCCAGCCAGACTGACCTGTCCAGAGTACTGTTTTATATTCACGTTAAAGTCTGCATTTTTTGGGTACTAGAAAGGTCACAATGCAAGGCTAAGGAGCGTGATTATTCAATCCGAAAGTAGCGTCCTCCATATCTAGGCAACATTTTAAGGCAGCATTATGCGCTTTCTCAAGATAGGGACTATCCCAATTGGATTATAGTGTTCCACCGAAGTGCCTTATTTGAACGAAATTTGGCTTTTATACTTTTCAATGAATGTAATTTAATAATTGCAAAGTTTCAACATATATGACAGACCAAACAATAGCTATGACGTTAGAATATATTTACTAATGTAAGTCAATTTCTTGCTTCATAGATAGACAATAGTTATTGCCTGTTGTTTACTATTTAATAGATATAGTACACAGTCTTCTATTTATTGTCAATTATAACTTGTCAGTAAGATTCTCAGACTCTGTCGTTGGGCCATAGAGCATCTAAATTTTTATTTATTTATTTATTATAAAAAAAATTTTTCCCTTTACTGTCCACAAGTTTCAGAATCTTAAAGGTTGCAATCAGACAAGAGGATGCAAGTGTAAGTTTTGTGGGTTTCTTAAAAGCAAATTTAATAGACAAACTAAAGAAATGTGATGCAGGCAAATGTCCAGGCATGTGGCAAACAGGCATAAATTAGACAAGACTAAATCAGTAAATGAAGCTGGCGGAAACACTTAGGTCAAAACACTAATCAAGACAAACGCATCACAAGCACAGTGCTGGAGCGAGATTTCAGAAGGTAACAAGCATCTGGATTATTTAAAGAGTAATGTGATTGCAAACAGGTGAGTGTCATTAGTAATCAGCAGATGGTGATTGGATATAAGAGCTTGACTAGTCAGAAGTAATGACAAAACATGCTTTTCAAGGACAACAAAGACAAACAATGGCAAAACATTTACAGTACAAGGTATTTGAGCACTTTGTTTGAGTGGTGAGTAAACAAGATATTTGATTGTTGTTGTTTTGGTTTTTTAGCGAATGCTGAGGTCTAGCTTATTCAGGTAGCTTTAGTTGTCCATCTAGCTGTTATTCAGGTTGTTGTGTTTAATGTACTAAATGTGATAAAGTATAATGGCTTAAAAAAGTGTCTTGGATGTCTACAATTGTATACTGTGACACAGACCCTAGATTGATCCTGAGCTCACATTACTGTCGTTCCACATTCTCCTCATGTTTGCATGGGGTTCTTCCGCCTTCTCTGGTTAACTCACAACACCTAAAACATGGTGGTAGATGGATTGGTGAGTATTGCCCCTATGAGTGGCTGAGTGTCCTACCTTGCAGGAATAAATTGTACCATACTGAGTGATTATCCTACTATAAAACATTTAATGAGCCCCAAATTATTCAGCATTAGCAAGTTTAAACTCTTTTCTTGAACTTAGCTTGTATGCTGGTTGGGCATTTCATGTGACATAGACAACAGTTTGAATATGACACCACTGAACTCAGACACACCATAAACTGACCGATTGTCCTGCGCTAACAGGAAGTCAAAATAGTGTTCACTGACATTTCAAGTGGAGCAGGTATGGATGGCAGAATGTTGGGTATGGTTTCTGAGTGTGAATATTTAGGTTGGCCTGAACAAACCCCCCAACACAACCAGCATGGGCAGACAGTTTGAGCCAAGTCAACCTCAGATCAAAACAGTGAGACTGCCGAGGCCTGCACTTTTTAACACTCATTTAGTGAGCTGCAGAATGGAATCAGCGAGGGCCACAAGTCAGCCAGTGAAACCGTTGAACCCAGTAGTAACACTGTTTCTGCATGTTTTAGAGAGGAATAATCAATATGTTTGAGCAAAACATTGACAAACTTTGGATTTGGATGCAGGACTGTTTAACCTAGATTTAAAAAAAAGTACAGTGCTGTGAAAAAGTATTTGCCCCATCAGGATTTCTTCTGTTTTTGTGCATATCTCATACTAAATTGTTTCAGATATTTAAACAAAATCTAAGCTAAAATAAAGGCGACCTGAGTAAACACACAATACAGTTTTTAAATGATAATGTTATTTACTGAAGCAAAAAAGTTATCCAATTCTACCTGGGCCTGTGTGAAAATGTCTTTACCCCCATAGTTACTAATTCCTGGATTAATAATGGGGTTCAGATGGACTAGACTATTACTGCAAACCCTGTTGATTGTTGTCAATTAAATCAACACTTAAATAGAACTTTTTCAACAGCAGGAAGTTGGTTAAAAGGTCTTACCCAGTAACACACTATGTCAAAGTTGAAAGAAATTCGCAAAATGATGAGGAAGAAGGTGTTTGAAATACATCAGTCTGGGAAGGGTTACAAAGCTATTTAAAAGGCTCTGGGACTCCAAAGAACCACAGCAAGAGCCATTATCTCCAAATGGAAAAACTCTGCACAGTAGTGAACCTTCCCAGAAGTGGCCGGCCTTCTAAAGTCCCTCCAAGAGCACAGCAACTACTCATCCAGGAAGTCACAAAAGAGCCAAGGACAATATCAAATGACCTACAGACCTCTCTTGCATCAATAAACATCACTGTACATGACTCCACTACCAGAAAGACACTGGGCAAAAAAGCCATCCATGGAAGAGTGGTGAGGTGAAAACCACTGATAACCCAGAAAAATATTAAGCCTCATCTGAATTTTACCAAAACATGCCTTGATGATCTCAAACCGTTTGGGAGAATGTTCTGTGGACTGGTGAGTCAAAAGTGGAACTGTTTAGAAGACCAGATTCCTGTTACATCTGGTGTAAACCAAACACAGAATTCCACAAAAAGAACATCATACCTATGGCCAAGCATGGTGGAGGAAGTGTGATGCTGTGGGGATGCTTTGCTGCTTCATCGCCTTGGCAACTAATAATTGAGGCAAATGTGAATTCTGCTCTCTACCAGAAAATCCTAAAGGAGACTGTCCAGTTTTCAGTCTGAAAGTTTAAACTTGAGCGCGACTGGATTATGCAGCAAGACAATGATCCAAAGCGTAGGAGTAAGTCCACTTCTGAATGAAAAAAAAAAGCAAAATTAAAAGTTTTGGAGTGACCTAGTCAAAGTCCTTACTTGAACCAATTGAGATGATATAACAGGACCTTAGACCTCAATTGTGGCAGAACTAAAGCACTTCTGCAAAGATGAGTTGCCAAAATTCCACACAGCACTGTGAAAGACTGACCACTGGTTATCGGAAGCATTTGGATGCAGTTATTTCTGCTAAAGGTGGCGCAATCAGATTTTAAGTTTAACAGGGCACTTAGTTTTTCACATGGGTGAACTCCGCGCACACACAGGGCCATGGCAGGAATCAGACCTCCAACCCTGGAGGTGTGAAAAAAAATTAATAAACACTTACTGTTATAGGAAAATAATCAACTTCAGGGTGTTAAAAACTAACTCCATTTAATAACACCACCCCCTTGTTGATTATTTTCCTATAACAGCATGACACTGAGTGTTCTGTTTTGCCTAATTAGGCCTGGCTGTGTGGTTGTGAGTTAGAGTCATCAGGCAGTGTTTTCCAGCGAACAGCATGCAGTGACAGTCAGGAAGGCTACATGTAGACCTATTCGAGCCGCAGCCTCGTTACTCGAGACCAGCAAAGCTGTGTAAACACTACAAAAATGAAAAGTTGCACGATGCCCGTTTGGAACTTATTAGCTTCCCCGAATAACCCATGTTTAGATTATTACAGCCAAAACCAGAAATTTGGCTCTGGCATGCTCCTGGATTCAAGGCCAGTTAACCTCTGGAGTCAACAACCGAATCGTCAGGTTTTGGACAGTGGTACAGTTTCTTATGGAAAATATATAAATGTCTCATTCATCTGGTTGACATGGAGACAAAATTAAAATACGCACAGTAACATAAAAAAATTAAATAATCGCAGCACTTAATAATTCCATCATACTACATCAGCACATATTATTGAACAATGTTAAAGAAATATTTCAGAAATGTTCTCGTTAGTCCCTAATGACTGCACCTATAGTGAAGTGTAAGTAAAGCCCTATTTGGGTTGGATTAGTTACTCCTGTCTGGAAAGATTACTCTGTATTTGACCTTTTCTAAAAAAATAAGCAGTAGTAGGTAATAAAATAAATCCTATCCAAATTGACGTTGATAGTCTCTTTCCTATAGTCTCATGCCAAAACAAATTTTAAAATGCAAAACGATTTAAGCAATATCATGTAGCAAGAGTGCGGTTATACTGAATCCTCAATATTTAGCACAATGTGCAAGTGCGATACTGCTTGTATACATCAGTTCTATAAACAAGAAATTAAATGTTGAGTATTTTTGGACACAATACGGGCAAATGTTCTGTTTATTTTTGCTCTGCTATCGAAAATAGACCCAGAAGAAGCCTCATTCGAATCATAGCATGTCAACTTGCTCGGCAGTCGTTCCTTTCTTCCTTTTCATCTTCATCTGATGAGCTTTCATATTTTAAGTCAAAAATTATATTCTTGAAAAGTATTGTCTGCCGTGTCCACTGATGATGTCACGAACACTACTGTAGTAGCAAAGTGCTACACACACACACACACACAGTGAAACGTCCAGACCAGTGCAATTATAGGAAATACTTTAAGCACTTTTGGAATGCCACTCGTCCAATCACATTAGTCTACCAATTTAAATGGATGCGTCAGAGAAGTGATATTTTGGGGGTTTTAGCTGTGAGATTGAGTGAGCTCCTAGCACAGGTTTTGACTATATACATGTTATGGTCAAGTGACCTACAGTACTAATGGAATTCTTTTGTGTGACAACCATGTGTACGTCATGAAGACAAGCCCGTTTCTTTCCGGAAAACGATTCCTGTCAGATTAGTGTTTAGGATTACCTCAAACAGATTTATCTGCATGGAAAAAAGAACAGAAAACCTGTCTAAACCAAATTTCTTGCACAATTTTGATTCTCTGGGAACTTTGTGTACATGCTGAACTTTTACTAGATCTGCTACATAACCAGAGCATGCATGTACATTGTGATGTACTGAGTTCATTCTGACACAGCCTCTGTGATATTCAGCATGAAATAAAGCAGAGAGCAGACAGAGGCGGGGGCAGGGAAGCAGACATTTTAATTTAATTATGCAGGTCTAATGGTTTGGCCAACTTCGTGAAGTCTTGGGGATATTAGTTCTCATTTGACCAAGTTTCAGGTTTCCTGAGTTCACTCCGTTTATTTATTTATTTATTTTGCAAGTTCGGTTTATTTTGTCTTTTTGAATTTGAATTTGATGGGTCTTTCGGTTTCATTCCAAATTGAGAATAAATGGATATTGAGCTCAAGACAAAAATTTGTCACAGATAGATCAGATGGGATTTATTTTCTGCCATGGTAAAATGAATCGTTTTTGTGTTAGAAAATTCATTGTGGTGTCAAACACCTGAGGATTGTGGTGTTCTGGAATAAAATCATGTCCCAGGTTTAACATGCAAACTTTATTTGTTCGCCTAACTTCAGACTGGTGGTGGATCTGTAGGCTATCCTGGGAACACTGGGTGTGATGCGAATGGGAATACACCCTGGATGAGATCCCAGTCCATTATAAGTCCACACACACTTTCACATCTAGGGGACAATTTAGAGTCACCAATCTAACTTCTGTGAGGTTATTAGAGGTGGGAGGAAACCGGAGAACCAAGAGGAAACACAGACAGACACCTGAGCTCAGGATCAAACCAGGGACTCTGAAGCTGTGAGGCAGCAACATTAACCACACTTTCCGTGTCTGCTTGGTTCCTAAGGTGTAAGATGTGACATAAATTAAGGATTTCTAGGTTAGGACAATTAGGAGTCCTTTACAGAACCTCTTTTTGACAAATCTTTCAAAAAGAGGAACAAATTGAACATGATGATGATGATGATAAATAAATAAATAATAGAAAAGAATTGATAAATGTTGTTGTGACAGAACTTATCCTTCATTCAGCCATCCTACCTGCTGAGTATTATGTGACCGCCTTTGGTACCTCGTCAGAAAAAAGGAACAGAAATGGTATAAAATCTTCAAAATGATGAGATTACAAAAAAACAGGTTCTTCAATGGGTTCTTTAAGGGTTTGCTGCATAAATTAGTGTTCTTCACTTCCTGAAAGAGTTCTACTTCAAACGCTTTCCAATAGAGAAACACTCGGTTGTAGTATTCGACACTGGACCTTTAAGCGTTCCTACAGAGAAACAAGTGAAGAACCCTCAATGTTTCAGTGAGTGCAGTTTTGATGGTCTCGGCATCCGGTGACTGAAGCCAGCACTTTGAGTACATGTTGGACAAGACGATACTAAAGCTCCAACAGTCATCGAGTAAGAACAAAAATAAGGATTTCAGTGTCAGCTCCAGATTTATTGGCACCCTTGTTAAAAAAAATAGTTGTGTAAAATATCACTGTGGTTAATTTATTAAATCTCACTGAAAACATGAGAGAGTAACTCTCTTCGGCACACCTGCATTTAGCAGTGTGTCACCTCCCTATGCTGACATAACAGCACTGAGTCTTCTCCTGTAACTGTTAAGATTAATTAGCGTGAGTCGAGAGTTGAGCAGTATACTCCAACACGAACAAGGGCAGCGAAGTGTACTGAATCCCGGGGTGAGAACACACACACACATACGCACGCACACACACACAGTGTAGAGAGCAATCGGACGCTGCATTCGATTCCAGAAGGAGAGCTGGATAACAGGCTTGAGTTCAGGGCAAATTAAAAATGGACTTTGATAGAGAGAGCACTCAAGTTAAGTTGCATTCATACACTCCGGAAGGTTGAGGACAAGGGAGTTCAGTTATAAAAATAAAAAATAACTAAAACCAAAAAGTGCACAAAAGAAAAAATGAGAAAATGTCATGAGGTTGTTTATGAGCAAATTTAAAATGGCAGATTAATATCACAGTGAGAAGAATAAAGAGAATATAGTACACCAACTCTATTAAAAAATCCTGAAGTGTTTTATTCCTCTTACACCACAGCGGTTACCAATTTTAATTTATTAATGAACAAGTCTTCATATTTTTTTTTATCCATTTAGAGTTACATTTAACGTTGTGGAGCATCTGTGAAACAAGTTAGATCCTCTTCTTACTTGCATCATGGCAGCTATAAACATGACTTATTCCCTCAGCAGCCCCCCCCCCCACCACCACCAAAAAAAAACAACCGCAGCTTGTCATGTTGCGAGAGACCGCAAAAAAGCGAACACTCTTCTGTCCTGATGTTACAGCATTACCTCTGACTGATGCAAAGTGCTGACACTGGAAACTCCTTCCATAAATGTTACATAAATGTCTCCTGATATAATTCACCATATGAACAGTTATATGTGGGGTTTTTTGTTGTTAAATGACTTGTTTTTAAATATATTTGTTAATGTTGTATTAGATTGAGAATCAAGTATGAACTTGGGGAAAAGTGAGTGAAGGTAAAAAGACAAAAATGCACAAAAGGGAAAACGGCGTCACGCCGATGCATGTATGCGAGCAAATCTAAAATGGCGGACCGATGTCGCATTGAGAAGACTGAAGAGAATGTCTTCAGTGCAAGTTCAGCTTTGTACATCGAGACCTCTGCTTTGTCAGTAGAGATGTAATGAAACCGTAAAACAGTAATAAATCTAAGTCAAGCACCAAGATGTTTTACATCTCCTTTAAATAAAAAAAAAGACCTTCACAATGAAACTTTTTGACAGGAACAAATTAAGGTCGCCTTGGACCTGGAGACTTTTTAGTTTATTTGCTAAATTGGATCAGGCTGCCAGAATGACTTGGCCTCAGCTCAAGGATTCATAAATTGTCTGCCGTTTGGGCAGGAAAACAAAAACTACTTGATTTGTGCAGCAGGTTAAAAAATTTTGTTGAAGTTTGCAGGTTTGCTTCTGTCATTCCTGTAAACTTTATTAATAAAATTCTATCGCAAGCTGCTGTGGGCGAAGGCTTCAGCTCCAAGACCTCCGAGCTTGAACCTGGGAGCAGCTGGTGAAGTGTTAAATTCACAGAGTGCTGATGTTAAAGAAAACATGTAGCGCTTTCTTTGGTCGAGATTCAGATGAGGGATATAGGTCACTCACTGCTCGCTCGGTAATAACCCTGGTAGGCTGTTCTAGATTGAAAGGAAAGCAGAAATGGTGAGGAATATCTTAAAGAAGACATAGTTTGTCGAGAAACTGATGTATAATGAGGACCAGCCACTGCTTGCTAATGTATATTTGACATTGTTGTTACAAACTCTATAAGTTTTGAACTCTTCACACAGGAACATTGAGGACAAGGAGGTAAAAGAAAGCAGAAAGACAAGCAAAAATGCACAAAAGAGAAAAATGTGTTGTAATGTCCTTACCACACAAAAATAGATTGCTGATATAGTTTGTTTTAAACAGCAAGTCCTGAAGTGTTTCATTCCTCTTACACTGCAGTAGTTTACCAACAATTGCACTGTTTTATTAATTACAGAATAGCACTGTATTTTTTTTATATGTTTATAGACAAAATGTCTACGAGACATGACATCGCTGATGATATAGCAGCTATAAACGGTCGTTCCCTCACCAGCCTCTGTCTTTAATAAGAGAGAGAGAAAAACGCAGCTTGTTAAAAATGTTTTCAAAATAGCACTAGTCTGTCATTAAAACTTATTGACGGTTACAAAGCACTGGTGCTGGAGACTCCTGCCAAAAATGGCTAATAAATGTCTTATTACAAAAAAAATCAATGTGTTTTTTGTTTTTTTTCCGGAGAGTCCGCCTGTGAATGAGATGTTACTATAGAAACGATAACGGATAATAACTTGCGCATTAATGCTACTGTCAGAGCTGTTCGTATAGAAAATTACCTTTTGACCAATCAGAATCCAGAATTCAACAGCACTGTTTTGTTTGGTGGCCTACATTTTTTGTGGTGTGTATATATATATACATACATATATACATATATAAATAAATACAGCAATTTGTGCTTTAAGTGAAAACTTATATCCCAGATATACTGAACTACATGCTATTTTGCTGTTTTGTACGTCCGTGTTTAATTTCGAAGAGGACACAGCTATGTGACAAACTTAAGCTGCTTGATGGATGAGTGAAATGGGGGCTCTGGCCAGGACAAACACATTGTGAATAGGTCCTCATTCATTTGGGGCCTGCGTGGTCAGGTTCGGAGCGGTGTTTCAACAACACCCCTATTGTGCCTTCTCCTTCAATAAATAGAGCCATGCATTCATGGGCGCTATTGATACATCATTTTTCACGTATGTCCAGATGTCACAAATGGAGGAGGAGGTGGTGGGGGGATTATTGGCTGGGGGGGTTGGGGTGCTTAATGCAGGGGTTTTTTCTGAACACACTTGGAGAATATATCCGAGAATGAGACTTTGTTTATTACAACTGCTGTGTTGTTGTTGTTATTACTATTATTATTTTAATTTTTATTATCATTATTATGCTAATTAAAAATGTGCAAAAGTATGATATAGTTTATTCTATATCGTTTAATCTTTCCCAACCTAACCTCTGAATTGTAATCTATATAAAATTTCAATTAGCTTCACTAGCCTGACATTTTGTTTTTAATATTTTTTTTTTTGCCAATCTTGTATTCCTACTCTGATGGACGGTAACATAAACTGTTTATTATAGCTGTCTCCTTGAATCCGACGGCAGATATATGCATTCTACTCTGCTGAAACCCTTTATGATATCATTCGTTTGCCAGCTTGGAGTTCATATAAATCCGTTCACCATTTTTTTTCCCCTTCTGGGCTTTCAGTCCATCTGGCGTGGAGTCAGTGTGAAAACTCTATAACTCAGGACTGCTTACGGCTGAGGGAGAGTATTGGCTTACATCGGAGCAGGTGGATGCTCGTTCAGATAGCCAGGAACGCCATGCAGCATATTGCACGTTTCTCACCACAGGAACTGAAACGGTTAGAAGGCCGCAATAGACTGCTTTGTTTCCCAAAATGTAGAACAGCACTGGAATTTAAAAAAAAATTTAAAACGCTGATCTCACAATTCTTATTCTGCTGAGATGTATGTTTTCGAAGATATTCTCACATCTGATTGATCAGATGATGTTGATTAATTCTCTATAACAGCAGCTCTACAGACTGTAGTGCAACTGCGATTCACAGGTTTACTGTATATTAATGTGCTCATTCTAATACGTTATCATATACCGTTTATGGAAGGAGCCTCCAGTGTCACCGCCTTGTACTCTTTAGTTTTCCAGTGTAGGAAAGTCATTCATGTGTTCTGTTTTCTATGCAAGATGACAAGCTGAGTGGGTTTTTTTTTTTGGTTTGTTAACTTCAGAGAAAGAAAGAGACGCTGGTGGGGGAACTGATGTTTACAGCTGTTTACATATGTTTATAAGCATATAATAATGATAATTGTCAAACTGTTGTGGTATAAATGGAATAAAACACTTCGGGGTGTGCACTTACTGATAAACAATCACATTTGAGCTACTAACAGTAACTCTGCTGTTTGTTGTTTACCTATAACAGCACACTCACAAGTGCTTTGTTCTCTATATATATCTCAGTAATAAACATCAAGACCACACGTAGAGTCTAGACAGACACTTTAACAGATCCTAGATCATTTAAATTAGCTGTTAAATGATCAGTGCAGTGCCTTGCTTACACAATGTAGCGACTCACTCTGTAAATCACCAGGGTTTGTGTTTCTGAGGTGAGAGTGAAGTAAATTGCTAGTCAGGTAAGGGGGGTGTTGGGGTTGGGTATCTGTCATCTCATTAGGTCACTCGTTAAGTCTAAAAAAGGCTACCGTGCTGATGCATGCACTTCGACATTATGTCAGCCTTCCAGAGAAACACAGCCTTCACCTCAAACATTTTGTTCTCGTTACCTCCTGAAGCATCGAGTACAACAATTTTTTTCCCAAGCTGCCGTTCTCTCCAGTTGGTTACATCTTACCCGCCTTCCCTCCCTCCATCTCTCCCTCCCTCTCATTCTCTTGTTACTGACATCAGGGCATTCCACGGTTGTCTTAATAAACTCCAATCGCAATAAACCAGAACCAATTACACGCACAGCCAGATGAGCTGACCTCACAAAAAAACAGAAGCAATCCACCTGGAGGATGACGGCATTCCTATCCCAGTTCATCACCTCAGCATGGATAACTAGTCTCCCGAACCAGGCCAGGCCAGGATAGGGTTCCTCTTAAATTCCCAAAGTTCAATCCAGTCATGTAGGTCAACCCCACTGACAGGCTCTTTTTTTCTCTCACCTTCATAAACAACCCATCAAGTCATTCAAACCCCCCCATTACCCTCCTCTTACCACCCCAACCCCCTCCCCCTCCAGCCTCCTATTAGCAGCTAATAAGGTTGAGTTACCTCTCAGCAAGCTGCCAAGTGGCCTCTGCTGGGCCTCAGAGACTGTTTGTGCTTGGCAAGGCCCGTCGAGCAGACCCGCTCCTAACACTTCAACAGCAGAATAACAAACGGCGCTGAAGCCCTTCAAACTCTGACACAATTTCACTCCCGACACACAAGCTGTTTAATTAAATCCCATAGCAAACAGTGATTTGTGAGCGAGTATCTCAGTGAAGGATCGTTAGGCCTTGCTATACCGGTGACATCCTGAAAGGTAATTTAAATAACTTAATAGTAATATTAAGATGTATGATGTTTATGGAATAAAACAAACTGGAAGCTGTGCTGTTATAGGAACGTATGATGAAACTTAGCTTTTACTAACCCAAAGTTGATCACCTTATATTTTTATTAATTAAAAAATGGCTTTTTTTAAAATCTGTTTAGAGTTACTGGTAAATGTTGACGGTTGTCCCCTCACCAGCTTCTCTTTCACTCTCTTGAGGTTTATAAGATTTTTTTTTTTAAACAAAAAAAAAAAACCCCAGTGAATGAGCTGTCAATATAGAAACGATACATGCGGGTATTAGAATGAGAGCATTATATAAATCTGCGATTTGCAGCCGAACTACTGTCCGAGCTGCTGTTATAGAAAACTAATCACCACCGTTTGACCAGTCGCGATCCATATTTATACAGTGCCATGGTGTTGAAGTGACTAAGTGTGCTAAACCAGTATAATTCAAAACAACTAATTCGACAATGACAATCCAATCTAAAGAGATTTCCAAATCCTCAGCCGTGTTGTTCGCGTCGGTGATTTATGAATAGCGTACAGTAACTGCATGTGTCACACGCTTTCCTTTGGCAAATAAGAAGAGATGGACAAGGATAAGTGAGAGACGGGTGAGAAAATTGAAGAATAGAAAGGCAGAGAGAGGGAGAGAGAGGGAGAGAGAGGGAGAGAGAGGGAGAGAGAGCGAGAGAGAGCGAGAGAAAGATGGCCATGTGAATGGATAAAGCTGTACTTTGAAAAGTGCTCCATCAAGTTGGCCAGTTTAATTGTGCAGGGTCCGTAACAATTACAGCAAAAGGAATCCTTTAGCAGCAATAACACTAAATCACCCTCTATTAAAACAGCAGTATATCTGCCCACCTAAATTGTTGCTGGACTCGTGGGTTATCACAATAACCGTAAATTCGAGCAGATTTCTGGCCATAAAAACTCATTAGGTGTTTCCCAGCTCAGGAGGAGCAGTGAGCGGGGAAGTGCCTGTTGCCTGGGAGCTGGGGAGCAAAGCATTGTGGGGGCTGGCCACAGTTACCTTTGTCATGAATCACTGTGCGAATGGGACGTGAGCCAGGCAGGGCTGGTGATAGCTAGCACTCTCTCTCTCTCTCTCTCTCTCTCTCTCATTCTCTCTCAACACTCACACTCACACTCACACACACACACACACACACACACACACACACAGAGCAGACACAATGAGACACACTGCAGAGCTCCATGGAAATGAAAATAATCCTTCCAATGCCAGCCCCGTTACAGCCCCTGCCTCCCACAGTGGACTTGAAGTAAGTGTGTGTGTGTGTGTGTGTGTGCGCGTTCGTGTGTGTGTGTGTGTGTGGGTGTGTGTGTGTGTGTGTGTGTGTGCACCAAGTGCGCACCACTCCAACGTACTCAAGGCCTCTCAAGCACCCACAAAGTCAGATCCATTGCAAGTCATATTGGTGTCTGGGGGCCTGCTGTAAAGGGAGGAATTTGTCAAATATCCAATCAACTCCCTTTCTCTCTCTCTCTCTCTCTCTCTCTCTCTCTCTCTCACACACACACACACATACACACACACACTCGCACACTCACACACACACCAAAACACACACACACACGCCATCTTAAAACCAAAAAGCATTTGGCGAGGCCTCATCGCTGCTTGATTAAGCAAGCATGAGTAAATCTCCCCCTGTCAGCATGCATGATGGTGTGCGGTCAGTGCATCTGTTCGAATCTGTCCACTCCAGCACCTACAACTCTTCACGGGAAACGCTTCATGTCATAATGCATCACGTCTGATGATGATGATGATTCGCTCATGTTTTGCTACAAGCAACAACGTCTGGTCTAGGAAGGAAGTCTCGTATCCTACTCAGCAAAGAAGAACAAGCAATTCGTTCTGACAACATGTAGGGTGACAGGAAGCTCCAAAAAGTAATACAGCGTAATCGTATCAACGTGATGATTTCCAGTGTCACACCCAGTCTCACATTGCTCCACCTAAACACACACATGCACACACACACACACACACACACACACACAAAACCCAAACAAATGTATTATAACAAATTTATTAGTTGCGTCTTTAATTTCTGTTTCATTACTGAGTTTTACCATGTATATGAACGAACACACACACACACACACACACACACACACACACACACACACACACACACACACACATCCTTCAAAAGTATGCAGTTGTGAGCGTGAATTCAGAAAGTTCCACTTACCATGACAAACCATTTAATTTTGATGACATGACTCAATAACCTCTTTGGAATTCGCTGTTATAGGAAAACAATAATCTTCAGATTAGTGTATTAATTACTGTTGCACATCCCGAAGTGTTTTATTCTTTTTATATCACAGCACACACACACACACACTCACACACACACACACACACACACACACTTATAGGCTCACTGACGTAAACAAGGCTTTATGTGCGACTGCCATACTTTTTACGAGCATTCCTTAGAAAGCGCCTTTAAGTGCGTGTTTGTGTTCTTTACCCAGAGGTCAGCATCTGGGTTTTGCCGTTTAGCCCTCGTACGTCAGGTGGACTACGACATGCCGACTAAATTAATTTCCCATTTGAAATAATTATTAAAATAATTACAGAGAATATGAGGGGAAAAAAGGAGCACTCATTATCTCATCCTGTGACACAGCTAAAAAGTCCCTCAGTGGTAATTACATTAATTACGGAGCTTATGATGTTATGTAGCAAAAAGAGAGCACCACTGTGATGTTGCACCTGCACCACCTACGGTCATCATGTGAAACGTCTGATGATGGGTTGATTGGTGAATCAAACAGTTCTGCCATCCAGGCTGCAACAGGAATTGGTGTCTCTTTTTTTGTTGTTGTTGTTGTTTTGATTTTTGTTAAACATCCATTGTTGCCCCCTACTGGTAATCAACAGCACTGCTTCAGTTTGAGATGCTGGGAGAACATACAGTATCAGCACCACAATTAGATATGTGTTTAGTGATCAGAGAACGTGTGTGTGTGGGGGGGGGCCTGAGAATCAAGTATACAAGGCCTTTCTTGTGCCATGTAAACCATTAGCAGCTTTGTGATTATAATAGCAGATGTACTCTACATATATTAATCATAGTACACTAAGAAACAGGACATCTCAGACTGAAGTTCTTCATCAGCTATGCAAGGAAAGTACTTCTGAGGCTGTATTAAGTGGGTGTGGCCTAAACCTTAGTTTTTTTCTCTATCCAGATGTTGAAATGTCAACATTGTCAGCATGTTGTGTGATTTCCGGCTCTGACAGCTCCTCAACCTCAGCTACTTCGCCCCAGTTCCTAATCTGTCTCAATTTGAGATGTGTGTGTGTATATATATATGTGTATATATATATATATATACATTTATTTTTAAAATAATTTTAGAGATTTTTTGATTCTGCTGAAGAAGTTATTTTTTGCTTGTAGCACCACACAGCATGTTGTAACAAACTGAGTTGCTTCTTTATATATAATAGTAAACAATGAGAGGTGGAAGCTCAGTGGTTACGGTGTTGGTCTACTGCTCAGAAGGTTAAGTTCAGACCCCAGCATCATCAAGCTGCTATTGTTGGGCCCTTGAGAGAGGCCCTTAACCCTCAATTGCTCAGATGTATGAATGAGATAAATGTACATCGCTCTGGATAAGAGCGTCTGCCAAATACCATAAATGTAATGTAAATGTAATTAGTAGTATTTAAACTACTGCACTCCTGACCAGGAAGTTACTAAGGATGAATGAAATGAATACTGGATGTTAATGAACATTACCTTTTTGCATCCTGCAAGCTTCTTTACTGACCCCTCACCTGGTGAGAAAGAAAACACTCCCTCCTCCCGTTTTCTCCCCAGTTTGTTGTTGCCAACTCTCCCCTATATCATATCAGCTAATAAACATGAAGTTTAGATACATAAAGCCAGATAACCACATCTGTGTCACACTTGGTGGAAAGCGCTATCAGCCATTTTCTGCATACATGAGCTCACAGACTCTAACGATTGGCTAGTGTCATTCTGATTGACAGAAAACAGAATAGCACCATTCGTTTCACCCAGAGAGCACAACCAATTTTGCTCTCTTGGCTGCTGCATAACTGAGTATGGCATAATCGGGATTTGAACTCTCTGTCTCCAAACAATAGGACATTTCTGTTGCTCCAGTCACTGGCAAACTGGCAAACTATCCTATTCATTTCTAGATTTTTTTTAAAATCAGCTGTACTTCTGAGGCCTAAGAGGTGAAACCTGTTCATACACAAAATAATTGGTGATCATTATATAGTATATATTTATATAAGAATCCAAGATGTGTATTTGTGTGAAGGTTCAATCAGGGTTAATATTTTACAGTATAGCCGAAATACATGGCCACAAATGTCCCATTCTCTTCACCCCAGAGTGCGGCTCAGGCTGTAATTGCACACAGAAGTCCTTATCTCATAGCGCTGATGGGAGATGGGAGGCTTTGGCTGCAAGCCTCAGACCACAAATACCAGTTCCCAAGTTGCCTGGGTCAGAACAGCGGGACAGAGGCTGTGAAACAGCATGCACGCTCCCCCAGAGGAGGCCTGCCAGGAAGTGGACTGGTTTGCCTATCGCCTGCCTTCACCCCCCAGCGCCTCACACATGCGCATACATATACACACACTTTACTGTGAAACATATGAGCCCAAACTCCACAACAACAGTGAGTCAGCATGTGTTCGCCAACCCGCAGCGAGAAATCAGGCTCGCGCTCACATGATAGAGCTAATAATTCAATTCTCCATCCGTCACAGACAGCTGCCATATTTGGAGAGCGAAGGCTTTTGTGTGTTTAAGATGACTTATGGGATATCCGATCTTTTTATATATTTTGTTTAACTGTGTATGTACTTTGGCGTGGGATATGTTTTATTTTTAAACGGTCGTGAAATGATCATAGGATCGTGAGATTTTAATTAAACAGTGACAAGTGGGGGGGGCGGAAAATGATGAGCCTCGATCAAGATGTTAAACGAACAGACCTCTAAATGTTCGTTATCTAGTAAATGTGTGTGTGTGTGTGTGTGTGTGTGCCTGGGGCTTTATTGGGACGAAGAATGTAATAACACTGAAGTTAAATCCTGCAGATCACTTATCTGCCCACCCAGGCTCCATCGTTCTCTTCCTCTCGCTGTCCAGAAATTAGGAAAAAGTCTAGTCGCGTGTCTGCCAACAGGCCGAGTTAAGCCCGGTGTGAGCCACAGCGCTATCAGTGTCGTCTGAAAGCTTACTGTTTCATTTGATTTTTTTAAATAGAACTCCTGTGCTCATGGTTGTTTTCGCAGTGCGGATCATTTTTAGCACACTTTATACCACAACGAGGTAGAATTCTCAAATCTGACTGGTCAGAAGGTGATTCGTTTTCTATAACAGCACAGCAAATTACAGGTTTGTATCAATGTGCTCGTTTTAATACATCATTCACAGGGACTTAATCAAAGACTAATAAAATAAATGATAGATGCGTGCGATTTAATTACAAAAACATTTTTGGCTGTGTCTATGGTTGTTTTCATATAAGGAGATGTTTATTTAACATTTATGGAATATGGAAGGAGTCTCAAGCATCAGTGCTTTGTAACACAACACCAAGGGAAAGTCTTCAGGACAGAGGAGTGTACGTGTACCAGTTTCTCAGTAATGACAAGCTGCTTTTCAAAACTTTCACAACATTAATTAACTTTAAGAGAGGAAAAAAAAATAGTTGGTCAGGGAACAAATTTTATAGCTGCTATACGGTAAGAGATACCAGTATCTGACAAGTTTCGTGGACGTTCCATGACATTAAATGTAACTATAAATTGATAAAATGTACAGGGTCATTCTTAAATTTTTGAACATTTTTAATCATAGGAAAGTTGCTGTGGTATAGGAGGAATAAAATAATTTAGGACATGCTGTTTTAGAAATATAAATCCATTAACGGCACGAAAAACTCGTCAGTAACTCGTCAGTAACTCATCCGTAATTCATCCGTAACTCATCAGTAACTCATAAATAGCTTGTCAGTAACTCATCCCTAATTTGTTAGTAACTGAACCATAACTCATTAGTTACTCAATCATGACTCATTAGTAACTCGCCAGTAACTAATCCATAACTCATTAGTAACTTATCCATAACTCATTAATAACTCATCCATGACTCCTTAGTAACTCATCAGTAACTCGTCAGTAACGCATCCATAGCTCGTCAGTAACTTGTCAGAAACTAATCCATAACTCATTAGTAACTCATCCACGACTCATCAGTAACTCATCCATGACACATTAGTAACTCGTCAGTAACTTGCCAGTAACTTGTCTGTAACTCATTATTAACTCATCCATTACTCGTTAGTAACTCGTCAGTAACTCATTAGTAACTCACCCTTAACTCGTTAGTAACTTGTCAGTAATTCATGCGTAACTCATCCACAACATTAGTAACTCATTAGTAACTCATTAGTAACTCATCTCACCACCCCATTGTTGATTATTTTCCTATAACAACATAACGTGAGAATGTAATTCATTACTAATAAAGCAAAGACACTGAGTAGTGCTTTTCACAATGCTTCGCTGTTCACTGTCATACCCATCTTAACTAGTTTATCTTCGCCAGTCTATCTTAATCTAAGAAAATATTTGATCCCAGTGCTCAAAAATGAGACGTTATTGTTTTGAGCAGTCGGCGTGAGCCGTAGCGTAATGGTCAAACATGCCAGGGCTTTGGTGTGTCTGAAACCAGCATCAGATATGCTAATATCATGCATTCATAAACTTCCACAAAGCTTCTTCCATGGGTCTGTCGTGACTGTGACAGTACTTTTTAAATCCTATTTTACAAGCGATCGTTCTCCTGCCGTGAGCCTGTCACTCTGACACGCCACGAAAACAGGGGACGGGACGGAGAGAGGTCCGAGGTCTCTCTCACACACACACAGACACATGTCATGTGGAATTTGATGTCCCCTGGATCTCGAGCTGTGCAGCTTTAGATGTCTCCCACGGCTGTGTGAGACGTTTTGATCCCCTGAAGAATCATCGTGACTCGGCCCTTGTTGTGTCGATGATGAGGATGGAAAAGAATGTGGATGCTCGACGATTGCAGAGAACCCGCAGACGCTCGCACACATGCAATTGTTATGAAGATAATATAACGCCTCAAGTGTGTCCAATAGTGTCCTGGCCACCGCTTTAACGCGTGAGACTGTGGGGGCAGCTCTGGCAAACTTTGGAGGTGAAAAGTTCCAAATAGTTTTTGGTTTACAGCTTTCAACTGCTTTGACACGATATTTTTCCCAACTACGGAGTCCATAATGCATCAAGCATGTGTCACCTCAGACACATTAAACAAACAATGGAAAGGTTATAGAGTTCACCATGGACTTTATCGGGCCCTGTTCATTATCTTTACGCCACTGCACTGTGGAATTCTGGATTCTGATTGGTTAAAAAGTATTGAATAATAACTTTCAAGAACACTAGCTACAAATCACAGCTTTACATTAATGTGCTCGTTGTAGTACATAAACTGTACATTTCTATAGGTACTTGTACGCCGGATGCTCGAAAATAAGCTTTAAAATGTGTATAATCATTGACATGGTGGACATTTCTGTGAGGAAATGTTTGTTTAACATTTTATGGAAGGAGTCTCTGGTGTCAGTGCATTGTAACAGTCAAAGTTAAAGCTGTAAATCTGGGTTTTCCGACATCTGAGACTGAGTTTACACTTTCTAGTTTCTCAGTAATATGACAAGCTGCATTTTTTTTCTGTCTTTGTAACTTCAAGAGAGAGAGAGAAAATACAGTAAGGCTAGTGAAGGAACGACTGCTGTACGTGACTTTTGTTTACGTGAGTAAGAACAGGAACTAACTGGTTTCAGAGACATTCCGCAACATTAAATGTAACTATAATTGGATAAATTGTATAGAATCATTCTTAACAGGGGTATAAGAGGAATTGCTGTTATCGGACATTAACAACAGTGCTTCATCACACCACCCTGTTGTTGATGATCTTCCCGTAACAGCATGTCCTGGTGTCTTCTATTTCTTATATAATGAACATTAAAACAAGTCTTCTTGAAGATCTGACATTGTATGAGGAATTATGGACAAATTATGAACAAAAATCAAGTGCATGCAATGGAAACACCAAATGGCCAAACAAGTTGCTGTTTGCAAAAAGAAAAAAAATGCAAGACCAAACAACCCGTGTTTTCACGTGTTTATTACTACCTCTTGTTGCAGTGACATAACTCAAATCACAATCCCACTTAGTGACATAACTCAAATCACAATCCCACTTAGGAGAAATAATAGTATCAGCACCATCTAGAACTATTCTGTATCTGTTCTCCCATTAAATAACCCTCCAGAATTACAGAATGTCGATCTGCCAAAGTGAAAAATTGAGTGTACAGACTCCCACACATTTATTTTTAGACTGATTGGAACAAGGATACACTGAGCAGTCCCAAGAATACCACCTTTGTACAGCACGATGTGGAAGCTAGGATTTTAGCTATAGCGTCCTGAATTAAAGCTTTTCATGGATCCAGTTACTACCCCAGGTTACACACTCTGGAGTGCTGCCATTTTTCTATAGGAAATTTGAAAATGATAATGATACCCGTCTCCAGATGGAGAGGGAACGTAGGGGTCGTGATGGCTCCAGGCCTGCATGCAAGAAAAGCTCAGTAATGCGGGGTTGAAGTTTTTATTTCCAGAAGGTGGTCCATGTATAGTTGCGGACTTATAGAGAGAAATGTGTAGACGCGTTATGATATCAGATATCAGATATCAGATTTCCATAGGAAATGGAAAATAAACCATAATGGCATGGTGTGATGTTAAACAAATTATTGTTTAAAACCACAAAGTTGATTTTTTTTTCCAAGAACAACACCCAAAGTATTTATTCTGCTTATAACATACTAATTTGCCAATGATTAAAGAATGACACATGGTACTTTTTATTTGTTTATAGTTACATATAATGTTGCAGAATGTCCATGAAACTCACTTATGTTATTGCAGCTGTAAACAGATGTTCTGTCACCAGCCTCATTAAAAAAAAATAAAATAAAAAAATAAAAATAAAATAAAAATAATAATAATAATAATAATAATAATAATAATAATAATAATAATAATAATAATAATAATAATAATTAGCCTTCAAGACTTCAGCACTTTGTTCATGTACGATACAAATAAATTGGACTTGACTCGACTAAGGTGAAGAATCTGTACCTGTACCATGGTGACTTTGACTTTGAAAAGGGAAACTAAAAGTAGAGCAAAAAAAAAGATTCTTTATTGACGTCTGCTGCAACAGTGAAAGAAGGAACAAGTTTAATCAGAGCCTAAAACATCATGAACCCTGTGAAGCTGCTGCTTCTGAGGTGAATCCACAAGGAACGCTGATATTCGCCGCTCTTCGTTTCAAAAGCTCTGAGAGCATTAACGTACACACAACACTTCGCTTTGGAAGAATTTAACTGAACCTGAAAGATATTCATCTCGCGCTCCAGTGAAGATGTGAGAAGATATGTTGAAATCATAAATGCTAAACTGTGGAACTCGAAAGCATGTAACACAACATTGCAGTGCCAAATCTAATGGATGAGTACCTGAGTCACGCCCATGACGTTTATGTTTTATAGTTTATAGTTTATAGTCTTAATGGATGCCCGCGTGAAGCACGTCTTTTACACGGCCAGTAGCCAATCATCAGAACTGCCTGCCGCTCTGATTGATTGTTTATGCTTGCAAAATCAATCAAGGATGCGGTTCATGCTCTTTCACCAGCGTCGACAGCTCCAAGTAGTACTGGTCGTCAGTTAGATGTTTATATCCATGGAGAGGAGTTGTACGCTCCACCTGCATGTTCAGATGTGCATCCAGCATTGCGTGACAACGCTGATATTATGAATTTGGCGAACGTGTAGCCTGTTTTCAGCGAGCACGAAATTCAGGTTTTATTCATTAGAGCTGTTTGTTGTTCTGCTTGTTGTTTGTTGACCCGAGCATGGATACAATTACAGCTTAGCGTTATTTGTATAAATGTGTATTAGATGTCATTACAGACAGTTAGTTTTCAGAAGAAATAGAAAAACTCTGAATAAAAAATACCACTATGGTAACTAAGAGAGGAAATACCCCCGCCCCTCCCCCAATCTTCCCCAGTGCATAACAGTTACCATGATTTAATTTTAATGAGTGTGATGTCTAATAAGGAGACTGATTTTCATCTGGATTTCATAAGAGGCAGATTTCTAAGCTTTCTTGGTGGATAAATATTTCTCTTGAGAAAAAGTAATTAAAAGGGAAATACCTGTGCCCACCTGTTAGTTTTCTAATTCTATGCTCCCCTGAAGGCTAAAGTGTTTTCATGCCCATTAAGTGGTCGGTTTCGTTAATTCCTAACGTTTCAAAGCATCCCCCTTTTTCCACAGCTGAAGTACCAACTGTATGGCAGCTATTCAGGCTTTTTGAGACTCCAATGTCCTGCATGATTTAGTCCGATTTTATTATCTTTCTTAATTCGTTCCCGTTTCCCCTTCAGCTTCTTTGATGTTCCACTCCCTTGCTTTATGGTAATTGGGCCTCGTTTATTTTGTGGAGTGAAAATTGCCCCTGAGAGGATCAGGTTGTTTACACCCTGAGGATTTTCGCAGGATTGGATTTCAGTGGGAGTTTTATCCCCTTTTCCACTCCATTTAGGAGGAAGCGAGCTCTGGGAAGGATCAGGAACCTCTAGGTCAATCCTGTAAGCCAGAGTGAAGTTACAAACACTCGTTAAACCAACTATGTACACCCGGAAGATATCTACTGATGTTATTTAACTTTCTTGAAATGCCCTTGAACTTTAAGTGGAAATAGCTATTAACCCATGGTGAGTTTTTTTTTGTTTGTTTGTTTTTTTAGGGTAATGCACGAGTAGAGCAGCATGTACTTGTAAAATCTGATGGAAAAAAACCTGATGTTTTTAAAACTTCAGACCACAGCAGGATATCAAGGTTAGATTAAGTTCAAGGTCAGTAGAAGGAATCTATAACCACTAGCCCAAGAATTCTAGAGCCACCAAAAGGCTTAAGCTTTGAGAATTCTTCACGTTGAGGATTCTAGACCCACCACCCTGATGATTCTAGAATGATCATGGCAATAATAACTGGCATGTGTTAAACCACCACTCTAAGAATTCCAGATCTGCCACACCAAGGATTTTAGAACTGCCTCCCATTGGATTCTAGACCCACCACAACAGAGAGTTCTAAAATTATCAAATTGATTACTCTAGAATTGCCACACTGAGGAGTGTAGAACCACCACTCTGAGAATTGTACAATCACCACACTAAGGATTCTAGAACCAACACCTCAAAGATTCTAGAACCACCACCCAGAGGATTCTAAAATTATCATGTTGATTACTCCAGAACACAGAGGAGTGAATAACCACCACCCCAAGAATCCTGTAACCACTGTCCAGTGGATTCTAGAATCACCATCCTAAGGACTCTAGACCCACCACCCAGAAGATTCTAGAATGATCCTGGTGATTTGCTCTAGAACCACAACCCTAAGGAGTGTAAAACCACCACTCTAAAAATTCTAGAACCACCACCTCAAAGACTTTAGAACCCTCTAGGATACTAAAATGATCACCTTGAGGACTTTAGAACCAACAATGTCAGTAGAAGGTATAAAATCAAAGATGTTCAAACTGCTCTTCTCTTCAAAGGTTTGGCAACACCTATATTTCCAAAAAATGTTCAATAAATCTCGATGATGTGTGTCCATTTTCAATAACTTCACATGGTAATGACTACCTGGGATAATTTTACTGTGAGATGCTCTGAGGAAGTAGAATAACTTGAGCTAAAATACGACTGATGTGAAAGATTTAATTTTATTATTCTTTACATATTTCACAGAAATCATATGCTACGATGAAATTACAAACACCGACTAACAAAAAGTACACTAGGCAGATATGACTCATCTTCAGAAAACGCTATCCAGGGAACATTCTCAGTTTCATTTTTCCCATACCTAAACCTAAAAAACCTCTCTGTACAGATGGGCAGTACAGGTGTAGTCATCCTCACCTCAACAGCGTTATCATAACACGGAAGACTTTTCCATCCTTGCGACTGTTGGCTCCGAGCATGTTCCTGTAGGTCATCGGGGCATATTTAAAAGCTCGTCATGGATTGTTCCCATCCCCTCCTGTTTTCTCTCTCGTCTCTCTTTATGAGCAACTGGAAGTTATTAGAAAATGAGGCCATTGTGAGGACGAGTCTTTTGTTGAGCAATGACAGCGCTCTCAGGCTCATTCGTCAAGCTGTTGTGCTCTCTCTCTCCCCTCGCCGTTAAATTAAACACAAATGTTTCAGCACACTTATTGTGAGAGGGAACAACAGCAGTTTATTGCTTCATTTTGCTTCAGAGGCATACACTACTTCATGTCATGTTTTTGCATTTGTATGTGAGAGTGTTTCAACCACAATATCTGCTTCTAAGGAAAGACATGGCCCTTCCTGACAATTTAAAACTCATGGCCCACCAGACAATAGAACAAAACTGAGACAGTTGTAGTGCAATAATTGGCATCAATAATTAGAGAAAAGTGCCTATGCAAGCTACAATGAGGAGGATAAGGATTTTAGTTCCTCCACCCTGAGGATCCAAAACAACCAAACCAAGGATTGGAGAATCACCACCACCAGATTTCTAGAACTTCCAAGGGGTTGTGGAACCACTGGAGAGTTAGGGTTAGGCACTGAGAATTCTTCCTGTTGAGGATTCTAGACCAACCAGCCTCAGGATTCTAGAACCACCACCCCAAGGAATCTGCAACCTCTATGCTCAGAATTCTAAAACCACCACCTTAAGTATTCAAAAAACTCCACCCTGAGGATTCTAGAAACACCAGAGGCTTAGGCATTGAGAATTCTTTAATTGACGATTGTAGAAGCACCACCCTGAGGATTCTACAGCAACCACCCTGAGGATTCTACAGCAACCACCCTGAGGATTCTACGGACTATTAAACTACTACTCTGAGGATTTTAAACTCACCAGAGGCTTAGGCACTGAAAATTCTTTACCTGGAGGATTCTAGAACTCAAAGATTTCTAGAATGATCACCCAGAGGACTTTAAAATCACCACCCCAAAGATTCTAGAATGATCAGCTCAAAGAATCTAGAACCACCATTATTAGGATTCTAGAACCACCACCATTAGCTAGAACTTTTACTCCAAGGATTCTAGAACAACCACCCTCAGGACTCTAGAACCACCACCCCAATTATTCTAGACCTACCAGAGGCTTCAGTAATCCTTCACATTGAGAATTGTAGAACCTCAACCTGAGGATTCTAGAACTACTGTATCACTTTGAGAATTCTAGAACCACCACCCTGAGAACTCAGAGACTCCTGGAACCAACACACTAGGGATGCTAAAACCTCCACCTCTGATGTGTTTTCCAAGATGCCAACCAATACTTGACCGAGTGAACTTCCCTTCTGTTCCCTGACTTCCAAACACAAGTAAGAAATAACCTGCTCATATCTCTGACAAAAATAAAACTTTTTTTATTTAAAAAAAAAAACCTCTTTGAACTGAAGTGTTCTCAGGTGTGCACAGTCTCTCTTTAACACCGTTTGGAGTAGTTCAAAGATGATTCACTATAAAACCTCCTAACGTTTCCAGCCAACAGGCAGTCAGGCTTTTAGAAGCGCAATTGAATTCCACAGCTTGGACTATCATACAGATCTAGTCCATCTTTCTCACAATTTCTTCTCCCCCTCCTTTCCGTCTCTTTTCCAGTTCAAACTTCATGGTCTTGGAATGTTTCCTTGACACACGGGCATAAAAACGCTTCGCTTCTCGCATAACTTTCAGTGACTCATCTCCACTTGTATTGCTTTAAATCGGTTTCTCTGCCATTTAATGATTATCAGAGTACTTTAACGCAGAGCAGGAGGGGGTGAGTTCATTAATATCAAACAGATACACAATCGGCAAAAACATTTATTTGGAAAAACAAGCCATGAAAAAAGTTACCCACTAACCATTCTCCAACAGACATCAGAATTTTACTTCGAATGTGTTCAAAGCTTTTGCCTGATATTTTATTTCAGTTTAGTTGTTAACTATAGTTAACATCCATCCATTTTCTGTACCACATGTCCTACACACGGTCGTGCGGGAGCCTGGAGCCTATCCCAGGGGCTCGAGGCACACAACAGGGGACACCCTGGACGGGGTGCCAAGCCATAGCAGGGCGCTAGCTCACAAATATTCACACACCCATTTACACACTACTGACAGTTTACAAATGCCAATCAACCTACAAAACATCAACGTATCAATCTTTGGACTGGGGGAAGAAACCGAAGTACCCCGAGGAAGCCCCCAAAAGTATGGGGAGAACATGCAAACTCCGTGTACACAGGGCGCAGGCCAGAATTGAACCCCCAATTCCAATGTTGCAAGGCTAACATGCTAACCACTGAGGCACTGTGCCTTCTTGTACTTAACAATAAGTCCATGCTGTCTTATTCACCCATTTGCACTTGACATGAACTATAACACCACCAGAGGTTGTAGTAAATGTAAAGGCGAAACACTTGAGTTTGAGGTAATAAGGATTTTTTTTTCTGTTCTTAGCATGTTTCATTTATGTTTCACCATCGCCATTAGCATGTTTGTAGCTGTCCCCTAAGTTTGCTGGCATTTAGACAGGCGTCATAGCAAAGCTCACACTCTGATCACAAATGCCGCCAATCAAAACTCGCGACCAAAGAATTCTTTACAAGAGCAAAATAAAGGTAATTTAGTTAAGTTTTCCCTTCAATATTTGTGACCTTCCATCACTGCACATTGGACAAGTATCTGCATATCTAAAGCTTTTACCGTACACATCGTACAGGATGTTACAAAACAGACTTTCATTTCTCCTCAGGGCCCATGCACATATGTCTTCGTAGCTTCTCAGAAACCTATTTGGATGTATGAATTGTGTCTAGCACAGGATATTAGAGGAATGATTACCCCATGGGTTAAACTTCCCGGAGGGCCGCTCTGTCTTCTGTGCTATTTTTTGATACGATTAGAACCAGATGCCCATCAAGCTCTGCAAGATACCATCCCAGGCCTCAGACATGAAGATTGGGAGCTGCTCACTCATGACACTGTAATTCATCTCAGATTCATAAGCTGATAGATAAGGACCACCGTGTAGAGTGACCACTGGAGTGCACTTCACGTCCGTGTAGCTTTTTACCTGCCAGGTTTTGCACGCTATTTGTCAAGAGAAGGATGCAGCAGAGTAGATTGTGTGTCACATATGTGGAATTGGGAACGATATTAATGTGGGTTTTAAAATAAAAAAATTAATAAAAAAATAAACAGTTCATCTGCAAATGAGGACGGAAGAATGTAAAATGTATAGTTGCGTTAGTGGATTTTTATAGTATTTATCTTTAATGAGATTAATAGCAATTTGCAGAAAATGCTTTGAGTTTGCTATGTGGTTTGATCAAATTGAACAACAAATAGTTTGTAAAAACCAACCACAATACTATGCACGTGAAAAAGAGAGGCAAAAATTACATTTTTCATTGGCTTATGGTTTTCATTTTGGAGGGCATGTTTTTTTGGCTGTTTTCACCATCGTGGTGTCATAATTACATGGAGTTTATGAATGATAATAAATACCATATATCTTGTTTCTTTTTCGCACTACTCTCTCTCTTCTATATATATAGACGCTCTTTCTAACTCCGCTAGTAGCCTCGCACTCTTTCAGTGGAGAAACGTCTGACACAGACTGCTACAGATCATCCTGGTGTGTACCTCAAAGGAAAACAAGATGAGCCGAGATAGCATTCCAGCATGTGGTGATTGTTCATTTCCACGTGGGTCATTTCTCCATGTGGAGGAGATGAGCTGGGATTTCATAAAATCTTTTGTAAATCCCATCAATGGAGTTTATGAATGATAATAAATACCATATATCTTGTTGCTTTTTCGCACTACTCTCTCTCATCTCTCATGCAACCACACACATATTTGTTTTTATTATCCTTGTGAGCATCATCTACTGACTTAGTTACTTATGCAGCTAATTAATGCTATGCTACACCTTAACCTCAGTAAACAATAGCAAATTTTGGGGCTTTTTTTATTTTGCAATTTTGTGAGAAGTTGTGTTCCTTGTAAGGAATAGCCAAATGTCCCCAAAAGGTCCAAACTTACCACCAAGATATAACCCACACACCTATACACAAGCGTATACTAGCGCAGATAAAATGGATGTTGAAGTGTTCCAGAGCCAGAAAGACAGACCTCAGCAATATACAGCTTAAAGAGGCAGTGGGCATTAAGCCATGGGGTTTTATTACTGCTGTGTTAAAGAGGCCGACTCCAGATAACGCATTCTACTCAAGACGAGCTTTTAAGGAGAGGAAGAAAAAGATAACGTGACGATGTGACTCAAGCCTGATGGCTTACAGAGGTCAAACAGAGCAGGATGTGTCAATAATCACTGGAGGTTTCTGCTCCAGTCCTTTTAACACACGCACTGGTTACGCCGAGGGATTACATTTCAAATTTTGCAGGAAAGGATGCATGTCTACGTTGTATTTTATAGTGTTCTCAGTATGATATTAGTAAATTGTGGCGAATATGTTTGTAAAATAAGGATTCAGTATTTCTGTTTTTATACCTAGGGCTTAATTTAACCTCACGAGGATATGCACAGGGGTGGGAAATACTTGAGTTCTTTGATACTAGAGTTAAGTATTGTTTTTTTTGTTCATATTTACACTTTTCTTGTGTGTTACTGAAATAGAGAACTCGTACTCTTACTTGTTAGATATCTAGAAAATTCTAAAGTCTTTCATCCAGCCAATGATTATACGCTATACACCAATCAAATTCAGATTAGCAGCTAGTAATTTCATTTTAGCATCTGATCATTTCTTTTTAAAGCATCCTAATCGGGTTCGGGTTCCCATCAACGTAGAACAAACTATCAAGAATCGTGTTAGTTTGTCACCTGTATAATATGGCATGAACTCAATCTAATTTGAAAAGCATGAGCATGTTGAGGTAAGTTTTGCTAATTTTGATAACCTTAACTGGCAATATTTAACTAAGTTAGCCTGTTTTCTTTGCTCACAGAATTTGTAATGGTTTTAATGGGAATTGTATTGGTTTTAATGGAAACTGTAATGGTCCTTGTGGGTCTCTACTGGTAAATGTGTGCCTTCTATTGGTGGCATGATGGTTTGTGTTGGTATTTGTAATGGAAACCATTAGAATGTCTGTGATTTTTTTTCCATATGGGAATGCCAGTTTAGACTAGCATCAATTTCAGAAGATAACATAGGCAGCAGGTAAAATTCTAGATAATGGTGACAGCTAATTTGATCATTCAGTTTTGACTCATTCATTAGCAAACTAGGTAGTGTCACGAATCGTGACGACGTAGCGGATAAAGGACGGACGCAATTGCAGTTTAGAACGGAAAGTTTATTTAAAGAGAGGCAGACAAATCCTAAACGTAATCCATGAACATAATCCAGAAATAGGCGAAAATTAGGCGATTGGCAAACAGGAATAAACTTGGGCAAGGCAGAGATCAATGTCGTGGTACGGAAAACAGGGTCAACATATCAAACATAAAACAAACATGAAACAAACATGAAACGTGAACTAGAACGTGGACCTGGGAGCGGATAACCCAGCGTGAACTAAATCTAAACATGAACGTGAATACTAAGTTTAATAAACCGCGTCATGTGCTGGGAGGCACGCGGTATATATGAAGGTATGATCAGTCTCCTAATCGCTAACAGCTGAGCGCAATACCGACACACGTGACAGCACAACCAATGACAGAACAGGGAGGAGACATGACAGAAACGTAAACAAACACATGTGTCCAAATGTCACATCTGTCAACAACAGAAAAGCACATGCTCGCGCATTTGTGCATTAGAGCACGCTGCCTCAAGGGGGAACTGTGACAGGTAGCATAAGACATGAAGTTTTCAGGCAAAGTGGTGCAGTTTCTTTAAAAAAAAATCTTAAATAAAGAAGTTACTTTTCATATGAAAACATGACAATACTTAATTTAAAAAGTTTACTTGTTATTCTTCAATAACCTATAAAGTACATTTTGGTTTCCACAATTATCTATGTTTCCACTTCTTTGTCCCTTTGTGACTTTCTCATCTCTAGCTGGTTGAAACGAAGGTCTTATTTTTACAGAATCAAACACTCCATATCATGCAGTTGTAGTAAAATAATCAACAGCTCCTGGTGCTGTGACAAAGCAGAGTTACTATTACCAACCTGAGGTTAATTATCTTCCAATAACAGCATACCTCAAGGTGTTTTATTCCTCTTATACTACAAAAGTTTGCCAAAAATGACAATTCTTACTTTTTAAATGAAGTATGTCATACTTTTTATGGGTCATTCTACAGAAATTCTACGGTCATTTTTCTGTCCCTGGACTTCACAGAATTATTACACTTGAAAAAACACTTTATTGTTACAATGTATTTAAACAATGTATTTTAAAGTAAAACAATGTTATTAGAACAATTATACCTTCTTGAGCCATCAATGTGGCTATATTTGTTTTAAATCAATTATATATAATTCCAAGCACCATAAAAGTGCTTGTCCCAACTGTCATGTATAGGGGTTGAGTGCTGTATTTTGAAGACAGAAACATGTTGTATTTTTTACCATTTAAAAAACATTAATGTATGCATATCTATCAAATATGTGATATAAATGACTTTAAAAAACTAAATGTCAAATAAATATTATAAAATATATAATAAAAGCAGTTGTCCCCTAGAGTCATGTCACTGGTGTTGCCGAAATAAGAACTCATACTGATGTCATAATTTGACTTCCTGTGGCCCCTTCCATGAGGATATATAAAGAAAGACACATGGTAAGTCCACTGTCTCTTTTTAGTTATTATAAATGTTGTTATTTATATCATGATTTCATACGAAGCTTTTAGTTGAGGTCACTGGTATGACCTACTTTATTCTTAGCGAAATGTAAAAAAAAAATGTGTACAAATGGATTAAATTACATATTTTAGTGTGTATGACATGGTTTACAACATGTGTCTTGAGGCCTGTAGCAGCCATTTTGTAAAATTCATTTTTCATGAATATTGTCACTGGTGTTACTGTCACTGGTGTTACATCACTTATAGGTAACACCAGTGACTCCCATGTATAAATAAACTTTATTCAAAGCTGTTCCTTGAGTTCTTTTGCATAGAATATCACTCCGTTTTCAGGATTATAATGTCTTTCTCATTGTTAATGAGAAATAGCATAGCTATGGCTAAACTGAGTACAGCTGAAAAGCAGCAGCAGTACAGGCAGAATAGGGTTCTGGCAAACAAGGAACCCATGCCCTTCTGCACAATCTCCCCCAGCAGAAGGCATGACCCACCAGCTATATGGGCTCATGTGGACCCTATTCTTCAGTTCCTGGCAAAAGACCACACTATGTCCAAAACCTTCACTTTTTTAGTGATGGACCTGCCACCCAATACAAGAACTGTGCAAACTATTATATGATAGCCACTGAACCACACCAAAGAGGTTTCTCAACAGTGATGTGGAATTTCTTTGAGGCAAGTCACGAAAAGGGTGCACCAGATGGAGTGGAGGCTGCACTGAAAAGAATGGCAGACACATTAGTTAGGCAAGGTAGAGATATCCCAAATGCACAGACTTTTTCCAACTGCTAAAAGATATAGGCAAGATTAAACTCTTCTATGTAAGTGAGGAGGGAGGAAGTTGAGAAGAAGGGTGAAGGTTTGAAAGAAGTGTCCCTGTTCACCATCAAGGGCACATTGAGGATGCATGAGGTCCTAAGTGATTTACATGGCATTCTAAAATACTGGGACATCAGATGTTTCTGCCAGGCTGCTGAGGGAATGTGTGACTGTTTATGCTATGATCTAGAAGAGGTTACTCTTGTAGCTATGGATGCAATTGATGAAATGGATGAAGAGTTTAGGCCTAATGTCATCGAACACCATCACAGTGGGCAATGGTGTGTTGTTCACTGTGATGATGAACCCTACCCTGACATAATATTGAAGGTGGAGGAAAAGAATGTGGAAGTCAAGTGCATGCACTGAAATGGAGTGAAAAAGTTATTCTGGCCAAGCCCAGAGATGATATTAACTGGTATCATGTTGACCAGATCATGTGCCTGATTCCAGAGCCCCTAGCAAATTTATCAGAGGTTCTGGGAGATTATTTTGAGACAGCTAGACAAGTGAAATAAGGCAAAATAAATTGTAAAATGGCAACAGTTTACCCCTCTTAGTTATATCCTAGTAACATAGCATGACATAAAAAATAGTAGCAGACAACTGCAGTTTAGATAATGGTCTTTGTTGGGCCTTTTTAGTTGTTACTCTTAATTGAGTTCAAATGTGCTTAAACTGTTGTTTATGAATGTTCAAGTGTTTTGAACTATTGTCAATTAGTTTGACTGCATGCCAAATGAAACCATTTTCTTAATTAGAATCGAGGAATAAGGATCTTTGATCTTGTATGTCACTGGTGTTTCACTGTGTCACTGGTGTTACTGTGTGTTCTTTCTGTATCATTAAATAAAATGTGTCATGTTTGACGTGATGATAATTTTATATTCATTATATTTTGCTACACTCAAGAGTTATTTTTTTAATATTTTCATTTTTATAGGAAATTCATGGTTGTGCAACTGAAAAAAAACATCATTCAACCATACGTTTAACAAGCCATAACAAATCTAAATAAAATAATAATCTACTAATTTGTTGAATTATCAGTGTTATTCTTTACCTTGACTACATGTGCTGAAGAGATTGAAAAATAACATTTCATAAAGGCCTTTATTATTGCCAAATGAGTAAGGTAACACCAGTGACAAATAGACGGTGCATGCCATCTTTAAATAAATGCACAAAAAATGAAAAAAAAATGTCATGTCACCATGTCTTGTCTTCATCAAGTTGGATTTTATATTTATTTATTTATTTTTACCAGATACATAACCTGAACTGATTTTAAGTGTGTCTTTACAGGACATTTCATTCAGTTAGCATGTGTTTCTATGTCTGTAGCTGGTGACTGTGGATGAGCTGGATCTCTGTTTTACTTCATCCATGTTCCTCAGCTCCAGGGTGTTTTGAGCAAAGAGGAGATGTTAAGCACTCGATGATTAAACAGATGTTTTACTTCGACGCAAAGTTTACAGGATCTTGAAATGCAATCTTCTCATCAGCCAGCTGAAAGATGCGTTCGAAACAATTATTAAACCCTGCTCGATACACTTAGAAGAGTGACTGAACAAATTTTGTGTTAAAAAGTGTGCAAATGCTTTACTGGCACAATTTCCAAACAGAAAAAAACTACTCCTGACAGAATTTGATCAAAGAACAGTCAATACCACAACTGCCGAACCCCCCTCCCCTCCCCCAATAAAAAGACAAAACAAAACAAAACAAAAAAACGCGGCCATTGAAAATAAATACAGCTTGGGTATGGAGTGATTTTTGTTTTCTGTTTACTAAGTGCTGTTGTGCGTGTTGATAATTAATCAAGTGGGTCATTAGCGTGTTTGGATCCAAGTGCATAACGTTCTTGAGGGTTTGTCCTTGGGTTGAGGACTTTTTAACCGTTATTATACTTTTTACAGTTATTACTTTTATATTGTTACTATTTGTTTTAAGGAATTTTAAAACCATAAAAATATTTTTTTTGTAGTTTACACAATATACATTTTATTATGTTCTTGAAAAAAAAATCAATTGGTTTTAGGTTTTTTTTCCCACTTGTTTTAATTATTATTATTATTATTATTATTATTATTATTACTAAAACTTAGTAATAATTTTAACAACTTAAATAGAATTTTCCTATATTTAATAATAATAATAAGAATAATGATAATAATAATAATAATAATAATAATAATAATAATACATGTGTATATGTATTATATTTATATTATATATAATAAATATGTGTTACAATTATAACTTTTATATTATCAATGCTATTATAAACTCTCCTAATTTATCGTGTATATCTGTATCAGTGTGTATCTCATTAGGATTTAACTCAAAAGTGGGCATGGCCTAACCACTGTAACACTGACCAGGCAGTTACCAAGGATGAATTAATGAATCCTAAATGCATTGTGTAGTGACTCACGTTTATGTTCTTTGTCCTGCAAGCTTCATTTCATGAAAGTAAAAAAAGTTGTCCCCTGGAAAAAAACAGATAGCTTACTACTACTACTACTATACTACTACTACTACTACTAATAATAATAATAATAATAATAATAATAATAAAGGCGTCTCTTCCTATTCATATCTGTTCATATATACAGTGATATTCCGGGTGTTCAGGCATGTTCTCAGTACAATTAGTCAAAAATTTTGCATACTTTTTAAATGCAGTCTACATTTTTATATTTGTTTTTATTGCAACCACAGTCTACAGTTTTGCTCCAGAACCCAAATTTCCCCCAGAAAGTCCAAGACACATCTGTCAGGGAAAAGCTGATCCACACCACATTCTGGTCTGATTAAGAATGTCACCACATGCTGTTTCCTCTGCGTCTGAGGAACTTGTCATCGAGTCCCCAAGAGGGCCTAGTCATCAGCATGGATGCCTTTCGTGGTTCTCAAAATAACTAGTCTGTTTGAGGCTTCTCAGCTATCTCCTTAGCATAAATTTATTCCAAAGAGACATTGTCGTGACCTGACAAAAGCTTTGGCTTTGGCCGACCGAGTCTCATGCATGCAGGCCCAGACATGGTCTTCTTGAACGCATTCCTGGTGTTGTCTGCAATGTTCTAAGTCACGGAAAGCTTGGGACATCAATGGCGAAGAGAAGCACCGACCTCCGTCCAACCACATTGATATAGAGCAACATCATCGCCGTGCCATCATTGACAAATAACTCGAACGCATGCAGGAAAAACACTCGCTTCCTGGAAAGCATCTGCCATCTTCTTCTATAGTATCAAACAGAATTAGTCCCAGTAAGTAATGAGATACATGAAAGGAGAATCGTGCTTCTAAGCTCTTCCAGTGCAGGCAGTGCATGTCTTGTGGTGATAAACTACTTCCATTGCAACATCTGTACATGCGCCTTTTCCAGACCCTGGCAGCCCATAAAACATTGCTTTGCGTCAGTGCGCTCTTGCATCGCTGTGTCTTGGTAGCATCATGATCACGAAATGGTTTCAATGTGCCGGTGTTCAGGTGACCTGACTGATTTGGACTGCTACTTAGTCCATTAATGTTATAATTAACTATATACCGTATTGCTGTTCAATTTGTCATTCTGATTGGTCAGAAGATTTTTTATAACAGTAACAGCTCGTTCATGGCAGCTTGTTTGGTGAATGCTCCACATAATCAAAGCCTACTTATGACAAAAAAAATAAAAGATAGAACGAATTCTTAACTCCATTTTGGTTCCTGAAGAACTGGAAGAATCCTAAACCATCTGGATCATTTTGTTGTATATGCGCTGCATAACAGCCCACTTCCCATCAACATCCTTCACAAATAAGCTGATGCATGAAACCATTCATCATCATACCCGTACCGTGGGTGACTTTAAGGGCTGGAGGGTTTTTGTGGCAGAAGCCAGCTGGTGGCGAGATGTTTTATAAACTAATCCTCTTATCATGATTGCTCTTCTCTACACATGGCTTCACCTGGCAGGAGGGTGAGAGAGAGGCATGGCAGGCTTCACCTGTGACTGGAGTAGTGCTTCACCCTGCATGTGCTGTTTACATTTATCTGTTAGAATGCCCTCAGCGGTCCAGCATCTTCCTTATCTCTACTGGCATTCTTCTCTGTCTTTTAAAGCTGCTAAGGCGTGCATGACAAAGTGACAGTGCACTTGAGAGAAGAAGAAAAAAAAGAGACAAGCATTGATTAAGCAGGACGTCACTTTTGTGCATGCAGGTTTGCAAAATGGAAGGCAATGGGTTCATCTGTTTATTGTTTTTATTATTTTCCTTTGGTACCTGTCCAAACATGTTCTTCATGATGCTCTCAGTGCGACAATTCACACCACAAAGGTGAGCTAATTACAGCCCACCAGTCTGGTTTTATGTGTCAATAAGACATTCCTCCAGCAAGAAACTTGAAATAGGAAGTCCTGTGATAAGTTGGACCAATCACATTGCTCTGAGTGCATTGCTGAGAGTACAGAAGATAGCTGATGTGGACTGCACCATGGTTCCACTGAAGTGAACCCCAGGCCACCATTTCCAACAGGACCAGGACCATGGGATCAGATCTCTGGACATCTCTGATGCTTGAAAACAGCCACACCACACAAAATGTACCAAAAAGGAAAGTGTGGAAAAGCCTTACTGTGACTACTTTGTGTTCTAGTCACTCAGAATATCCTGCTTTAATGAAGATGTGTCATCATTGCTGCATTGCTGCGCAGACAGAATACCTATTTGATTCATTTTTGTTCTTTGTCTTTCTATCTTTAGTATCTAGTTTGGAGCACAAGTCTGCGCTCAAACACACTTCAAGATGATTTCAAGATGTTCAGAGTATAAGCTGATTCTTTCACCGTGGCTGCAAAGAAATTTGTTTCTGACAATAAGAAATTTAAGAGCACTAATAACTTAAATATGTCAATCTTTGGGAAACATATGGAATCATTCGTCAGTGGAAGAAGATTATTAACAGCTCACAGCTCTGGAATACCTTAATTTGGAAGTTCAGATCTGAAACGGTTAACTCGAAACGGTTGCCTTGAATGCCCCGGTAAGGCAATATATGGACGTAATCACAGGCAAAAGTCGAAGTATAAGAACAAGACTCCATTTATGAGAACATCTAAACCTATCAGATATTAAACAGGAGCATGGTAACGTTATCTTGTCATATTTATTGCGAATTTAAATATATTTATATATTTGTGTGTATATAAACGGTGTAATCAAATAGGGATTTAAATGCTAGAAGAGTGGAAATACTGAACACTGGTTTTGCCATTACCTGCAGATGTTTCTGATGAGCCACACGTGTCAGTTGTTGGTGCTTCATTTTCTTCTCTAAGCAACAAATGCCACGTTCATGTTGTTTGTCCTGCCAATTCGCAATGAATGCAGCGTGTTGCTTTTTCCTTATTGCTGCAGCAAATTATAGTTCGAACCAAACACCTAAAATCAATGCCATTCTTTTTCCCCTAATTGGTTCTTTGGCCAATTCCCAGCCACATGCCAGCTCCCACCGATCATACAACAGCTGCAGAGGGTAGAGGCTAATGCAAACAATCCCCAAGGCATGTGAAGCCAGCTGACTGGTTGATCTTTTCATATTACTGTCACAGGGCAGCATAACACAAGCTCTACTTGCCCTCTTCCACATACATTGCCTAATGTTGCTGTGATTGACGAGGGAAAGGCTGTATGTCCCTCCCCCCCAGAGAGCACAGCCAATTTTGTTGTATTGGAGTCCCAGCCATGGACGTCTGTGGCATGATTGGGATTCAAACTTGCAATCTCTGGACGATAGAGCGAATGCTTTTCTATTAGCCACTCGGAAGCCTGAATCCATGCCATTCTTAAGCTCTATTAAGACTTGATTAGTTTGACCTGAGGGAGTGGAGTAATTACCAGTGCATTTCTGGGAGCAGTGGTGGCTTGGCAGTTAAGGCTTTGGGTTACTGATCAGAAGGTCGGTGGTTCAAGCACCAGAACTGTCAAGCTGCTACTGTTGGGCCCCTTAGCAAGGTCCTTTACCCTCTCTGCTCTAGGGGTGCTGTATCATGTCTGATGCTGTGCTCTGACAGCAAACTCCTTAACTGCTGGGATATGAGAAGAAAAGAATTTCACTGGGCATATGTATATGTGATCAATAAAGACTCATTATCTCTGGGCTTTTAGTCCTATCCAAATCCATCTTATAAGTATTTTTTTTTTCATAGACCGCACACTCATGTATCTGGAAAGTTTTTACCTACTCCAAAAAGACCTGTAGAAAATCGCATGTAATATACATCCCATATGAACTTACATTTAGGTAAAGATTCTGTTCTATCCAGGGGGGAAACTACACACAGTACATTATGGTTATGTGACCTACTAGTGATCAAGCGCAACTTGCATAACCACACTGCCTATAAAAGGCGCTTATGATGAAGGTCAAAACAAACAGTACATTATGAAGACATGCCCATCTTTGTGATTCATATACTGTAGAGATTGCTTGTCATGTGTCAATTGTTCATAACGACTACAGACATCCTTTAACAACATCCCATAATAGACACGGAACACTAATCCCATCCAAATACTACTCTAGGATGACTTCCTTCTCCATCAATGACTGAATTTCCCATCACTAGAACATTACAAAGCACTTGTAATGGATGAATGTTAAAATGATAAATAAGTATAGGATAGTGCTTAACCCTCAGCCTCAGATGCCGAGTAGACTAATCAGAAAAGTTGTAAGTTGAAAATAAGCAGAATTCTGGTTCTAACACTGATGTATGCGCAGATTTAGTTTCAAGGACTGTTGCGACTGATCTTGGGCTGATGTTCTCCTAAAAGCATTCAAACGTAATCTTTTTTAACCTCTCAACCCTATATAGCATGAAGACAACACAGTGAATAGACAGTTTATTATGGATTATGGTTGATGTAAATGTAGTACAGCAGCTAATACATCTTAAGTTTCAGCTTAGACCCCAACCTAGCTGAATATTTATAAACGGTATCAAGCTAAAATGGATATATTTCAGAGAAACTATAGTAGACAGTACAGCCAGCAAATTTAGCCAAAGGGTGATTTCTAATTGCCTTTTTATTGGCCATATGGTGCATTACATAGACTGTAGAAGGCATTGGCTTGAAAATCAACTTGCTAGCTAGCTTGTTTCTGTGAAATAGTGCCATTATGTGAATGTCTACTTGCTTATCAAATCTGGTTGCATGGGCCTCTCCTTTGGTCATGTATAACTTGAAATAATTCCCCAGGGGCGCTGCCAAAATGTCTGTCGAGGGAAGAGACCTGTTTCTAGAACTTTGTAGACACAACTAATTCCTGACGTCATCACTGTTATTTATCTCCACATTAAACCAGACACAGACAGTCATTCAATTAAGTGTAAGTGACATAACTTTCGCTTAACTTGGCCACCATTTATGATAAAACATCCCCCCAGGGTGTTTCAACTCACGCGAGTTAATGAAGGCTCTGGAAGACGTTTCTGCAACATGCAACACGCAGATCGTTTCTGGCTGATCTCGAGCGCTTGATTTATGTATTTGCTATTAGCATGTTCAGGAAGACTGTTCCCTCTGTCGACCCTCCACCCAGCCCCTCAAATGCACATTTATCTTCTACACATCACATGGCTGGGTTAGTCTTTCAAATCGGTCCATTTCCCGTGAGCGTTTACATCCACTTCAAGTCCTGACGCTGGGGCAGTTCATTTGTCTGCGTGCTCATCAAGCATAAAAGTAATGTGTATTGGCTTAGTAGTTTTTACATTACGAATTCCCACGTATTTGGGCGGAATGTGGCGTTTTTGGATAACAGCGGGGGTGTTCTCAGCTCTTTGCGATGTAGAAAGTTTCTGCAGACGGACCCGGGTGAGAAAACCCAAGAGCGAGTGAGCAGCCGTTTATTGATAACAGGTGGCCACGCATGCCGAGGCAATAACGATGACCAGCTGTGAGGCCATGATTTCGCCAAACGCCTGGTCTGCAGAGCAGGAATAAATAAATAAATAAATAAAGTGCTTCGATATGGCCCCTTCTTAGCAGCATTTGTAGCTTTATTAATCTTTTTTTTTCATTTTTGTCTAAGCTAATCAAGACTCAAATTAATAGCAGATGATTATCAAGCACTGTGTCCTATAAAAATGGAAAAAAAATGGTGCGAGGCCTTTATATGTCGTGCCAAAAGGAATTGCTCTGTAATTTCTGGTTTGATAAAACACCTTAAGATGCGGAGCATGAAAAGAGATTTATACTTTCTAATAATAAAACCAGGCTGAAAAACATGCCCATCTGGTTGTAACAGATCTGACAGTAGTGAGGGAGGCAAATGTGATAGAGCTCAAAATAGCTCTATCCATTTTTTGGGGTTTTTTTCTCCTGCTCATCATCTGGCATTTACAAATGTACTCTCGCTCAATGTACTCGGTGTAATCAAATGACCGATTAATGTAACCATCCTTAAACACGCATCATACATCACTTTGCTACATCTGCGTCTGAGGCGTTACCGTCGCTTATTGAAACCTGTCATCAAGGAAAACTTGAAGTATTTACGAGAAACTTAAACACAAACAAGTTTCATATGTCTCTCGCACACCACATTTTTTACAAAATCCCCTTTGCCCAGTGAAGGGTTTTGGCAAGGATGACATATTTGGAACATACTGTATGTGATGAAAAAAGTGGCCATATGGCTCAGATCTGAAAACACCAGCGGGTCACCAGCCGGGCCTCGGGTTTGATCCGGCTGAAAACTAATTGAGGGTGATTTTATGCTAATCAGCACTGTATCTATGACAAACCTGCAAAAACTTTTGGGCTAACGAAGCATTTAATGAACATCGCAGTTCTGTTAATGTGTGGTGAACATCCCTAGAATGACCTTTTTAGCTGTAGGAACAAACACTTCTACAATGCAGAGGGATCTGGAAATGTTTTGTAAGCAGCTTTCTCGTAGTATTTGTGAGACAAACCATTACAGCTTACAGTTTTTAGAACATTGGCAGAACATTATAATGTTGACGCCAAACCTACAGTATGTTCAACCTACTCAGCATTCTAATACCATTCTCTGCTAGCTGTGTAGTTGGTGAATTGTTGCTCATTTTCATTTTGATGTTACGTTGATATTCTGTTACCCTACGTCCACACTAGCTAGAGAAGAGTCGCTTGTATCGCTTGTAGTTTGTCACAACCACTTCTGTTGTTGTTTGTGGGCATGGCCTAGGTGGCTCATTTTTCTCCCATAGACAGCTCACTGGTCTTCAGGTTGGTTTATCCTATTTAACAACAAATGCAGTCTTCACAGGTGAAACCTAGGGCACAAACCAAGTGTAGACATTCATAGACATTGACATTCATAGATAGAGAGATTTTTGCTTGCCCAAGTGAACAGAGCACTAATGACCTCATCTGCAATGCAGGTATGACAGTCGTGAAGAAAAAATAAAGCATACCTCTTTAATGCACTCCCTTGACAACAAAACTGAGAGGGAGAAGCAAGAGTCACTGGATGCAGAAAGGCTATACCTCTTCATGGTTATGCCTCTAGAGTGCACCCCTATCAATAGGCTGGTGTTGGGATGGGATAGAACAAGGAGCTGACGTTCTGCTCTCAGCAGCCGCTCCAGCCCTGCCACTCACGCTAATGAAACGGAGCCCTCATCGCTAACCACGTTCTCAGGGTCCTAAAGAGGTGCATTGGGCCTCCCAGGGGGAACGGTGGCCAATTCAGGCCCTGCCCACATGTTTATCGATATTTCTGTAAACGTAGTTCTAGTGTATATCTGTGTTTTGGTCTCCCGTCTACACTGAAAACAAAGTCTTTTGAAAATGAAGTAAAATAACTAGGCCATCGTTGTTAGGTGGAAATCCATGAACGTAATTTCATGGGTGGCCTTTTTGGTTTCACCGAGTGAAGGTGTAAGCCAGAAGACATTTGAAACATGGAGACCAATATTCAAGACAAAATCCAAACCTGTCACGTCGTGGCACTGGATCGCTGTGCAGAGCCTAATACGAACTTGAGTTTGTTTACCCAGTCACCTAATTGCATTTGTTTGTTTTTTGTTTTGTTTTTAAATCGTTGAGCTCACGATTTTCCAGATCTCGAGCAGCACCACACATTGACATTTCCAGTCCTGTGAGTTTTTAAAAACTGCATCACCAGACCCTGAGAATACCCTCCCACCACCTCCCTTTCTAAATCGTTCTCCTGTTTCACCCAAACCACAAGCGTGTTACTGAATGACTGATGGCTGTATGGACGGGTGATTAAATTAATATATCGCTCGTTTAACGTGATCCGACATGCTTGCCCTTCGAGCGGAGTGCTGCAGTCAGTGCAGCTGGCAGCGGCGCACGCTCACGGCTTCTTTTCCACTTTTCCGAAAGTTTAGAGAAAGTGTTCTTGGCTGTGGTGCAAGTTGGAGATACTGCGCCATAAATGCCAGGGCTTGTTTACTCAGGGCCGTAAACGCCACCGGGGCAGTTAAGTGGCTCTCTGCCTAATTCTCTGTGGGAAAATAAAAAGAAGCTGTGGTCCATAGGGATATTGGCGCATCAGTCATTTTGATTGGCAGATCGCAGCAGTGGGATAATGAAATTGCACTTTAACGTAGGTGGGGTTTTTTGTTGTTGTTGGTTTTTTTTTTCGCCTTCCAGGATATCAGTTATTTTCCTAAATGAGTAATTACAAAGTGTTTCCTGTGTGTGAGATGTTCCGGAAGGTCTATGCCAATGCATAATTGAACTCAACATTCGAGCATCTATACGCCTTTTCTTACGGTTCTTTACCAAACCCGTCTTTTTTTTTTTTTTTTTTTTCATTGGCAGTTTTCTCGCAAGCGAGTCATTTCTACGGATGGCTGTATATCATCGTGGAAATCTCTTCTCGTCCGTCTCTCTCCTTCATTTGTCCTGTAACTCAAGCGCCCCAGGCAGCCACATGGGCTGACGGACATTAGTATCATGCCGCGAAAAAGTCTGTGGCAGGCCGACTTTGCCAAACGGTTCCGTCTCCGAATTCATCCATCACCTCAATTCTCCCTCATTATCTGGTACTCAACAACTCTATATAGCAGCCGCTGTCCCCCGGTACGCAGGGACAAAATACTGTGCACAACCTGATGGATATAACAGAAAGGAGGGGAGAGGGGAAATAAATCTCGAGCATATCCAAACAGCAATAAAAGCAAAGCGACGATTCACAAATACGTTTAAAAAATGAGCCGATGTGCCTTCCCCCACAACACACACACACACACACACACTGATTTATTTAACAGGACTGGCTGTAATTGACTCTCTGTAGGATCCTAATATAAAGTTATAATCTGAGTCAGGCCTGTTTCCAGGTTTGAACCACATGTTTAAAAGCAAACACTGTGAATCGCAGAAATGCTGTTCTGAATGATTTCACTGTAAATGCAGGCTAAACGAAGGGGCCAAGGGTTGATTTGGTCCATCTCCGCCGCTCACAGCTTGGCCAGCGATCGCTCTCGTTTGCTTTGTAGACCGAGTCACTGGACCAGACCGATATAAAAATCATAGGGATTTATTTCATGAACGTATATAGTTAAATATCAGGATAGTCTAACTTGAACCTTGTTCACCAGGTTTGGGTGAAGCTAAGAGTCTGTTCCATGTCAGTTTTCCACATGGGGAAAGCAAGTGAGCTTGAGCAAACATGTCACGTTGTCTATGGAAGTCCTTCGAGCTCATTTCCTGTCAGCAGAACTTTTCTGAAATCTTTTTCAGTATCATCACCAACTCTCAGTGGAAGCTATGCCAAAACGTAGGCATAATGTGTCTGTGTACAAGCATTTCTAAAGCACAATTCATTTTTTTTCAATCTTTTTTTTTGACAGCTAACAGGAGAGCCACTGACATGCCTGTGAAGCAACAGGCCATGGAAGTGGAGATGCAAAGATGAAAAGACAGGCTTTTTTAATCTCAGGTACACAGTGATATCGAGAGGGTGCTGGCGGCATCTCATAAACCTTTTATTTCTGCACCATTAAGTTAATGGATTTTACTCCCGAGTTGTTTATCTAAAAGATTTTACGGTTTGAAGCGATTTTGGCTCTTTCTTCACTTCAGCTCACGCTATTAAAGAATACAGATGCAATTGTACACCTTGAAGGTGCACACTATGGACATGCAACATATCAAGGAGTTCAACGATGTTTTTAAGGTTTTAAAATGTGCAAGCACTTAAAAAAATATGTAGTCTGCTTTGCCTTTTTAATATGGTCCCAAGGTGGACTATGATTATGCCTTAATAAATATAGATTTTGGGGCTTTTCTAATGAAAAGTGATAAATACATGGAAGTGGCCAATTTTTGTGATTTCTCACAAACTGAAAGTCATTTCAGGTTCGGAAATACCCAGGGGCCCAGATGAGGATGGGTTCCTTTCTGAGTCTGGTTCCTCTAAAGGTTTCTTCCTCATATCTTCTTAGGGAGTTTTTCCTCACCACCGTCGCCACCGGCTCGCTCAATAGGGATAAATTCACACACTTAAAATCTGTATCCTGTGTTTATATGTTTCTGTAAAGCTGCTTTGAGACAATCTCTATTGTTAAAAGTGTTATACAAATAAAATTGAATTGAATTGAATTGAAATAGCCTGTTAATACAACCGAAGGGCAGGTACGAAATGTACGGAAGCCATTAGGAAATGAAATCATCATTTTCATTTATTTCAGGCTTGTATTTTTCTTAATTTTAAAATAATATTGCTTCTTTCTAGAAATTATCTAGAATTATCTATTAACAAAATTATCTGCCAGTAGAACAAGACAATCTTCAAACGAGCAGAAACGGCTTGAAATAGGTTTAATAAGCTTATATTTTGTTTATTCTAATCTTATAATAGGAAATACTAGATAGATTTGACTATTTTCAAGATGTTTCCACTTGCCAAGATGTCATTTTTTGCGGAGAAATGCAATTTTTCGGCACACACTTGCAATAACCCTAACCCCTAACCCTAAACCTAACCCATAGCACTATTTATTAAAATGTCATCGCCCAAGGAGATTATGTGAGAGACGATTCATCTGATGATGGGGCTAAAAACAATCCCTTCATAATGTATATTAGATTATGTGTGTGTGTAAATAAATGTGTGGCCGAAGTATTCATTGCTGACCAGTTTCTCACTCCTGTACTCACTCATTTCTCTGCCCTTTCTAGAACAGGTCCAAATGAACGAGATGTTCCTTTTGAGCAACACCACGACTAATAGGAAACATCATCAAAGTGTTCTTTTCACAAAAATCTCACCATGTTTGCAGACAAATACGTTGGCGATAATCCAAATGAAATGCATCTATCCAGTAGATTGATAAATACATATAGTGATAAAATGTGTAAAGCAAGTGCCTCCTCTTCCTCTTCCTCCTCCTCGTCCTCTTCCTCCTCCTAGTTACTGAAGTGCAACATAAAACATTTACATATTCATATAATTCGCTTCTCCAGTCAAAATTTTCAAATGAGTGCGGCTGGATTCGAAATATATGAACGCATCAGGGGGAATAAAGTTCATCTCAGAAATTCCAACTCAGACTTCATTTTGGCCGTAGACTCTGTCTAGTGTCAAGCGCATGTGCATTTTATAATCCACGGGGCATTTAATAGATGTGTCTTTGAACGCAGGACAAATTCTGCGCTCCTCACACAAAGTTCAGGCTTTGGCTTGCTAGCTCGTTGCCACGAGCTTTATTTTCCTAACCAAGGCTGCAATTCAAACCGTACTGAAAATTATACCATACCATATAACTCATTACACACCATATAACACACCATATAACTCATTACAGTACAAGCAAAGAAATAAGGCTGTAATAAGACCAGGCTTATGACTTACACTGCTTTACTGCATCACTAGGACGCATTCACATCCACTCAAGAACTAAAACTACACATGAGTGCACTGTACAGTGAGGGGAACTTAGTATTTGGACACTTCCATTGAAATAAATGAAGTTCTAGGTATTATTATTACGGCTAATCGGGGTCGACTAACCCTGGACAGGGTGCCAGTCCATCGCAGGGCACAGCTGGTTATTATTATTATTATTATACTTTATTATTATTACTTTTTCTCACCCGTGTCAGCCCTGCCACCAGCATGGCAGAAAGCGGAGCAGAACGTGCTGCTCTAGCAAACACAAAGCGCAAGATAAATCATTTGAAAGAGTGTAAATCACTTACTTAGCACCAGCATTACATACAGCTTGGAGCTGACGGCCAACACCTGTTTTCAAACGCCCATGACACCTCAGGTTCAGGCACATCGTCGGCCAGGTGAGTAAACCTCTCCAACGAACTTGCAGCGCAGGATTGGTCAACATTTCATAACAGAGAGATGTGTTCAATGGTGACATTTATAGCATTTTCATGTGGATTTCTGTAACATTTTTACAGCGTTTTCAGCACATTCAAGAATTTTTTTGACGTATTTACAGTATTTTCACACACAAGTGTTTGATTTCAGTATAGCTATGTTTAGGTACTTACATTTTGTTTTGGATTGCATTTATTTATTCATTTGCATATGATTCATTTACATGTGATTCATTTACATATGATTTTCATGTGATTCATATTCATGCATATGATTCATATTCATGTGATTCATTTACATTTTCTCCCCTCCCTTCCCCAAATATTTAATTGAGAAAAAATAATAATAATAATAATAATAATAATAAATAATATAATTGATTTATTTTTTTTTATTCCCCCGGCCCCCCGGCTCATCATGGCTACTCAATAGCTGTCGCTGGTTATATCAAAATTATAAAACCCAAGAACTAAAATAAAAATAAGAATATAAATAGCCAATTGGAGCTGAAGAGACAGCAGTGTATCACTCCTAGGGTTGTCCACAAAGTGGACCTAGAGTAAGCTAAACAAAATTACAAAAAAAAAAAAAAATTCCAGTAAGAAAAAAGTCCCCTGCTGACTTCAAATCTAATAAATAGTCTGCGCACTTCAACAAATATAATGTCCATACCTTTTAAAGACTTATACCTAATAATATTACACAGTGTAGCATATTAAAATAAAATACAAGAAGAGAATAACGAAGTAATATTGCACCGACAATATAAGAATTCGAATTCTGTAGAGCTGGAAGGCCGAGTACAAAAAAAAGAATAAAGAATAAAAGAAAAAAATATATATAACGAAAGAGGTAAAGAAAGAACAACAAAATAATAATAATAATAACAACAATAAGAATTTGAATTCTATAGAGCTGAATGGCCGAGTGCAAAAAAAAGAATAAAGAATAAAAGAAAAAGAAAAAAAAAAAATATATATATATATATATATATATATATATATATATATATATATATATATATATATATATATATATAAAAACGAAAGAAGTAAAGAAAGAACATCAAAATAATAATAATAATAACAACAATAAGAATTCTAATTCTATAGAGCTGGAAGGCCGAGTGCAAATTAGAATAAAGAATATTATCAAAGAAAATAAATAAATAAATAACATTTTTAAATAATAATAATAAACAAAAAACTAATAATAATAAATAAAATAAATACTAAATAAACAAATAAACAAATAAATAAAGAACACTACACTGTGTAGGTGATGCGGTTCACCCCGGTTTTAAGAGTTTAACGTATTCTGCTGCTTCCTCCGCTGAAATAAAGTCCTTCTGGACACTGTTGTATGTAATGCGAAGCCGAGCTGGATGAAGTATTCCATAGCGAGCTCCCTCAATATCACGAAGTTGACGCTGAACCTCGTTAAACGCGGCCCGGGCCCGGGCTATCTTGACTGTGTAGTTAGGGAAAACAGAGATGGTCAGATCCCTCACTTTAATCTGCTGGCGCTCTCTCGCATGGCGTAAAATATCAACACAGTCACTGTAGTAATGGAATCTGCACACAATAGCTCGTGGTCGTTCACCAGACTTCGGCTTCGGCTGAAGGGTCCGGTGGGACCGGTCCAGAACCGGCTCCTTCTCCAGACCAAACGCCTCCTTTAACAAGGCCGCTACAGCAGCGGTTGTACAGGTGTCAGGGCCCTCTGGAACTCCGACTATCCACACGTTATTGCGCCGTGACCTCGACTCCAAATCCTCACATTAATTCTCTAATTGAGTCACGGTCGCAGTGAGAGACTCGATGGTAGTCTTTGACCTCGACTCCAGATCCTCACATTTATTCTCTAACTGAGTCACGGTCGCAGTGAGAGACTCGATAGTAGTCTTCATATGACCGATATCATCGGTGCAACTGGAGAGAGTGTGCCCTATTTCCCCAAACGGTACCTTTCAGTGTTGATATGGTGGCATCGGTAGCGACTTTATCACTAGCCTGCTGTGTTTTCATGGCCTGCAGGTCGAGCTGGATTCTCCTGGTGCTTCTGGTGCTCTCGGAACTCCTTCCTAAAATCAGCGATGTCCTTCCTCAGAACAGACAGCAACTCAAGCTTGAATGCGGCGAGGTCAGAGCCACCACTCGGGGACGCGGATGCGACCGCGGGTTCACTGGGGGAAGGGAGCGCGGCTACGGATTCCTGAGGAGAAGGAGGCGCGGGCGCGGGTGCATGGTGAGAGGGAGACGCAGTTGCGGATTCACAAGAAGGAGAAGCGCTCGCGGTGCACACACTAGACCTCAGTTTTGTGTGAATGCTATTGTTTTGGTTTGTTTTGTTTTTTGACTAACTATCACGGTTTATTTCACCAAATATCATTGCATTTCTATAAATTAAGATGCCCTGGAAACACCCTAACACTAATTTCACACAATAAAGAAAGTTCATTAAGTGCAAAATCATCACGTGTGTCATGAGACCCCCTTTTGTGCTGCGCGCTGTGAAATACGTGAGCGCGTGCGCACATGCGGTAGCGCATGCACCGGCCTCTCGGTTGTTTACAACTTTGACAGATGGACACGTGTATTACCTCTTGTCGTCTGTGTTGCTATGGGTGACATCATGTCTCCGCCTCGTCTTGTCATGTTGGGTCAAGTCACGTGTGTTATGGGATTGCCCACAGCTGTTAGCAGTTCGGGGCTAATCGATCTGTGTGTGTATATATACTGGGAGCCGTGCTACACACGGCGTGGGAAATTCAATGTGTAAAGTCAATAAGGACTATATAGACCTAGAGGTCTATGCTAGAACTAGTTTTGCGATAATACTGAGTCTTTGTTTCATGTCATGCTTGTGCTATAGCCTTAGCCTTAGCCTTAGCGTTAGCCATAGCCAAGTGAGTCTAGCTCATAGCATAGCCTAGCTTAATTTGTTGAGTGAGTTACGTTTCTTGTTTCTGTTTGGTTTGCTTTCATTTCTGTAAATAAAAGTCACCGTTTGAACTGCAACTGCATCCTTCCTACTTGCCTGCCGTCAAGACCTGTGACAGAAATTCCTGCCGGACCACGGACGCAGCAGGGGGACGGAGAGGAAGCCGAACCCAAAAGTCCACGCCAAGTATCCCCGCCTTAGAGTCGATGCAGTTTGCACAAAGGACTTTCGAGGACATGCCGGATCGGTATGATGGCTTCTTTGGATACCCAGATTATTTTGTGGTGGACTGTCAGTGCTGTTTCTCCAGCCTGTGTGACCCAAAGCCAACTGAAGGACAATTAATTCGGTTTATTATGTCTCGCTTTTTTGGCCCAGCTCGCACATGGGCACAGCGAATAGTGGCCGCGAGCCCCTGGGTGCTGGAGGATATTCTGCAGTTTTTGGATCTGTTTTTGGAGGAGTTCGGAGAACCAGGGCAGAGTTATGACCTGGATAAATTGCTGGGGGAGGTGAATATGGCAACTAGTGCGGAGCTCCCACTCCATGTGCACTATGAGTGAGTGAGAAGGCATGTTATGGAAACCGGGGAGGCACAAGGACAGTACTGTATCGGGGCACGCTCGCATTACTGGCCGCGTTTTGCATCCGTGCAATTTCCCCAGAGGTATGACGTCGAGCTTCTGCGGGAGATAGCGGGATTGGGGTGCTACCCGCTGGAGTTTCTAATGGACTGCCAGATGTATTTTTGCAGCCTGGCACATCCCAAGCCTTTGAAAAAGCAGCCACCATGATGTCACGCAGTTTGCGGAACTTTTTATGACTAAGTTCTCACAGCCCGGACAACTTTGCGGACTTGACCTTCTGGGGTGGAGAGTCAATGGACAGCCCCAGCCCGATCCGCCCTTCCACCTCTATTATGAGGAGAGAGACAAAGCTATCACCGGTCCTCCTGGGAAGCAAAATTCCCTCATTTCCAAATCTGCTGACCCAATTCTCTGAGTTCCTCTCAGATCCAAGTCTCAAACCTAAGTCAAGTCTCAAGTTCCAGCCACAGCTAAGTCTCCAGTCCAAGCTAAGGCTCCAATCCAAGCTAAGTCTCCGGTCCAAGCTAAGTCTCCGGTCCAAGCTAAGTCTCTAGTCCCAGTCAAGTCTCAGGTCCAAGTCACAGCCAAGACTCAGGTCCAAGCCACAGCCAAGCCTCAGGTCCAAGCCACAGCCAAGCCTCAGGTCCCAGCTACAGTCAAGTCTCCAGTCCAGGCCACAGCCAAGCCTCCAGTCCAGGCCACAGTCAAGCCTCCAGTCCAGGCCACAGTCACGCCTCCAGTCCAGGCCACAGTCACGCCTCCAGTCCAGGCTACAGTCACGCCTCCAGTCCAGGCCACAGTCATGCCCCCAATCCAAGCCATGCCTCAAGTTCAAGCCGAGGCTGAGTCCCAGGTCCAAACCAAAGCTGAATCCCAAGTTCAGCCTCAAGCTCCGGCCACAGCTCAAGTTCAGCCTCAAGCTCAGGCCAAAGCTCAAGTTCAGCCTCAAGCACTGGCCAAAGCTCAAATTCAGCCTCAAGCTCTGGCCAAAGCTCAAGTTCAGCCTCAAGTTCCGGCCAAAGCTGAAGTTCAGCCTCAAGCTTTTTTTTCTTTTTCTCATTTTTTTTTTCCTTTTATTTTCCTGTCATCATCCAAGCTTAGTCTCAAGCTCCTGCCATCCAAGCTCAGTCTCAAGCTCCTGTCGTCCAAGCTCAGTCTCAAGCTCCTGCCAACCAAGCTCAGTCACAAGTTCCTGCCGTACAAACCCAGTCTCAGTCTCAAGTCCACAACGTCCAAGTCCAGACCCAGTCTCAGTCTCAAGTCCACAATGCCCAAGTCCAGACCCAGTCTCAAGTCCACGATGTCCAAGTCCATACCCAGTCTCAAGTCCACGACACCCAAGTCCAGACCAAGTCTCAAGTCTCCAACGCCCAAGTCCAAGCCCAGTCTCAAGTCTCTCCCAGTCGCAGGTGCCTGACCTCCAAGCCATGTCTCTCGTCCAAGCCATGTCTATCGTCCATGCCATGTCTCTCGTACAAGCCATGTCTCAAGTCTCAGCAGGCCAAGCCCAAGTCCTGTCTCAAGTTCCTGACATCTCATCCAAGCCGGCTGTTCCGGTAAATTCCGGTCAGCCTCCACGTACAGCTGAGGACGTCACTCAGCCTCACTGCTCAGCTGAGGACGTTGCTCAGCCTCCATGTCCAGCGGAGGACGTCGCTCAGCCTTTCTGCTCAACTGAGGTCGTCGCTCAGCCTCCACGACCAGCTGAGGACGTTGCTCAGCCTCACTGCTCAGCTGAGGACGTCGCTCAGCCTCCACGTCCAGCTAAGGACGTTGCTCAGCCTCATTGCTCAGCTGAGGTTGCCACTCAGCCTCCATATCCAGCAGTGGACGTCGCTCTGCTCTCCCATTCGGCTAAGGATGTCACGCCGCTCCCCTGCTCCAAGAACACCGTGCGGTTTCTTCCTGGCGCGACTTGGGACATTCAGCCCGGGGGGCCGGGGCCGCCAGTGAAGGGGGAGGACTCTTGGCACTGCAAGAGGAGTGCCTTTGGGGGGGGATTCTGTCATGAGTCCCCCTTTTGTGCGGTGCACTGTGAAATACGTGAGCGCGTGCGCACATGCAGTAGCGCATGCACCGGCCTCTCAGTTGTTTACAACTTTGACAGATGGACACGTGTATTACCTCTTGTCGTCCGTGTTGTTATGGGTGACGTCATGTCTCTGCCTCGTCTTGTCATGTTGGGTCAAGTCACGTGTGTTATGGGATTGCCCGCAGCTGTTAGCAGTTCGGGGCTAATCGATCTGTGTGTGTATATATACTGGGAGCCGTGCTACACACGGCGCGGGAAATTCGATGTGTAAAGTCAATAAGGACTATATAGACCTAGAGGTCTATGCTAGAACTAGTTTTGCGATAATACTGAGTCTTCGTTTCATGTCATGCTTGTGCCATTGCCTTAGCCTTAGCCTTAGCGTTAGCCATAGCCAAGTGAGCCTAGCTCATAGCATAGCCTAGCTTAGATTGTTAGTGAGTTACGTTTCTTGTTTCTGTTTGGTTTGCTTTCATTTCTGTAAATAAAAGTCTCCGTTTGAACTGCAATTGCATCCTTCCTACTTGCCTGCCGTCATGACCCGTGACAACGTGATTTTTTTTATGATTCATATTTTTTCATGTGCAATTTTTCCCCCCAAGTAATTTTAGTCAAATTTAGTTTATATTCACGTTACACAAATCTTTTATTTTCGCATGTGATTTTTTTCCAATATTCCATTTACTTTCACATTTTTTCACTGATTAATTGATTCACTGATTCATTGATATATGATTTTTGCAATGATTTGATTGGTACAGTTACTTTTTCTCCAATAATTCATTTTCATGTGATTTTTTCCCCCACGGATTCATTTATTTTCAATGTTTGATTCACTGATAATTTTTTCCATTGATTCATTCATTTCCACATATGATTTTCTTCTTATTATTCATTTATTTTCATGTTTCATTGTCATTTTATTTTGAATGCAATTTTTTTCCAATAATTAATTTATTTCACATGATTTTATTCCAGTGCTTCATTTCTTTTCAATTGTCTGATATCCAATATTCCATTTACAGCGATTTATTAATTGCCATATATAATTTTTTCTTATGATTTTTTTCCTTTCACATGTGATTCCAATATTTCTTGTGTTTTTTGCACGTGGATGGTGGCACGGTGGCTTAGTGGTTTGTCTTTCACCTCCATGGTTGGGGGTACTATTCCTGCTTCCGAACTTTGTGTGTGCCCCGTGCTTCGGGGGTTTCCTTCCCCAGTCCAAAAACATGCATTTTAGGCTGACTGGAGTTTGTAAATTGTCCATAGGTTGTGTGAGCAATTGTGCCCAGTGTTGGGCTGACACGTGATTCAGGGTTTCCCCCACCTTGTCCCCAAGTCCCCTGGGTTCAGGCTCAATGTGACCCTGTGTTGGATAAGCAATACAGAAAATGAATGGATGGTTTGATTTTAGTTTAGTTTTAGTTCCACTGATTCATTGATTTGCATGTGATTTTTAAAAAACACGTTTTATTTATTTTCACATGTGATAGTCTTGGGGTGCGTCATCACAAACGCTCAGCTCACCTCAGAATCACACAGTGAGACAACTGTTAACTGTAAACCGGTGAAGCCGAATGGAGATCTTTTCATTGTGTCAACAAACCCTGAGCGTAATGGCTTCTTTAGCTTGACTCTGTGTCCATTCAATGTAGTGTGACAGGAGGCAGGAAATCGCGTGCGGCACAGTTTGCAAAACGCTTTGGGGCTTTGTGCCCACATCCACGTGGTACCATTTAGGTGCCGTACGGACGTCAGTGAGACAGATGCCAGTCTCACCACAGTGTGGTTATTCATGCGTTTGAATTACACCTGTATCCCAAACCGTGCACTTTATTTGCACAGCTGCTTCATGCTGGAGCGCCTCAGGGTTAAATACTGCCCTTAATTGTCCGACCTTAACGCTGAACTCATGACCCTTTGCCTCACTACACGCAACAATCTCTTACAGAAACGTCACACGAACATGGAAATTTACACATGTGGTTTTTAAACACTTCACATGTTATGGTTCACACATTTTTCACATCTAAGGCACATTTTTATTTCTTAACATCTCATTTTGCCCCAAAGTTTAGTTTATTTTCACATGTAATTCTTTCATATAATTCATTTATTTTGACACATTTTTTTTTCTATACGGTTCATTTATTTTGACATGATTTTTTTTGCATATGATTAATTTATTTTAACACATAATAGATTTATTTTCTCATGTAATTTAGTTTTTTGGTCACATGTATTTACTCAAGTATTTACCCAAATCCACCTGTACAGGTGAAAGGTATGTGATTTGTCCACACACACACACACACACAAACACGCACACACACACACACACACACACATATATATATATATATATATATATATATATATATATATATATATATATATAAAATATATATATATATATATATATATATATATATATATATATATATATATATATATAAATTTCAAAAAATTACTTTCTAATGTGTTATATATATATATATATATATATATATATATATATATATATATATATATATATATATATATGTATATCTCATTAGAAAGTAATATATTGATTTGTTTGCCTTCATTATGTCTGACGGATTTCTTAAAATAAAAAACTTTTTTTTCTTATAATAATAATAATGTTTTTGCTTACATTTTCCCATCTAGGTGGTAATTCATTAGACTAATTTTGGTTTTAGCAGCTCTTCCAAAATATATAACACACACAAGACCATTATTTACATGTGGACTGACGGCCAATTCGCTCGGTCAGCGTGTATCACGTTAACGCTGATATAAGGCTACGGGGTTGAGGTATGTACCTCAGGCTATATGACTTTCCTCAGTGCCAGCTTTCAAGACTGTTCAAATTGTTTGTCACATTCTTGGTGTCCGCCGGAGCGACAGCCAAATGTAACCTAATACATAATTCCACGTGTAGGCAAGTTGACAAACCACAAAGCAGCCCCAGACAGAAAATTAGGAGGGTGAAGGGGCCAAATTACACTCTGAGAGAAAAGAAAAGTTGTTTCCTGAAGCGCGTGTGCATTACTCTCTGACAAAATGTTCAGGTGAAGAAGTGCGTTATCAATTCTGTTGAAGGTAAACCAGCGTCTGATCGTAAATATCGCGTGTTTCGTCTGGACACTTGCGCCCCTAAGTGCCATCCAGCTGTAGCCAAAACAAACAGCGGTAATGAGTAGCAGCGCCTGGTTAAGAGGCCGGACCCAAAGCCTGGATCTGGCCAGCGTGCACACACTGAGGGGCTGTCATAAGGTGTGTAAAAGACTGACTGTTCCACACACATACACACACACACACACAACCCCTGTCTGCAGACCCAAATCATAACCCACATCACCTCACACGACACGGCAAAGATGTCTGTAGGGGTGTGTGGGGTGGAAAGGGCGCATCATGTTCAACAAGCAGATCTTGTATTTGGACATCGACCCTGGGGAGCAAAGGCGTGGAAATAACAAGTGGAGATTTATTGCCTGAGGGGTTTGTTTACGTTGAAAGTGGGAGTCGAGTACGTCGGGCCAAGGGTTCATTTGCATAATGCATATAAAATGAGATCCATATTTGCCACAGGCATGCCCGTTAATGCTCGTGGGTTTTTAGTTAGAAAGTAGCCAGACTCCGAGAGCGTTGCTTGGACAGCAGAATGGTTAGTGCTAGAATAAACAGTTCTGAAGAATTGAGCGAGCTGCACATGTCCACAGACGTCAGCATTTCTGGCATCAGTGTTGTTGTGAATTGTTTTTGGATCTAAACAGAAATATGACTATATATAGGATTATACATAATAAAGGATTGGGCAACCAGCCAATCATGTGGCAGCAGCTCAGTGCATACAATCATTTGAATGTGATATTTGACCATGGCATTGTGTGTTGTGTCAGTTGGAGTATTTCAGAAACTGCTGATGTCCTGCCACACACAACAGTCTCTAAAGTTTGCACAGAATGTTGCGAAAAACAAAAAAACATCCGGCAAGCAGCATTTCACCTTGCTGATGAGCATGTCAGAGGAAATCACTCTTTGCAACCAGGGTGAGCAGAAAAGCATCTCAGAATGCACAAAAACATTAAACCTTGAGGTGGAGGATCTACAACAGCAACAGGCCACGTCGAAATCCGATCTGAAGCTACAGACATGATATTTCTGTGCATTTGAGAACTCTCAGGCTTCATGCACTCGCATAACGCCACTTTAAACGTCAGCCTGCCTTATGAAATGAAATGAAAACATTAGGATTCCTGCTGTGAAATGAAATGAACGGCATAAAACAAAAGATCACAACTAATCATGAACGTAAAACATTGAGCTGGAACGCTGTCCAAGGACAATTCAGGCCACTTTAAAAAACAGTCTGTGAAAAGCTGTTTAGAAGAAAAAAAAAACATTCACCCCTCTCTTGGTCCGTATCTGTCTGAACCTCTCAAGCTCTATATCGCTGACTCAGCGCTGACGTAAAACACATCCATCCTCGAACAAGTGTTTAACAGCTTTACATTGTTTCACTTCGTCAGACGACACGATCTCTGTAAACATGCGTGGAGAAGAACAACACCCGCATGTTAGCGCCAATACAATGAAAACTGACGCGTTGGTTATGAAAAATAACGCTGTTCTAGCTGACGTAGGCTCCTGAGACGTGACATGAGAGCGGCAGGGAAGGCTTTCTCATTCTTTTCCTGTGGCTTGTGGTGATTACGACATGTGATTATTACACCCGATGTGCACACGGATGAGAAAAAAAAATGCATCCACCCCTCCTCTTTGGTTAACCAACAAACCCAATGAGGTCATTTCCACACCACGCCTCAACGGCTTCCTCTCTCACTGCCGTGCCGAGTTTTCAGGTCGAACGGGAAAAGATCCCACTGGGCACGCTCAGTACAGGTGTGAAAAAGAAGGCCTCAGTTAGGCATTTATTTTGGGCGCTGCTGGTTCGACAAGTTATTTTTAGTCATGAACAGTCCGATGTTGTGCTGAATTTCCTTGGCAATGAAAGGGAAACACACGGGCCAGCTCTGGACGCCGGCGTGGCTGAGCTTCATGATGATCTGAAACGTCTATTCAAGCCCCGCATCTTATTTATAGGCACAGGTCTGCTTTTAACAGCGTCGCTGGAAATCTCCTTTTGTCTTACCGTGTATACAGGAATAAAGGAAACACTACGGGTTTACAAATTTATCGACAAATCCAGAGCATCTTTCGCATTATACACTGCAATATACAGGACCAATGATATTTCTGTGCTACTGGACCAGAAGAACAGACCTGTCACCATGTTTAACGGCTAGGAACAGGTAATGGAGGTTGAAGGTTTCCTTTGGACTTCTCCAAACATAATACTATCCAGATGGAGAGAAGTGTAAAAGACAACTCATCTGAGCGCGCTTCTTCCAAACTTATGTCAAGGTTTCAGCAGGTCATATGTTTCTGCACACCGGAGAGCTCTGACACAACGTCACAAAGCTCAAATTTTGTACAGATTTGATTAAGAGCATTAAGTGAACTATGTGTGGTGATCCTCAACCACATGTTAATTGATTAGTATCTATATTTCAACATATCCTTGGAAATGTTCTCGTTAGAGCTCGCACGGACTTCAACGACCATTTCTGTCGTTTTTGTAGTTGTTTGTGTTGTTTATTCGTTTTCTACAATAGCAGCTCTGACAGTAGTGCGGCTGAAAATCACAGGTTTAGTCATACAGTACGAACGCGCTCGTTCTTAATACGTTATCATTTCTATTGAAACAGCTTGTTTAAAGCATATGCAATTACCGACATGGCATAAATTTTCTGTAAGGAGATTTCTGTTTGTTTATCATTCAGGAAAGGAGTCTCCAGTGTCAGAGTTTTCTAACAGTCAGAGAGAAAGCTGTTTCAAAAGACAAGTTTCCTGACAGTTTCTTAGTAACGCGAGGATCTACAATTTTATTAACTAAAAATAAAGAGAGGCTGGTGAGAGATATAGGTCGATATTGTCAGTGAGAACAGGAACTTGTTTTGTGCACATTGAATATAACTATGAATGGATATAAAATATAATAAAAATGTCCTCTTAGATGCTTTAAGGTGCTAGATGTAGCTTTTCTAAATCCAGTTCCATCTCAGTTCTAATTTATTATTATCACGAATGAGACATTTCCGTGGCTTGCGCTTAGTTTTCAACACCGTTCCGAAGGTTTGTTTTTGTTTCCGATATCGTATGTAGGCGCTGTGTTGCTCTGCACAATTGTTCGTCCCGTTTCCAAATTCATAATTGTCACATAAATCGCTTGGTGTCCGCTGGTTTTTATGGTCAGCTCAGCCATATTTCAGTCATCGAACGATGTAGAACGCCCATGCACACACACACACACGGATTAAATGTGCCAGTGTAATATGAAGAAGATGCAGAAGAAGATCTGAGCTGTAGACGTTCTCACTCTGAATTGCAGTTCTATTCAATGGGCTGTGCTGGTAGGAAGCAGAGGCAGTAAGAGAAGCGGTGAGAGTGGGCAGAGCTCGTGTTATACGTCTGACAACAATCTGGCATCGTGAGCTTATGGCACCTCGCAGACCCACCGCATTGAGTTTGTTCAGGCTGCGTTTCTTCGAGGGCCGCTCCTAACGCCGTGGCAGCCGCTCATTGGAAACGCCCATGCCAACTCCAATTTTTGGGGTTTTTTTCCCCTCTGGAGCTAAAAAGTCATCTTGAGACGTCGTGCCGGGTGGAAAATCTCCCTGAGTGGGGGTCTGTTGTATTTAGGATCAGTTGTTCTTTGCTGGATATTACCAGGGCGCAAGTGCTCTCTTGAGCTGGAAAAGGAATCCATGAAAACATGCTGGAATGTGGCGTGATAAATTTCACGTGGCATGTTGGGATAACGTTTATACTCTATGAGCTTGAAAGTTCAACATAGTTGCACATATGTTCCTTTTCGTTTCTATTTTTTCCCCTCTCTCTCTCTCTCTCTCTCTCTATTTGACTTCGCTACTCAGCCGGGTATCATTTTAACCAATATTTACGCAGATGAGGATTACTCAGGGGAAATTAGCCAAGCTTCTTCTTGGTGGTCCATATGCGTCAGACAATCCGACACCAAATTAATCGCTGTAATTAGACTATTGCTCCCTTCTGGATGATACACGATGAGCGTGCTCAGTATCGGATATCAAAGGATAACAGAATAACACGGCCGATGACAGATTTTGTCCACACATCAACATTTCATCTCACAAATTAGGCCTTTGATTTAATGGAAACACAGCCATACATTATAGGGTGTCAGAACACTCTCACGACGCAGAGTGGGGGTTTATGGGTAAACAGGCGATGCAGAGGAGAATGTCGATTGGTCGAGGGGAACTTAAAGCACGAGGCTCCATACCAACTCTAGCTGTCTTTATGATGGTTAATTTAATCAGCTTGCAGGATCACACCCTTTTTTCTTTTTTTAAACCTTATTTCATTTAATTCAGTTTAATTTGATTTCTGTAGCGCTTGTGGATGGAGAATGGACACCGTCACAAATCAGCGTTACAGTAATCCGTATGTAGATTTCGATTTAGACTTGATTAGCAAGTAAGTAAAAAAAAAAAACTCCCTGAGACGACATGAAGAAGGAACCCTGAGAGAAACCAGACAGAACTTTTTGTCTTTTATTTATTTAGTTATTTATTTATTTATTTACAAGATTTACAATCTAAAGAATCCATCATTTATTTTCTTTATACTTAGCGAGCAAGCTAAGAAGCTCACTGTACATGGAACCTTGTGCATGTAACAAAGTTCTCAAGTCTTGTGGATTTAAATTGAAGTGCTTCAGTACACAAACTACTTAATATTGATACAGTTACATAAAAAAATGCTTCAGAAACATTTTTTCTCAGAAACATTTCTTCTCAGAATATCTATAGCAGTATCCTCCTATGGTGGATAAGAAGTTGACCTGGTCTGATGAATCACAATTTACATCATGTGGACGGATGGGTGCGTGTGTGCGTTGTTTACATGGGGAAGACACGGCACCAGGATGCACTATGGGAAGAAAAGAAGCAGGCAGAGGCAATGTGATGCTCTGGGTAATATTCTGCTGGGAAAACTTGGGTCCTGGCGTTCATGTGGATGTTATTGTGACACGTACTAAATATTGTCGCAGACCAAGTACACACCTTCACAACATCGGTATTCCCTAATGTCAGTGGATTCTTTCAGCAGGATAAAACGCCCTTACACACTGCAAAAATTGTTTAGGAACTGTTTAAGGAACATGACATAGAGCTCAAGGTGTTGACTCTGCCTCCAGATTCCCCAGATCTCAATCCGATTGAGCGTCTGTGAGATGTTCTGGACAAACAAGTCCGATTCATGGAAGTCCCACCTCACAACTTACAGGACTTAAAAGATCTACTGCTAACGTCTTGGTGCTGGATATCACAGCACACCTTCAGATTGTCTTTCAGAGGAGTCCATGCCTCGACAGGTCAGAGCTGTTTTGGTGGCATAAGGAGAGGGGGACCTACATGATATTAGTCAAGTGGATTTAACATTAAGCCTGATTGGTTTATAAAGAATCAAATAATTAAATAAATCTGTATTGTCTACCCAAATATGAGACCATTCAGTTTTGTGTGGATTCTTATTTAATGCATGCCGCATATGACCTCTACTGTACATGTGCACATTACACCATGTATGAAGGCATTTTTGATTGGGTCAAGTTTGAAAGTAGGTCCATTTTAAAATGTTTTCTTTAATATATATATAAATAAATAAACAAAACAGATATTTCTAATAAACTTGGGCTGTACTGAAATCCGTCATCACCTCTCACCAGAACTTTTCAAGTTAACTGGATCTGATTTCTAAAGAGCAAACGCATCACATCTTCACTACAGAAGTGCATGGGCGACCTCGTGTGGTCCAAACAGCTGCTGGAGGTAGTATGTGATGATCACCCTGTATGCTATTATTTATTTACTACAAAGAGGAAAGCTCACTACTCTGTAGACCAGGGATTCACTCCTGAAACCCATCATGACAGAAATGACAAAATCACAAAATGCAGCTCCTGAACATAATCAAGCCTGAAATGAGATGAGAATAAAAACATCAGATCAGCTTGTGAGATGAGATCAATAAATAGTTTAAAGCTTACTGTAAAGTATGTTTTCCTGACGCAAAAAATAAACACAAATACAACGCAGTAAAAAGAGACACAGAGCGAGAGAGAGACACAAAAAGTGTGAAAAGAGACAGCGAGAGACACACAGAATGAGAGAGACAAAGACAGAAAGTGACACACTAAGACAGACACACAGAGAGACACACACAAAGGGAGACACACAGAGAGACACACACAAAGACAGAGAGAGACATATGAAGATAGGCACACACACAAAGACAGAGAGAGAGAGAGAAACACACAAAGACAGAAAGTGACATTCAAAGACAGAGAGAGACACACAGAGAGACACACACAAAGACAGAGCGAAAGAGACACACAGAGAGACACACAAAGACAGAGCAAGACACACACAGAGCGAGCGAGCGAGCGAGCGAGCGAGAGAGAGAGAGAGAGAGAGAGAGAGAGAGAGAGAGAGAGAGAGAGAGAATCTTATTTTACGTTCTTCCAGTCCGCTTGGTGGGGCTAGGGCGCCGTAAAATCCGGTTTCCAAGACACCAACGAAGAAGAAGGAATAACAGGAAGTTGTATAACACGGAGCTATTGTTTACTTGTTTGGTTAGCGATGCTCAGATAACCTGTAGTTAGTTGTTATTGGGATTTTGTTTTTGTAAACTGCGCGTCATTGCAGTTGCATATTTTGGTGAGTAAGAAGGAATTGTTTTGGGGAATTAACTCATTAAGGGAATATAAAATGGGCAGTGTTGCTAACTCGGTGTCCCAGAAGTCTAATAGAGGTTTTTATTGCTATGTTCTATAGAAATGTATTTATTTTATCTATTCTATTTATTTATCTATTTTCTCATTTGTTAGCCGCTTTGTATAAAAGCGTCTGCAAAATGAATAAATGTAAATATAAATTAATGTTTGTGTTACATGCCTTGTCTTATGTCTTATGTAGTAACAGCTAATGAATAGTATTATTTGTTAGAATATCCAGCCAGGTAAATAAATTGGGTCTTTACCCTTTCTTTTTATTTCTTTTATCTTCTCTGCATATAAGTAGAAGTTTGAACATTTCCCTGCTGTACACAGAGGAGAGGAATTTATTCTCAGTGTTTGATTGAGTAATGTCCAGTTCCAATCAGCTGCATGCTGTCATATCGCTCTGATCTGATAATGTTCTACATAATCGAATGATCTGTGATAAACATAATGATCTTCTTGCTCCAGCAGAGACTCCAAATCCCAGGCACTGAAGTAATGGACGCTGGCAGCCGCAAAGACAAACCCAAACAGAAGGAGACATCTGTACGAGGAGACCGAGCGAAACAGAAATCTGCTCAGCAGGAGCTAAAGCAGAGACAGAGAGCAGAGGTGACACGACTCGGCTTCCGAGAGCCAGTGTTTATTTTTAATCTGGATTCAGTTTTACTGTTCTGATCAAAGTGCACAACAATCTAATATATATAATTTTTTTTTTTAGCTAACAAGTCTACAGCAGTTCTGGCTGCCTTCAGATTTTGTTTTTAAATTTTTGCAAAAAACACGGTCATTTCCTGAGTTTTAGGAACGCCGGACTGGTTTAGAAATGCACAGTGCAAGATTAAAATCTTTCTCCTTGTCCTTATTTATTGTGCTCTGGTTAAACGGAGGGGTTTTTGCCCTAAACAGATGGATCGGATATTGAAGAAAACGTAGAAAACGTGGTCGAAGTGACGTACATTCGACGTACATTCAAAAAGAAAAACATTGTGTTTTTCTTTTTCAATCCCGTTACAGATCTACGCCCTGAACAAAGTCATGACGGAAGTCGAACAGCAGCAGTTTGAGGCGTTTTGCCAGCAGATGCAATCGCAGCCGGAATGAAGACGTGACATGTTTAAATGTAAAACCGACCGATGAGCTGCAACCATTACGGCCTCGTACACTGTACTCCTCATGTGGAGAGTGATGTATCGAGCGATCGGTTATGTAATCATTCCACCGTGTGGCAGCAGCCTGGTGTATAAAATCATGCAGATGCAGGTCCAGAGCTTCAGGTTCCTTTCACTTCAAACGTCAGAATGATGTCAGGTCTCTGTGACTTTAACCGTGGCGTGGTTTTCGGTGTCGGATGGGCTGGTGTGTGGATTTCAGAAACTGCTGATTCCCTGGAAATTTCACACACACACACACACACACAACAGTCTGTAGAGTTTACAAAGAATGGTGCAGGGGGAAAACACAGAGTGAGTGATGGTTTTGTAAGTGGAAATGCCTCGTCGATGTCAGAGGAAAATACCCAGATTAGTTTTGAGCTGCCAGGAAGTCTGTAGTAACTCACTCTTTTCAAGCGTGATGAGCAGAAAAGCATCTCAGAACGCTCCACACATCGAACCTTGACGTGGTCAAGCTATAACATCAGATGATCACATCAGGTTCCTCTCCTGTCAGCCAAGAACATGAATCTGAGGCTATCCTGGGCACAGACTTGCCCAAACTGGACAGATGAATATCTCATCAGCGAGGCGTTTCCAATCACGGAACCGCTGCTCACACTGTGTTCTTTTGTTTTGTCGCACCATTCTGTGTAATCTCTACAGACTGTTTTTTGTGTGTGTGTGAGAGAGAGAGAGAAAGAAAAAGGAAAAAAAATCCCAGGAGATCAGCAGTTTCTGTAATACTCAGCCCAGCCCATCTGGTACCAGCAACCCTGCCACAGATAAAGTCAGACTGTAGAGATCAGACTTTTTCTTCATTCTGATGTTTGATGTGAAAGTTAACTGAAGCTTTTGATGTGTATCTGCATCATTTTAATGTGTTGTGCCTCTGCTTCATGATTGGCTGGTAAATGGATGACTGTACAAGTGAGCAGGTGGACTGTGTGTACAGTATGTTACATGATTTATGCTTTCAGTCGATGATCATACCTTCACAGTATTTATACTAATGTTATAAGTCAGTCACAAAGCGTGATGGATCAAATGGAGCTATGTATCAACCTGTTACATATTCTATACATGTATATAAATATATATATATATATATCGTACAGCTTCAGTCATTTCCAGTGTTCCTTTGATGTATTAAAGATTTGTCAGTTCACAGAGAGAAAAAGTTCTCGCTGTGTCCTTTCTCTCGCATGTTTTACAGAGTCTCGACGTTGACTGCATTCACCCATTTCCACTGATGATATTTAATAAATGCACATTTTATTAACAAGAATTAATGCACTGCACATAGTTTTACCTGCTTTCAGTCAGACTCGTTTTATTTCATTCATGCAAATGTGTGGAGTTTGTGTATAAACGCTGCACTCGCTCTAATCCTCCCGCTTTCTCTCCCTCGATGTATTCAGCTGTCACACGGAGAGACGTGTCTTCATAACGCAGGCGTCAAGGAGGAAACGCGGAGTGTCAGTCTGTCACCAGGGCTTTAACTCCCTCTCAAAAGGCTTTGGCCTAGGCTCTGTTTTCATTGGCTCGCTTTGCTTGGACAGATTGCCTCTGTTCCACTGGGTCACCACCAGGAGGCGCATAAATTGCTGTACTGGCAGGACTTGTACCCAGTGCAAAAGTTTGCACACCCCAAATGGTTTCGAACATTGTCGAATTCTTTGTATACCCCTCCCCAAAAAGATTCTAGATGTTGAAATGGAAATGTGGGCGTGTCCCACAAAGTAGATTTGTGTCTCCTTGTAAGGAAGTGGAAATGAATAATGAGAGGAAGAAAGACACAGGCAAGACGAATGCTTTTTTTTTAAAGAAAGAACAGGAGAAGGGGGGGGGTATTTAGGGAGAAAGAAAGAACGAGTGAAAAGTGCGAAATTGGTAAAGAGAAAGAAAGAAAGAAAAGAAGAAAGGAGGCGCAATTCAAATAAAGGAGGTAAAAATAAGGACGTGACCTTGAAAGAAAGTATAAAAAGGGGGGTAGGAAAGAACTGGATGGAGTATGTGTTTCGTGTTCAGAAAACTTTCAAACAGAATTTTTACAAAATAATAATTTTAGTCCTTGGGTGTGTCCTTGCATAAAAAATACGGTTTGTTTGAGTCTTAATGACTTGATTTTTGCAAATCCACTAGCTAGCCTAGGATCCTGCTTGAAGTACTGTGACATGACGTATAACGTCAGAAAGATACCAGTCCTGTTTTAAAATCACGAGTACGTAGTCATGTCGCCGGAAACCAAGTCATCTGCATCCCAACGTGTAGTGAACCGGGTCCTTACCAGTACCAGTACCGACCTTATGTGCAGGATATACCAATTCACCAGCTACTGTAGATGGAGCTGATTGAGACGCACCCTTTGTCATAACGAAGGAACATCTCGTACGCCAAACGTTTTAGCAGTTAAAGTAAATTGTCCAAAGGGTGTCAAAACTTTTTGCGCTCAACTCTACTGCATGAAAATGTTTGCCTGTAAGGACAAACGATTCCCATACTTAAGATTAGAAATAGTAGACAGGAAACATGCCATACGTTTTTTATTTGGTAGTGTTTTCTTTTACTTTTACTAGACTGGTACAGACAGGAACAGTCTGACTGGTGTGTGTTTACAGAGTGTTTATTATTATTATTATTATTATTAATATGTGTGAGTAGAGGTAGCTGTTAGTAGCACACATTCAGCAGTAATAAGTCTATATGGTGCACAATGCATATACACTTCACACTCTATCTAGGATGCTAGAAGCGCAGTAAGCAACTCAAATAGATCTTACTACCTTACTAATAACCTCTAGAGCAGTGGTTCTCAAACTGCAGCCTGGGACCGCTTTAATAACAGGTTTATTGTTTAATATCTATTTATAGGAGCGTTTTTAAAGTATTATTTGTGAACTTTCCACAGACAGAACACATTTTCATTATCTATTATCGGATACGCGTGACTCTCCATAGACTTCTAGATGTCTATGGTGACGGAGCTCCCGGTCACTCTCACGCCAAACCAGCCGTTCCAGTATTTGGTGTCCTTTCCACCGTGCTCAAAAGAGATGAAGCGCAAACCCGGGCCGTAGTCAGTGAATGTGTGCGTCACCTGCAAAGAGAATGTTTGTTTCAGCGCATAGTGACACCGTGATACGCAGCTGGATATCGTTTCGGTTAGGATCATACTTTCTGTCGCACGTTACAGGCACCTTTACTAAATAACACATGCATCGAGTGATATTTACATACAACAATATGATGTATAAAGGACGTAGGTCCTTAATGGTATCCACTAGACGTAACATGCCACCAATAGAAGGCAACAAATTACCAGTGGAGACCATTACAGTTTACGGTATAACCATTACAAATTCTATGAGTGTTTCTATTGGGGTTTTTTTTTTTTTTCAGAAGGGAGGAAAGTGGTTTTGGATCTCATACCTGTCTCCATGAGCAGTCATCAGTGTCCGGGTCAATGGTCACAGTCTCGGGCTTGTACTCCTGCAACACCTCCTTATTCTCATCCAGGAGACAGACGGATATCTGGTACATGCAGCCACAGTCTGTTCGGCTACAGTACCTAAATACACACACACACACACACAGAGACAAAAACAAGGTGTGAAGCTCGGTCTACCTTCTAGCACTCAGAAGTAAACATATCTAAGCTGTAGTGTGAGGTTGAAACAGTTACCAGTCCTCAATTGTGACTGCTGGCTGACTGTCCAAGTCAACAGGAGTGTAGCCTTCTGCCACGAGATCAATCGTCTGCCTCTTAAGACACAGTCTGAAACAGTGATCATCAATAGGTGTTAACAGACACACACTCACATCTTATACACGTTATAAATCCTCTGAACTGAACTCTCTCTCACTCGAAGGAGGTGGAGAAGAATTTGGTTACAGCCTCATTGCTAAACTCATGTCCACAATCTCCGGGCATGTCCTCCACGCACCACTGGGTTCCACCGTTCTCCGTCAGATCCCAGAAATCCGTCATCTCTGCCATCGAGAGGAAACACACAAACCACATCAATATGGGGGAAATACGGGACGTGGAGCTTTACTCAGACAAAATGAAACACGACAGAGAATGCGATATATTTTACCTTCTCCATTTGGATTTTTCAGAAGATTTCTTGCCATCTTTGTATTATTCACAGAGTCCATGTAAGTAAACCTGCTGACAAAACAAATGGTGGAAAAAAGAGGAATATGTCAATATTGTGTATAATAAAGTAGTATTGATATTTTTTCCCCAGAAATGAATTTAACTCTGAACTACTAACATGATTAAAATTCTAATGGTTTCCACTACAAATACCATTACAAACCATTAGCTGTTAACCATTAAAACCATTACCAAATAGTTTCCATTAAATAGTTACGTATCCACTAGACCAATAAAAGGCAACAAATTACCAGTAGAGACCATTACAGAATGAGAGTTTCTATTGTTTTTATTTATTTTATATATATATATATATATATATATATATATATATACTCCCCATCCTTGACAAACAGAGTGTTATTGAAAGACAAACCGTGTAATCCCTCTCAACAAATATAGTAAACAGGCGAGTGAAGGACAGAGCCAGAGCTGAGAAACGACAAGGACACACAACTGAATAACAGACTGTTAATATTAATAACATAAATAACAGTTTAATGTCATATGATGAGAAACAATTGGTTAATGGAAACTATAAGGCCATTAAAAAACGTACTTGGTGTTTTTATTTGTTTACAAATATTTTTATTTTTGGATAAACTTTTGTTTTTTGTTTGATATCCATGAGTATTTCTGTGAATATATTTGCGAAGTTTATTTATTTATGGTGTAACTTCGATCGTTCTTGTTTAGGAAACGGTTAGTAGAAACAAATGTTAATATCTGACAGTTTATTATATTAAAAAAACAACAACACATAATTAACTCTGATATATTTGATCATGCGCACAGTGGCTTAGTGGTTAGCATTCACCTCACACCTCCAGGATCGGGATCAATCAGGATCGATTCCCACCATGAACCAATGTGTGTGGAGTTTGCATGTTCTCCCCGTGCTGCGGGGGTAATCCAGTTTCCTCCCCCAGTCCAAAGACATGCATGGTAGGCTGACTGGTGTGTCTGTAGTGTATGAATGGGTGTGTATGTGATTATGCCCTGCAATAGACTGGCACCCTGTCCAGGGTGTACCCCGCCTTGTGCCCGATGCACCCTGGGATAGGCTCCAGGTTTCCCCGTGACCCTGAAGAGGATAAGCAATATAGAAGGTGGATGGATGGATGGATGGATATGTGATCATTTATGTATGTATTTATTTCTCATTTTCTTTCATTGTTCCTTTCTTTCCTTTTCCATTTTTCTTTTCTTTCTTACTTTATAAAAAAATGGGACATGCTTGACAGTGTTTTATTTAAAAACGAACAACAACAAAATAGTTGCTGTTTTTTTATTTCTTTATATATGTATTTGTTTGTTTATTTATTCATTCATTCACTTGAATATTCTTGAATATTCTAGTGCATATTCTCTCTCACACTCTCTCTCATTCACTCTCTCTCTCACACACACACACACTCTCTCTCACTCTGTCTCACTCGCTCTCTCTCACTCTCATTCTCTCACTCTCATTCACTCATTCTCTCTCAATTATTTTCTTTCTTTCTCTCCCTCACACACACACACACACACAGCATTTTCACACTTCACCTGCATCCTTTAGTCTGCACCCAGGTCCGAGCTCAGAATTTCTATTTTTCTTTCAGACACAATTACTCCCAAACTGTGGCTCTATCCCATATTTGCATACCTCATATGTATGTCCCTTTTGTACACACAGATCTGCACAAGAATTTAGCTCACTTTAAACTTGAGCTCGACACCGATCAGCTGTTCGAGTGAAGCTTTTGAGTGGAAGTTTCTTAAATATAAAAACTCTTCCGGGTTTTGCTTTTCCTGGAAGCAGCAGAGATCGATGGTGTCTCTGGAGAGTGTATGTTAGTACAGTTAGTACAGTTTGATCTACCAACATTGTGAAGTAGAGCACGTAACATGCAAAACAAAACCCAGTTTTCACAGTGCACATGTGTATAACTAGTTAACTGTAGAAGCTATATATATAGAAACCACCTTCTAATTTGAACTTGCCACTAGAGCTCTACCATCACCATGCTTGAAATACAAGTTAAACCAGAAGAAGTAAGAAGACTGGAATAAGAGGAGTGGTGTATGTTATTTGTTATGCAGTGATTTTGATCGTCCCAGGATCAGTGATCAAGTCTGGGAAAAAACTAAAATGTTGAAAAAGGATCTACATAGTTACACAATACAGTGGCTCCTTTGTATGGATCACTGGTCATGGCGAATAAATGGCCATTGTGTGTGTGTGTGTTTGTTTTCCTCCCTGAGAGATTCAAATCACTAGCCCGGCCATGCTAATACTTCCTGCATGGAAATATAAAACCTGGAGATGGACCTGAAGGTTAGTACGAACATAAACATGAACATGGCATTAAATAAACATATAATACGTACATGGCAAAAACAAGAAAGTATGCAAACGTATTACTCACAGAGAGGAAATAACAGATGAAGAGTCTTCTCACACACTGACTCAGCAATTGTCCTCCAGTTTGTCTGTGTGTATGAACTCACCCCAGCCTCTACCAGACAGAAACACAATGTCATGTGATCTGTTTCTCCTCCCCAACCTCTCTTTCCCTCTCCCTCTCTCTTTTTCTCTCTCCATGTGCAAGTACTTGACGCATCACAACCAATCCCTACCTCAGCATGAACGGCATTCCTTAAACAGCTGAAGCAAGGAAAAAAGGAAATCGATAGCAGCGCTCAACTCTATACCACCATTTACAGCCGTGCTTCCTCTTCTACTTCCTCAAATCTAAGAGCAGCCATAACAGTGATGCAAAGCTGCAAACTAAAAACAATATGATGATTGTGTTTCCACAAACATCTGCTGTTTGTACACATGAATGTATTTTCTTGGTTTGAAGGTTGAAACAGCTCATGACAAATTACGGGGAAAGTAAGAGATAAAACATGTGCTATATACGTGTTATAGTAAAAATAATCAGCACACCCTCTGAGTACACTACAGCCAAAAGTATGTGGACATCTGACCGTCACAGCCATATGCGGTTCTTCCCCAAACTGTTGCCGCAAAGTTGGAGGCACACAATTGTATAGAGCACCTTTGTACGCTGTAGCGCTACAGTTTCCCTTCACTGGAACTAAAAGGCCCCAAACACTATTCCAGCATGACGATGCCCCTGTGCACAAAGCCAGCTCCATGAAGTCATGGTTAAAGAAGAAGAAGAAGCCTTTATTTGTCGTTTTTTTTCTCGCATACCCCAGCTTGTTAGGAAGGGCACAGGGTGAGCCATGTTACAACTCCCTTAGAGCAGATAAAGTTAAGGGCTTTGCTGAAGGCCCCAACAGTGGCAGTGCTGGGCCTTGAACCTGGGCCTGACCTTCTGATCAGTAACCCAGAGCCTTAACTGTTGAGCTGTTGAACCGCTGCTCATGGTTTGGCAAAATCAGAGCGCCAGAACTCGAGCGTCCTGCACAGATCCCTGAGCTCAACCCCACTGAACACCTTTGGGTTGAACTGGAACCGGAGCCTCCTCACATACCTCTCCTCCACACACCAGTGCCTGAGCTCAACCTCACTAATGCTCTTGTAGCTAAATGAACACAAATCCCCACAGCCACACTCCAAAAAAATCTAGTGGAAAGCCTTCCCAGAAGAGACAGTGGAGCTTGTTATACGAGTAAAATATCGTAATCGTCAGGTGTCCACAAATCCTTTTGGTTATATACTGTAGAGTGCATCCTTTCGTATGCGCATCCTGCGCAGACCGTTTGCCGTGTGGATCTGCTCGAATGCACCGTCTGAAGACGCAGCCTGGCTGCTATGCTCGGGGGGTGTTTGTAGCTTTTTGAAGCTTTACGCTTGTTTTTAGTGCCACTTCGCTGTCACCCCGTCAGACCTCGCAAATTCACCTCAAATTGGACATTTACACCCGGCGCCCTATCGACTGGATGTCTGCCATCGCTTGCGTCGTCGATCTGAGGTACAAACGTCAACTTCGTGTAGCAGGAATTGAACTTTTCCTCGCCTGTAACTCCATGAGTAGTTAGACGGCTAGTCAGGGTAATCATGCTAGCTTACACTTGACGTCTTGTTTAAAGCGCTTTCACCGGGTCTTACTCGGTGTTATTTCACACAGCACGCTTTATTTAAAGTGCAACGATTGGACTAACGCAGTGTCAACAACAACAACAACAACAATCAGTTGTTTCCCGAGAGCGGTCAGCGGCGTTAGCATTAGCGCTAGCTCGATGTGGACAGCTGGATGAAGTTAACACGCTGGCTCTAGACAAGTCCGAACTCGATCAGTTATTCAGATATATTACTGAGAACTCGAGTTAGATGATCCGCATTAATGCATAAAACCCTTAACATGACCGTAACGACAGAGATGAGCGAGCATGGCTGGATTTACGCATCTAGCTAGTTAGCGAACAGCATTGCTGTTAATGATGAACAGTGTGTTTATATTTATTTATTTATAAGCATTGTTATAGATACGATGATAATAATAATAATAAGCAGCGTAGCAGATGAGACATGTCTAACATGTATATAGACAATCTAACAACAACAAAAACAAATCACGTTTAATTCTGCAAACTAGCCTGATTTATCTTCTGCATTGGACTCCCATGAGTACTGTCCCGGTCTGTATATTAATCAGATTAAACAACTCAGTATGACACTCACGGGTTTGTTGTCTTTTAAACTTTGCAGAACATAATTTGAACGGAATTTCACATTATTTCCGCTCCACTTGATTGAAATGGACAACTCTGACGTTCAAACAGATGCTTTTGACTCACAGGTACGATGCATATTTATATATTTATATGTTTGTGTGTGTGTGTGTGTGTGTGTGTGTGATTTTAAACATGGTAATCTTTCCAAGCATAGATCTTATTGTGAAAATGATTGTGTGTGGTTTTTTAATAATAATAATAATAATAATGATGATGATGATGATTGTTGTCTTAACGCTGCCCGGAAAAGCAGTGTGCTAGCTGTGTGTAGGATCACTATCCCGGAGAAAACTGCTTGTTTAAAACGTTTGTTAAAAGTGTTCAGTTGTCATCTGTGTAGTTATCCAGTGAGTCGAGGATGAACCCGGTGTACAGTTGTTTAGTTTAGTTTGAATCAAAGCATCGCGGTAATGGATCCAGTTGGCTAGTTGTTGCCGGCGGTTTGTTCCGCGCTGGATCTGTTCCTTTGGGGAACATCGACTTTTCACCAGCGTCACGACGTGTACTCGTTTCAACAGAGTGTAGATTGAAGTTATATTATTATATGTCATTTGTACGTGTTTCTTTGTGTGTGTTTTTTTTTGGTGGGGTTAAAGTATATTTTTAACCGGAGTGTGAGTCTTGCTAGCATAACAAACAAACAATAAACATCACGCGGGCTTGTTGTGTGTTGTTGTGATTAGCCAGGTAGCGGCGGCTCTTTTTCGTTGATTCGCGAAAACATTTCAAAAACTTTGTCATGTAGTAAATATTGACGTAGGTTTGGTCTTTTAAATTGGAAACGTATTAAACGAGATAAGTGTCGTGTATGTAATTAAAAAATAATGTTATGTTGTGTATGCTAAGTTGTCGCGGTTTAGCGAGGACTAGCGTTGCCTGTTTGGCGCTAATTTAACGAAGTATATTTCAACAAACGATTTTTAATCGGCTCAGGTTATGGATAATACTGTTATGGGTTTTTTTTTTTTTTAAAGGTTCATTAAAGCCGTGTCATCATTATAACGCTGCGTTCTCGCTCTGCTGATGTGACAGGTGGTGTTAGCAAAGGACACCGTTTCGATGTATTTATTTATTTTTACTAAGAGGTTCAAATATATACAAATACCTATCGTGTTTGTTTTGTAGCAGTGTTAAGCGTGTCTGTATGATTCGCGAACGTTAAACCTTTTTATATTCCTTCGTCTAAACGGAATGTTTTCTAGGGTGGGAGGGGAAGAATAACGCTGTCGATAATCCCGTGGGCTCACTGAAGCTGCTGCTGTTATAGTGGTGAAATCTCGCGATATTCTACACGACGCGACGCTGTTGAATCCTCGTATCTGATTGGTCAGAGAGGCTTTTATAGCGGTTGTAGTAGTAGTGGAGCTTCAAATTACAAGTTATCGTTTCTATAGTAACAGCTCATTCATGGAGACTTGTACTGCGTGCGATGCACTAATATATATGTATATAAGCAGTGGTGTTCAACATTTTTTGCGCCACGGTCTAACATCAGACTATATTTTCACGGACCCGGCCTTTAGGGTGTGGCGGATAAATACAACAAAAAAAATCATACTACCGGCATAAAAACTGGGGTATTTTTTAAAAATATAATGATAAACGTGAATCCAATGTGAAATTGCAACTTTACTAGCAGCGTCCTGGTAACATCACGCCAACAACATAACATGAGTAACATCCGCTCTGCCCCTTAACACTTCACGTATCACGTGACCGAGACAAGCGTCATGACATGCGTCAAGATTGAGTCATAGACCGATGTAACTGAGAGAATCCGGTCAAAATAAAACACAGTTCAGACTCAGATAATAAATAAACTGGAAATAATGTAAATTATTCCAGTCCGTGGGTCATTTGGTACCGGGCCACACAGGGGGACCTCTGGTCTAAAGTGGCAGTGCTTTTTTTTCAGGAGACAGGAGTTTAAGCACAATGTTTAAATGTAACTGTAAATGGTAAAATGTACAACGTGTTGTTCTGTAAAATTTAAATGTATAATCCTGAGTACCTCACGGTAACCGAGTGACTCTCGGTTGCAAGGTTATTTGGTGAGAGACGTCTGGTCCCCGATGAGTTTTCGGACGAGGTGTGCTCCAGCGCGGCGCTTCCTGACATGTCCATGTCACACACCCTCATGTCAGCCCAGGCAAATATGCAATGTGTGATCGCTGTCTGATGTTTCTTCGTCTAATTGTACGATATACATTGTGTCCTGAACGCAGGGTTACAGTCCAACATGCAAAAGGAAACGGACGGTGGAAGATTTCAACAAGTTTTGTACGTTCGTCCTGGCCTATGCGGGTTATATTCCATATCCACAGGAGGTGAGTAGTGTGTTCTTTTTAAAATCTCTCCATGTGTGTGTGTGAGAAACTCAGCATGGTGAAAGGACCAGGTTTATGCCACCGACAGCCGAGAAACGATGTTTGAACTAGGGCTGCAACTAACCATCATTTTCATAATCAATTAGTTGGCCATATATATATATATATGTGTATATATATATATATATATATATATATATATATATATATATATATAATGTGTGTATATATATATATCTCACAAAAGTACACCCCTCACATTTTTGTAAATATTTGATTTTATCTTTTCATGTGACAACACTGAAGAAATGTCACTTTGCTACAATGTAAAGTAGTGAGTGTACAGCTTGTGTAACAGTGTAAATTTACTGTCCCCTCAAAATAACTCAACATACAGCCATTAATGTCTAAACCACTGGGAACAAAAGTGAGTACACCCCTAAGTGAAAATGTCAGACATTTTATATTGTTACACAAGCTGTACACTCTCTACATTGTAGCAAAGTGTCATTTCTTCAGTGTTGTCACATGAAAATATATAATCAAAGATTTACAAAAAAATTAACGGTGTACTCACTTTTTGAGATACTGTGATAACACTTTTATTTCTGAAGTGATTGACACATGTATGCAGAGTGTAGTAATTTTCTTAATTAAATCCCAGATGGTGCTGGTGTTACAGTCTAAAACCAGCTTTCACCCTGAGGAAGGTTAACTGGTTTCTGTAAAACCTCCTCCATTCTTGCAGGAGGCGCCGCTCAGGAGCAGCTCGAGTCCCCCCAACAGCACAGGCAGCACGGCAGATAGCGACGGCCTTCCCTCTCCCGATCAGCCTCCGCACAAAATCCGCAAGAGCTTTGGTAGCTTCAAGAGGCCCGCAAACGATGAGCTCAGGCTCCACAAGCAGCCCAAATCGACGGACTTCCTCCTGGAGGGACGTAAGAAGACCGACAAAATGAAGAAGAAGAAAAAGAAGCCGACGGAGAATGTCAAGTCCAACGAGTCCAGTGTGTTCCCGCCGTTTCCCCCCGGCACCAGAGCAGAGCTTTCTGCTTTCGGTCGCACCATCAAGGAGGAGCCGGAGGATTACATCAGCATCTCGACGCCGCCTTTGTACACTGAGCACTCCGCTCACCCCAGCACCAGCTCTCCGCTTCGTCCCAGCTCTCATGGCACCATAGGCTGCAAAAAGGAACCGGAGGCTGAGCGGGCGTGCTGGGATTCCCTGGCCAGCTCGGGAACGGAGTCCAGAGGCGAGAGCAGAGAGAGATTGGCGCTGCCTGACGGAGAAGCCGTGGTCTTGAAGATGGAGGGATGTCCCGGCACTAGAACGGTGATGCGGCAGGGAAAGCAGGTGGTATTCCGTGACGAAGATGGTTCCGCCGACGACGAGGACATCATGGTCGATTCAGGCAAGTTCACAGACGTAATTACTTAAAGGGTTTTTGACTTTGATTCATTCTATCAGCAAGCGTGAAGGAATCAAGTCTGAGTAAAGGGTCCTGAGTAAAATGACCCGTGAACTCTGACCCGAGACAATGTTTGTGACTAAACAATCTTTACCGTAATCTTAAACTTTTATGAAACAAAACACCGTGATGTAGCTGCTAGTGCTGGGAAACACGACACCATAGTACAAGTCATGTAATGATTTGATAGTAAAATTCTTTACCTTTTTAAAAAATTGTTCATATATTTACAGAATTAAAAAAAAAAATCTTTTTTCAGTGTTAAATACAGCCCCAATTCCAAAAAAGTTGGGACGCTGTGTAAAATGTAAAAACAGAATGCAACGATTTGCAAATCTCATAAACCCATATTTACTTTTCCAGCCTTTTGTTTGTCCCGTCCCAACTTTTTTGAGACGTGTTGTGGCCATCAAATTCAAAATGGCCTTTTTTTTTTGTTTAAATGGTACATTAACTGTTTTCTACGTTCTACTGTGAATAACATCTGGGTTTATGAGACAAATCGTCACGTTCTGTTTTTATTTATATTTAACAGAGTGTCCCAAATTTTTTGTAATTGGGGTTGTATTTTGTGTACTGTTTTAGAGTTTTAAGTATCGAACAGGTTTTTTTGCCAGGAGATTGTTAGCACAGGTCGACCGATACCTGCCGATAACTGATTAATCAACCGATAGTTGAAGTAAAGTATTGCTGAACCTTATTATAAAAATGTCCTGATTTTTATTTTATTTTTAAAAATAAAATATAGACATCCAAACTGAACCAAAAAGTTACACTGCAAATAACAAATAAAAACACAGACGTCCAAAACACTTCAAATAGCCCAACAAAATTTCTCAAGTCTTATTTCGCCTCTAGAGGTCGCTCTCGTACTGTATAATGACAGTGGACCCGTCTCAGCTGCTCCCGCAACACACTCAACCGCGGAAAACTATTGCATCGGATTTTTGCCAGCAAAATTATATATATATATATATTTCCGGCAATCGGTTATCGGAGCAAATAAATTGGTTGACCTCTAAATAGCAAACTTCTATATGTGATGCGTAGATCGTGATCGTAGAAATGACGTCAAATCGTGATATGATGTTTTATTTCACCTCTTCAAGCGGCACATGGTATAATGATGGTGTCATGACATGACATGCCATGTTTTGATCATGTTCCGTTCTCCGGTTACAGACGACGACTCGTGGGACCTGGTGACGTGTTTCTGTATGAAGCCCTTTGCTGGCAGGGCGATGATCGAATGCAACCAGTGCAACACCTGGATCCACCTATCCTGCGCTAAAATCCGCAAATCCAACGTCCCGGAGACGTACACCTGCCAGCAGTGCAAAGACTCCAAATTTGACATTCGGCGCTCGAACCGCTCGCGCATGGGCTCTCGAAAGCACCTTCTGGACTGACGTCGCTCGTGCCCCTCCCCGAGTACGAACTCCGCTCGAGACCGGAGATGAGTACACAAGAGGAAGGGCTCGGACTCCGTTATTAACTTTGTCCTACCCCAAGTTTTAAATATTGTCCACCTTCCTAACTGTTTTTTGTTTGTTTTTGTGTTTGTTTGTTTGCGTAAGGCAATCATAACCTTCGAGGATGCATTAAATAGGAAAGATTCTACAGAGGTTTCAAAACGGACGTCATGTTCTCGAAGGCTTTTACAAGATGCTTTCGACAGGAACGAGGACGATGGATTGCACTTGTTTTTGTGTTGCTGTTTTTTTTTTATCTTAATTAATTTTTCAAAAAGGGAGCGTTTGTACCCAAAGCTTTGAAAAGTGTGTGCGTATTCGTTCAGAGTGTTATGTTCGACTTGTTATTTTGTTAGAGAACTTTCTGGAATCCCAAAATGTCTATAGAATTATAGTGAAAAAAAGAATAATAATAGCGGTGCAGAATCTGTCCTTGAGTGAATAATCGAAGAGAAATTCCTGTTTTTTGTATTTAAAAAAAAAATTTGTAGTTAGTTTTTTGGGTTTTTTTCCTCAGCAAAGTGCTGATCTTCAGGTTTATTAAGTGTCAAAAAAGCTACCCAAATGGGCGCATTGTCCCAATCTGGGACGTCCTGTTTAAACACCCTCAGTGATTTTTGTTCTTGGCTTTATTAACAGAAAGCTCAGCGCTAACTTAAAAAAAAAAAAAAAAAAAAACAGACACGCTGTGTTTTGTTCTGTTTTATTTTTATCGTGAACCTTTTACACAAGTGACATTTGAGACATTTTGTCGTGGATCCTACATTTATTGCCCAGAAGCAAAAACAAATGGACTTTATATTTTATTGGTGTGTTCTCTAACGACAGACTTGGAACCAACATGAACTTGCAAAGATTTCTTAACTTAATCGTTTCCATTCATGTTATTTTTAGTTAATATTTTCCTAGATTCTAGCTATCTGGTTTTTTTTTTCTTTTTTTTTTCTTCGACTTGACTTGAAAACTCGTAATCCCGTCACTTTTGAGCTACAAAGTAGGGGGAAACCGCCCCCCCACCCCGCCACAGAAACATCCATGAAAGCTCACATCACTGCACATTTCGCTCGCCGTTTCTCACGTCAATTCAACTATTTAAAATACTGTAGCAAGACATTTTTATTGCACTATTCCATGCTTGCTATGGCATTTTTACGATTATTTGTTTTCCTCCGCAAGTCCTTTTTTAAAATAATTTTTTTTTTGTCTCCAGCTCATTAAATACCACACATGATGACAGTTTGCCACGGTATGCTGCTCGGTGTCTTTGCTTTATAACTTTATCCCGTTTTGGATCTCAACACTGCCTTCACGTGCTCGTAGAACTGTTGTATTTATTTCCCTCGCTCACTCACTTACGAAGTCTTTCATAACATTTTTCAGTTGTGTGTGTGTGTGTGTGAGGGGGGGATGACGGTTAAAGACACAAGTCCAATTAGCGATGACTGAAAAGTATTTATAATCAACGTGGAGCACGGATGCATCATCATGACAACATTCGTGTGTCACAGGAACTTCTTAAGCCAGCCCCCCCTCCATCCCTTTTGTTTTTATGATTCAGAAGGACTGATTCAAGAACTGTTGCGTTACAGTACTTTTTAACTGCACATGAAGTGTTCTACACTGTTCTACAAGACTGTAGAATTAACCACTTTTATATATTATTCCTTCCTGTCTTCAGTCTGTCTTCAGTACGTGTATGAACATTTCCCTCAGCAGTGCTCCCCGTAACGTCCCGGCGGAAACGTATCCAGAGATATCCTTGATTTCATACGTTCCAGTGATTATTTATTCAGATTGTTTAGTTCTCTCAGGCCGTCGCAGCGAACGACCCTCCATTAGCGTTCGCTTTTTATACGCTTTCAGTTGATAAAGATTTCGTCCCAACGTGGTGTTTTCCTTTTCTTCTTCCCTTTCGTTCATTTTGTACGATCAGTGCGTTGTGTTTGTATATATAATGTCACCGATAGTTCACGGCTGTCCTTGGAAGGGATCGAGGAAGGAATGTTGGGATCTCACTGTGGTAGGCTTGGAGACGGGAGAGAGAGGGAGAGCGATGGAGGAAGAGAATGAAGGTTTCTGTGAAACTGATGTAAATAAAGATCTTATGAGAATTTAATGGTGATCAGTGTGTGATCTTTTATTTTATTGAATTATTTGAATAACATTTTCTGCAGGGGTGATTATCATTTTAATTTATTTATTGAAAAAAAATAATCGGATGTAAAATTATAAAAATAACGTTTTGGGTGAGTTTGTGGGGTTGGCTTCTTTTATTTATTTCAGTTTGAATTATAATATACAGTGCGGTGAAGAAGTATTTAACCCCACCCTGATTTTTCTGGGGGGTTTTTGTGTACAGGTGCATCTAAAAAAAAAAAAATTAGAACGTGGAAAAGTTTGCTTTTTTTCCTGTAATTTAATTCAAAAAGTGGAACTCATATATTCTACATTCAGTACACATAGTGAAATATGAGGCTTTTTGTTTTAATCTTGATGCTTACAGCTCATGGAAATCATGAGAGACACCAGACCCTACAATACAGATGAGCTGAAGCCCGCTATCAAAGCAACCTGGGCTTCCAGAACACCTCAGTAGTGCCACAGGCTGATCGCCTCCATGCCACGCCGTATCCATGCAGTAATTCCTGCAAAAGGATTAAAGCCCTGACCGAGTATCAGCACATAAATTAACATAATTTTCACAAGGTCGACATTTCTGTATTATAAATTCTTTATTCTAATACTTCAATGAGCCATAAGCATCGAGATTAAAACAAAAAAAGGCTAAAAAACATTTTTTGTGTGTAATGTAATTTTGTGTGTAACATTTTTCAAAACACGAATACGTCGAGTAGATTTACAAATTCAAACGACAGATTTGGGTGTAATGATTCACATTTTAATGTTTACTTACAATTCAGATATACATCAGCTTTGTACACGAATGTACGTTACAAAAGGGAATGTTTACAGTGAGGAAATCTTTTTTTTTATAATTACAAACCAGATGCAGCTAATTTATGTTCTTTATTTTACTTATCAATTGAATCTTTAAATCATCATTTTAGACATAAACCATTTTAAAATTAAACATGTTTTGTGGTAAGTTCTTAGCAGAAGTTATGCCTCGTGATGCATATCGTGTACCGTAAAAACATCACAAATGGTATTTTTGTCGTATCGGACAGCACTGGAGAGGAGGCAAGTCGCATGTTTTGACCGCAGAGGAATTTAAAATATGTGTTAAAATATGATTTGAAAACTGCGACCTTGACCTCGATAAAGCCGCTTAACTGAAGCAAAAGGCTCAGATGGTGAAACAGAGGAAGCATTTTGATTAAAGTCACTCTGTGAGAGTAAAATGCATTGCCCACATCTACAGAAATTAAAGTGGAAAATTAATAATAATGAAAAAAAAACACCGGTTATGCGAGTCGGCTCACATAAGTCAGAGTCGAATCAAAGAGTCGACTTCTTCTGACAACTCGTGTAGATGGATCAACGATTATTTCGTAAATTTATCTTTATTCTCAGACAGTGCTTTAATTGATTTATTCGTTTACATTTTGGGATTTGAAAGGACGGATCTGTTTTTGTAAAAAAAATAAATAAATAAATAAATAAAAAAGAACAAAGCATTAGTGACATTCTTGTACACTCGGCCTAGTTTAGAGTTATATTCCGGTTATATACAAGTACCATAATCGTAACTACATGCATTCATGACATAAAAATAATAAATACAGTATGACAATAGAAAACGAACTTGCAAAAAAAGGATAAAGTTAAAAAGAAAATCATGTTATAATAACTGACATAAGGGTTTATGAATGATACACAGGAATATATGCAATACTATGCACATATACAGTTCAATGAATAACATGGCGTATGAGGGGAATATCGCTTTTCTGGTTCAGTGTGTCAGTAAACGCCGTACAAACCAATAAGCAATAGAAATCCATTTTCTCTTCATTTGTGCAAAATAACATTTGATAAGCATTTCACGTTACGGCGATAAGTAACTATGGATAATTGTGACATGTAGAATACTAATAATATACCTTCTCTATAACACGCTCTTTGGAATCGATGCTTCACGGTAGAAAAGGGAGAAAGAAATAATCGATTCGCTTAAAATAATTTTCTTTTAAAATGTAAAAAGTCATTTTTACATAACTACCTAAAGTGCCCAAATGTTCAATTCAGTGTATTTATTGCCCAAATCAGAATTTTTGTTTTGTTAGGTTGTTCACACGGTATTTCTCCACATACATCCCGATATCTATTTAAACATGTCGCTCATGTATGTAGAAGAGGGTAGATAGCACTACATGTGAGCGTATACGTGCCGTTCCATGGGCAGTTTTGATACTTCTGTTTCTGTGAACTGTAACAGAGCAACTACTAGCAAGAAATTTCTAAGAAGCTGATCAAGTCTGATCTAATCCAACGTAATCCGATATAATTCTCTCACGCTAAGCTGTGGAACACGTGTAAGTGTGTTACATCATCGCATAATATTCATGAAGTTGCGAAGAAAACTTTCAGCGATTTTTACTTTTCTCTGCAATTTGGTCGCCCACCAAAACCTGGCCCACCAGATCTGCCCCGACATATGACAGCTACATCTGGGGCAGATAAAGGCTTCCTCCGAGACACGTGAAGCCAGACGTGTGCATCTTGTCACGGTGTAGCAAAACATGCTCGGAGGGAAATGCGCCGTCCACCCTCTTCCGTATACATGAGCTCACAGACGCCTACAATTGGCGAGAGCTGCTGTGATTAACAGGAGAGAGTATGCCCCTCCCACCCAGAGAGATCACAGGTAATTCTCGTTATTCTATTTTGTATCTCAGGAATGTTATTAGAAAGATTTACCGCAAATCAAATCATAGTGAAATCAAAATGTTGTGTTTTAGAGGTTTTTGCGTTTTTGTAGATATTCTTATTTTGAATTTTAGTCGATTATTTCTGAGGAAAATGGAAAAGCTTTTGACAGCTCATCGTTGTGCTTGTTCGTCCAATCAAAAGCTCTCTAGTGCACGCACATCCCATGTCCGTAAACAAAAAACAAAAATACAACCGAAACGACACACAATCCCAGGTTGAAAAACTTCTACACGATTCAAACACAAGTGCCCTTTACACGCTCGACTGCGGTTTGCTAATTCAGCAGGAATTAAAACGCTACCTGCTAAATCACACCGACACACTTCCTCCCTGTTTTTTTGTTTTTTTGATGTCAAGGTCAGAAAGCATCAAAACAGGCTCCACGTTCTGGATTCGGTTTTACGAATCCTACGTTAGATCTCTACCTCATAACTGTGCTTGGAATTCTTTTCTAAAACTTCTTCATCATTCCGATATACATTACAACGAAAAGTGGGCGGGGTTTATACGCACAAATTCACAGGGGGTAAATACATAAATTGGACAGCCTTTTGGATTTCCCGTCAGTGGATGTCCATCATCCGTTTGTTGCATACGTGTCGGGCGGACTCCTACGTTTCGGCGTCTATCCTGTGTGCTGCAGTGTGAAAGAGGAAAACAGCATCGTAAATACACTGTAAAATCGTAACTCCCAGCCCACAAACTCCTCCACCAAACCACACTCACATTGCTTGGGTATCCGAAGAGCTTCAGTATCTCCAGACAGCACTTGGTGCAGGACTCCTCTGAACTGGTAGAGCACCTTCAGGCTCTTCTCTTCTCCCACGCATGGGTCGTAGAAGCCGGGCAATCCCGCCTGAAAGAGAAACCCAGGGGCAAACGCAAGGTCAGTGTTATAATTCAGGATAAAATTCAACAGGTGGAGACGCTGACATAGGTCTGACCTTCGATGCCTCAGTGAGGATGAGTTTGGAATCTTTGACCAGGCACTGCAGAGGCACCGTCACATCGATGACCTTCGCTCGCTCCTGTTTCCGGCTGGTGTCCATCACAAACTTGCCATACCAGGCGTTCAAGACGATGAGGCCTGAGAGGAAAACGAAAGACTACAGGACGTGTTTAAGAGCGGACATAAGCATTCGGACAATTTCGCTTTTGTTATTTAGATAAAACTTCCAGCGTATAGGGTATATCCGATTCAAATTGACTGGGAAGATTTCACTCGACGAGAAACCATTGTGGTGAAGGAGAAAAGAGCTTCCTAAAGTTCAGCTTTATTAAACACTTTGATTGGGGAAATAAATAAAAAAAGCCACAGAGCTTCAGGCAAGATCTTCCAAATCCCTGTCAGTACATTTATTTCGATAATATGCAGACAGAAAAAAAAAATGGTAAAAATTTAATCAGACACTTACAATGATTGTAATGTGCTGTAAACCATTACCATGTTCGACTCCTCTGCTTTGATGATTCTTCGCACTGACTCCTGCATCAGTACCACCTGCAAACAGGCAACACGATTTACCCATTCTCTCCAAAAATTCATGCAGATTAAAAGAAAAGAAATGGCAGCACTTGACATTAAGGTTCGTCTAACATTCACTTGTTCGTACTTTTAACAAGTAATCATCTTTAAGCATTAATAAACTGTACGTAATGTAAGCAAACACACGTATTAATTGCTGTTTATTTGTTGGATGTTACACCCGTATATACACCTGTTGTTATTTATTTTGATATTTTATCCAATCTATGAAAAAAAAAAATCCACATACAGTGAGGGAAAAAAGTATTTGATCCCCTGCTGATTTTGTACATTTGCCCACTGACAAAGAAATGATCAGTCTATAATTTTAATGGTAGATTTATTTGAACAGTGAGAGACAGAATAACAACAAGAAAAATCCAGAAAAACGCATGTCAAAATTGTTATAAATTGGTTTGCATTTTAATGAGGGAAATAAGTATTTGACCCCTCTGCAAAACATGACTTAGTACTTGGTGGCAAAACCCTTGTTGGCAATCACAGAGGTCAGACGTTTCTTGTAGTTGGCCACCAGGTTTGCACACATTTCAGGAGGGATTTTGTCCCACTCCTCTTTGCATCTTCTCCAAGTCATTAAGGTTTCGAGGCTGACGTTTGGCAACTTGAACCTTCAGCTCCCTCCACAGATTTTCTATGGGATTAAGGTCTGGAGACTGGCTAGGCCACTCCAGGACCTTAATGTGCTTCTTCTTGAGCCACTCCTTTGTTGCCTTGGCGATGTGTTTTGGGTCATTGTCATGCTGGAATACCCATCCACGACACATTTTCAATGCCCTGGCTGAGGGAAGGAGGTTCTCACCCAAGATTTGACGGTACATGACCCCGTCCATCGTCCCTTTGATGTGGTGAAGTTGTCCTGTCCCCTAAGCAGAAAAACACCACCAAAGCTTAATATTTCTACCTCCATGTTTGACGGTGGGGATGGTGTTCTTGGGGTCATAGGCAGCATTCCTCCTCCTCCAAACACGGCGAGTTGAGTTGATGCCAAAGAGCTCCATTTTGGTCTCATCTGACCACAACACTTTCACCCAGTTGTCCTCTGAATCATTCAGATGTTCATTGGCAAACTTCAGACGGGCATGTATATGTGCTTTCTTGAGCAGGGGGACCTTGCGGGCACTGCAGGATTTCAGTCCTTCACGGCGTAATATGTTACCAATTGTTTTCTTGGTGACTATGGTCCCAGCTGCCTTGAGATCATTGACAAGCTCCTCCTGTGTAGTTCTGGGCTGATTCCTCACTGTTCTCATGATCATCGCAACTCCATGAGGTGAGATCTTGCATGGAGCCCCAGGCCGAGGGAGATTGACAGTTCTTTTGTGTTTCTTCCATTTGTGAATAATCGCACCAACTGCTGTCACCTTCTCACCAAGCTGCTTGGCTATGGTCTTCTAGCCCATTCCAGACTTGTGTATGTCTACAATCTTGTCCCTGACATCCTTGGAGAGCTCTTTGGTCTTGGCCATGGTGGAGAGTTTGGAATCTGATTGATTGATTGCTTCTGTGGACAGGTGTCTTTTATACAGGTAACAAGCTGAGATTAGGAGCACTGCCTTTAAGAGTGTGTTCCTAATCTCAGCTCGTTACCTGTATAAAAGACACCTGGGAGCCAGAAATCTTTCTGATTGAGAGGGGGTCAAATACTTATTTCCCTCATTAAAATGCAAATCAATGTATAAGATTTTAGACATGCGTTTTTCTTGATTTTTTTGTTGTTATTCTGTCTCTCACTGTTCAAATAAATCTACCATTAAAATTATAGACTGATCATTTCTTTGTCAGAGGGCAAACGTACAAAATCAGCAGGAGATCAAATACTTTTTTCCCTACTGTACATTTTACAGCATGTTGTTACTCATGTGCTCTGGAACTTGTTTGGTGTCAGTTTTTTTGTTTTTGCCAGTTAACCTTTAAACATAAAAGATTTACAGTATTCTTATTAGGGACTGAACATATTTTTATTTTATTCCATATATTTTATTCCTAAAGTTAATAGTTTAAAGCTTATAGTCCAAATTATTTCTAAATATAATTCCAGGAGAACTTTTCAATGGCTCGTTCTTGATCGATTCGATTTACTACATCCAGGTTTTATGTTGGTTGTACGTCCAGGTACCACTTTTAATCCGGGTTACACTTGCAATTTTTTTTTCAAGAATTAATCAGAAACGAGTCAGAAATTAGACTTCTTTAGCTATCAAATAAAATCCACACAAACTATCAGCCTCAAGCATTTCTAATCAACATAATCAAACTATATTATGCTGTATAATTTATCCTGTAATATTTTGGCAGATGTTTGAATATCGGTATTCCTGCAACATTCATTCCTGTGTCTTACCTCCCATCCTTCTACTTCCATATTATGCATTTATTGTTTATTATTTCAATTCCTGAGCTTTTAACTGATATAACACGTTAGGTCCAAGCTCAATCTATTTATCATTTTATTAATTAGATGTATTACAAAAGGATTTTATTAAACGGTCTGCACTTACAATTAAGTCACATTAAGTGTTAAATTATTGAAATTTACAATTGAAAAATAAAGCACCTTTCAATCAATCACAAAGCTATTTTACAGTACTCACATTTATAAAAGCTTTCAGTTATAAACCCTGTTAAATGGCGGTAAGCATTGTGTTTGCGAATACTCACGGCAGATTCGGCCTCCTGCCTCTTCTTGGCTATATCTGTTGCCGAGTTCACTCTGTGCTTTTCCAGCTCCCTGATAAACACAAACACAATCACACATGAAAATGTATTATAAACACTCTCATACTCTCATTTATGTTCCATACAGCCAATGAAGACTTACTGTTCCTTTTGGGCATGTACATAAGGCGTGATTATAAGCTTCTGGACCGCTAAGTAGACAACTAGAGGGCCGATGGTCGTAAAAGACAGCGCTGGGCAAGATTTGGTCTGTCAGGTGGATGGGGAAAAGGTACGTCTGACTGGCTCGGTTTAACCTGGAAGAGGAAAAGGAAACCGGTTAACTCAACAACTCAACAAATGATACCGATTGGATATCGATGAAATATTTTGTCTTTATAGAATGAAATCCCCCTCCCAACATGACGAATTTACGAGTGAAATGGCGGAACGATTTGGATCAGGTTTTGTCCATCGTGGAATGTACGACTCGCCTCCCACAACACCGCCATGACTAACGCTGGAGGAAAAAGACCATTTCATTCCACGCCAATCTCACAAGCTTTTCAAACAATCCCAGGAAGGGAAGAGGAAGGAAAACATGATGTAAAAAATGATCATGATATAGGAATGATGTATAGAAAAGTCGCTGGATTATTACGGAGAAATAACTGATAGTTCTGTAGAATGTTACACAGTCTGACTTGGGACATGAAGAGAATGAGGAAGTGAAGCATACATAATTATGGAGAAGAAGAACTACAGATTAAAACTTCAAGATTATAAATTATAACTCAAGATACCAGTTTGCATGTTACATAATGATGTGTTGTATATATTTTTCTGGTCCTTCTTGTTTTTTCTGCAGGTTAGAGAAGACGTTTCTGTTCCAGTCTACGCTGCTGAGCTAGACTGGCCATGTCTATGTGATGTTTTAAAAAAATATAAATATATATATATTTTTTAAACTCAGACATCACAGAGGCATTCAGCTGTCTGCGCAGACCTCATCTTTGACCTCAAACGTTAGTCGGGCTAAAAGAGGAACTGGGACAATGACAGTGTGGTCCATGGAGGTCTTCTGGACCACAAGTTCAGATTTTAAAAGAGCTAAAACAGACATCCTGACCTGATTTTCAGAGAGACTCCTTGAGGTACCCCAATGCTGACCGTCGCCGAGAGAACGCTGTGTCTGCTTATCTTCCTCTCGGCACCGTATTCCACAACTGTCCCGAAGAAACCGGTCCTGAACCAGAGCAAAGCAGGTGGGATCAGATTCACACGCATCTTCTAACAGAAAACATCATGGAATGATCCATGCATATGAGGTATCAGGCCTACTTGACAGAACCCTTGACCTTGGTTTGGTCTTCATCTTGGAATTTGTACTGATAGCTCATCATCAGGTAAGAATGAGGCATGCCAAGCTGAGAAGCCCAAAAAAACAAGGAAGAATCAGATTTAGGTTCGGTATTTAATCACTTCAGCGAGACGGAGACGTTCGCAGGTGTCACCTGGAGGGCCAGGGTGAAGTGGCTGGTCTTGGTGTCTCGAACGATGCTGGTGGTCATGGCCGACTCGCTGCCCCAGCGCCACTGCAGGTAGCCCATGGTGTTCTGGTCCAGGTGACGCGCCATCATGGTGCTAGCGCTCGGACGGACGCCACGAGAGGAGAACTGCGTACTGCACTGTGCGGTCACAAAGCTGAAAACATGATAAAGACAGAGAAGCGTAAAAAAACACAAACAGAGCTCCTCGGTTACCTCGTTCGAATATTTTATTGTTTCTATAGTAACAGCGCATTTGTAGATACTTGGATTGTTAATGATTTAGCTTTAGAAGCTTATTTAAAACGGATCACTGAGACTTACCATCGTGCGGTGATGTTCCGAAACAATTTCAGTCCAAAAAGTGGCCCTCGGACGTCTCCGGCCCCGAACTCTAGCTGAAAAACACACGAACGTCAGAAGTTAACACAAGATTATTTGTATTTATACAATAGCACTGGCTATCAAATCTCGAGGTGCTTTCGATTGAAGCAGAGACAGGTTTATAAATATATATGCATGCAGTCGTTTTCCGTAAGGAGACGTCTATATAAGATTTACGGAAAGAATCTCCAGTGTCGACTCTTTTGTAACAAGACAAGCTGTGTTTTTGACGAACGTTACCTCTCCCCAGCCGTGTGTCGACGTGACCCGTCTCAGACACAGGTTGATGTTACCTCCTCCGGTCCCGTTGTGCGTGGTCAGAGAGCCTGAAAGGACAGCCGTATCGGTCATAGTCAAGGGGGCCTGGAACGTAAGAACGCGCCGCGTCATACTCGACTCGTCACACATGTGCATGCAGGCATGGTGCTCTTAAGCATTGCTTACTTCGACAGATTGTGATATGTGCATCCTGTTGATCTCGATGTGAGGGAACCCTCCTCCTGGTGTTTCCTCAAAATCTTCTTCATAACAATCGAACAGGTCTGTGGCGTCAATTCCTACGCTGATGGTTCCCTGAACAAACACAGGACAAACAAAGGACTTTCACTTTCAATTCTGTTTAAGCTTTCTCACCGCTGTGATTGACAGGAGACGGAGTCTATGCCATCCATCCCATTAAGAAACCACAGCCAATTTTGCTCTAGACCTCGAGCCACCGTCTGGATTCAAACTCGTGATGACCCGAACAATAAGGTGAATGCTTTTTCTGTTGCTCCACCTGTGTGCTCACTTGCACGCCAAAGTTCGAGTCACCACAAGTGATTTATTTATTTTTTAATCTCACAGGTAACACTTTCAAGAACTTTAACAAGAACAGCTAGGAGCTTGACTACCTTGGGGTTGGTCCTCTGCTGTAGCCTCCTCTCGTCCCTCTCCCTCTGCAGGCGCTCGTACTCCTCCCTGATCTCCGCAGGTGTCTTCTTCCTCTCCGCCAACTTAAAAAACAGAGCACTCGACCATTTACAACATAGGCAGATGTTTGAATATCGGTATTCCTGCAACATTCATTCCTTTGTCTTACCTCCCATCCTTCTACTTCCAGGCCTTTCTTACCAAAAAGGTTGTATATGGCTCGAGCCTGGGGGTCACTAAGAACTAAGCAGAGCACAGATACCATTTCAGCATAGTTATGGGTTTAGTGCTGATTTTTTTGACAATGTAGACCTAATATACAATCTATGGATGGGGGGCGGGGGTTGGATGGTTTTATTGGACCTCAGGGCTGATTTACCTTCATAGGCCCGATGAACGAGATTGAACAGTTGCTCCGCCTTCCTCTTGAGTTCAGGGTCTCTGTGCTTGTCCGGGTGGTACAGCATGCATAGCCGCCGGTATGAGGACTTCAGCTCATCCTGAGTAGCCTTAGGATCAGGATCATGATCAGGAGTGGACAACCAATGAAATCGTCAGTGTACTGTCTAAAGACACGGGATCGTTTTTATGAAATAAGTTTAACGGCTGTATAATATATCTTGGCCAAAGAATCCGAAGGTATATCGATAGCCTAAAGAAGACGTCCTGTAGACATATAACCCTGTTCTGTTGTACTTTCTGAATCAGCTGGGATCAGAAGGTTTGGGGGAGGGGGGAGGGGGGAAATAAAGGCATCTTGTAAAATAAACTGCGCAGGAATGAAATGCGTACAGCTTCGCCGTCTCTTAACCCTTTCGTGCATAAACTATTTATACACATAATCGAGATTCTATAGATTTTCTTGTTTCATTTGACTTAAAATAGTATAAGGATTTGGATTCTGTGTGAATATCAAATATTAAAATTAAATGGATCGTCCATGAGTTAATGATCTAAAAAATAATATAAAATGAATAGGTTTTCCTTTGTCCAAACTTTTTAACATTCAAGTCTAAAATATGTAGGCAAATAATAATAATAATAATAATAAGAAGAAGAAGAAGAAGAAGAAGAAGGTGTTCAGTGGAGTTTGATGTAAAACTAAATTTTTTTTTGATTTATTGTTCATGCTAGTAAAGACAGAGAACAAATCGTCTAGACAGCTCCAGAAGGTAATTTACATCTTATATTTTCCTAAATATTAAAAAGAGCCTTATTTGACTGCACATGGGTGTGGATAAAGTGCATGAAAGGCTTTGTTTACACTCCAGACCCCAATTTGACAGCTCGATATCCTTCTTCATGAACAAAATGAAAAGATGATCTATTAATCCATCATCCATCCAGCTGCACCAGTCCTTATACGCTAGTTAAATTAAATGGTGTTTAATTAACTAGCTCATTAACTAATTAATTAACTGTTTGATGGTGAACTTCTACAGAGCTTTGTTCTTATTTCTAGGATCTGATCATGTGCTTGGAAAATAAACACTAACAAAATTAAGATTTTATTTAGTAAATATACTCAAGCTCCATTCTGAAACGTTATGATGTCCTATGAGAAGACGTCTCAGGTGCAAACACACACATACATACATACATACATACATATTCACACACGCGCGCGCGCGCGCACACATACACACACACACACACACACACACACACAAAAACTGAGGCGGATGCAGGACAAAAGTGTCATCATGTCCCGACACCGAGCTGAGAGGCGCATCTGCATGAACATCACGCCCAAAACATCTGCTCCTACCCTCTTACCTCTCTCCTCACGTTCAACAGGGAATAATAATCGTCGCTCCCTATGTCTGATTCATTTTCCATACTAGCCGCCATGTTTCCGCTGAAGGAAGCTCCGCCCACTCACGGGACATAGATCTGGCGCCGCCGCGCGCTCCGGAGCTCAGGATGCAACCGGAATCCTCAAACCCTCAAACTCTCAGCATGGGGAACATTGTGCATGGGCTGAACACTTTATTTTTTTATTTTATATTCTGTGAGAGGAATGTTCAGGGAAAAAATGGCTCTAATTGAAAGTCAAAATATGTTTTAAAAAAGCTAATAAAAAAATATTTTTTTAAAAAATGAGGGAGTGAGATTTCCAAAGGCGTTAGGGCTTTATTTTATAACATTATTTAACACAACAACAAACATCAGCAGACTTCGTCAACAAAGATTTATATTCAGCAGAGATTCGTTTAAATGGCGGTTAAAATGTATTAATTGTCAATTGTATTACATTGTCAATATGTATTGTAGAATTGAAGGTGGAAGGTTTTTTTTTTTTTTTGTACTTTTTTCTTTTCTGGGTACCTCCCTGCAAAAGAACCCCCATACTAAAGGAACAATGTATATGCAACCCCTGTACATCTTTTTCCATTGTAATAATAATAATAATAATAATAATAATAATAATAATAATAATAATAATAATAATAATAATACATTTCCTTTATCTCTATTCAAAATCAGCTCTAGAATGTTAGGAATGGGGTTGGGCCTGTAATGTTATACTGCTGATCATTCAGGATGACTTTTCTTGGCGAAAACCTGGCAACCCTCTGTCGTGCAGCGTGATTGGATGAAGCGAGAAGGCTCGCGCGGTGGAGCTGTCCGTTCAGCACCACGCGCTCCTTCAGCACTTTGCACGGAGAATGGTGCGCTGCCGTCACGGGCTCGAGCATGCAAAAGGGGACGAGCATGTAAACGGGCACGAGCATGCAAAGCGCATATAGGTCTTATGGGCCTATGCATGGCAGAATAGTGTTTCATACAAGCAGAAACAAATGAATAAATAAAATTATTCCCAGAGCATCATGTTGGCTCCTTGTGCTCCTTCTTGCATGTTCTGCCAGTTTCACATCCCCAAACAACATTTGAATGGGATTCAAATCTGGGATTTCTTCTTTTTGAGCTGTTCCTTGGTGGATTTGCTAGTGTGCTTAGCATCATTATCCTGCTGAAAGGTCCACTTTCAGTTCAACTTCAATTTTCGGACAAACGGCCTCACATCATCTTCAAGCACTCTTTGATATGATGCAGAATTCATAGTTGAATTGATGAATAAAAGCTGTCCAGTCCCTGAGGCAACAAAAAAAGTAACCCCAAATCATAACATTTCCACCACCATGCTTCACAGTTGGTATGAGGTGCTTCTCCTGAAAAAACTGTCTTTGGTCAGCACCAAACATGTCTGCTGTTACTGTGGCTGAATAATTCTATCTTTGATTCGTCTATCTTTGATTATTCTAAAAGGCCCGGTCTTTGCCTATATGCTCATTGGCAAACTGTAGTCTTGCAAAGGCTTTTTCCTGGCACGCCTCCCATGCAGGTCAAATTTGCGTAATCTCTTTCTGATTGTAGAAGCATGCACTCTGACACCAACAGTTGTAAGACATACTAGCTCCTAGCAGATCATCTGATGAAATTTTGGGGCTCTTTTAAGACTTCTTTATGCATCAGATGGTTTGCTCTCGGGCTGAAATTGCCGGGACGGCCAGTCCTGCTTGTTTGAAATCTGCGCCATTTGTAGATGATTTTCCTTAAAGTGGAATGTTGTACTTGAAATCATTTGGAGAACAGCCTTATGGGGCGGCTTTGGCGCAGTTGGTAGAGTGGGTTGTCCACTAATTGTAGTTGGTGGTTTGATTCCTGGCCCGGGTGTCTCCACATGCCGAAGTGTCTTTGGGCAAGACACTGAACCCCAAGTTGCTCCTGATGGCAAGCTGTCACCTTGAATGCCACACACTCACACATTGGTGAGCATAGCAGTTCATGCTACCATTGGCACATTTACCATTTACTTATAGGCATTGATACCTTTTTTTCTGAAGGCCTTACAGAACTCTTTAGATCTTGGCATGATGACACCACGCACCTCAATAACAAAGGGAACACCAGGCACTAGATACGAGAGGGGCATAAATAAGACCGGTTCCACCCTGCACTCCCTGAGCAGGTTGTAAACACTGGCAAGATCCTCGACTCCTGATTGTAATGTTATGGATTTGAAGGTGAGATAAATGTATGGGTGTACTTACTTTTTTCATGTGACTGTTTCATGTGATCTGTTTTTTATTCAATTAACTTGTGAAAATTACTACAAAATGTAGATTTTATGTGTCATTTGATAGAGTGTGTCAGCATTATTAATAACCACTGTTTCAAAGAGGTTCAAATGTTCACCTGTCCAAATATGTCAAAAGAAAACAACAATTTCCATAGGGTGTACTTATTTATATCTATTATTTATTTATGTATTTATTTATGTGTTCTTTTATTTATTTATTTGCACGTTTTGTTTGTTTTCTAACGCATGGAAGACGAAGAAAAATATTTTTCTTTCTTGTGTTTTTTTTTTGTTTGTTTGTTTGTTTGTTTGTTTTTTTGTTTTTTGGCTTCCCCTCCAACCGTGCACGTCCCCAACCCTCGGTGTCCTCGTGAACGCGCGTGGTACTCCCCCCCCCCACCTTCTCTCTTCCACCCCCTCCCCCCATACCGATCGCGAGGAGGAGGAGGAGGAGGAGGATGTGGCGCGCGGACGGGAAATGGCTGCCGAAAATAAGCCGGAAGGTAAGAGAGGAAAAATAACGGGATTATTATTGTTATTATTATCATTAATGCACATGTATTTTTGCGGTATATTTTTGACGCGCTCGTGATTGATCGGATTTCCGTTCAGTAAGGACGTGACGGAGGACGGAGCGCGTGATATTTTGCGCTTCCTCGCGAAAAAGCCGAAACGCTGACGAGATTGTAAGAGAAGGTCCGGCTCGGTTCTAGCTCCAGCACTCAGAGCCTTCCTACATGTGGGGGAATGAAAGGCAGGAGTTGCGCTCATTAGGAAAGAAAGAAATGGAGGGGAAAGTGAATAGGTTGTGTGTTGTGTGTGCAGGGGTTGTGTGTTGAGCCTGTGTTTATAGTACTGGTGTGGTGTTATTGTTATTGTTGTTAGTGTTATTATGATTATGATTATTATTATTATTCGTGTTCTTGATTGAAGGAATGAACTGAAAGGCACAGAGGCACGTTAGAGGGATGAAAGCGTGCTAAGGGTTATTAAACAGAGGATATTACTCTCAGTGTGTGTGTGTGTGTGTGTGTGTGTGTGTGTGTGTGTGTGTGTGTGTGTGTGTGTGCGTGCGTGCGTGCGTGCGTGGAAAACCGGGAATGAAATGACCTCGCTTATGATGTGATGGGATTCCTTCACACTGCCACCCTTCATCCTCATCCTCATCACATATCATCTTCCTTATCCTGGTTTCTCACACAGAGGAGAGGAGAGGAGAAGAGGAAGGGAGAAGAGGAGAGCAGAGAGAAGAGGAGGGGAGACGAGCAGAGAGGAGAGAAGAGGAGAGAAAAGAGGAGAAGAGAGAGGAGAGGAGAAGAGAGGAGAAGAGGAAAGGGGAGGAGGAGAGCAGAAAGGAGAGAAGAGGAGAGGAGAGGAGAGAAAGAGAATAGAAGGGAGAAGAGAGAGGAGAATAAGGGGAGGAGAAAGAGAATAGGGAGGAAGAGGGAGAATAGAGGGGAGGAGAATAGAGGAGAGGAGAAGAGAGGAGAGGAGAATAGAGGGGAGGAGAAGAGAAGAGAGGAGAATAGAAGGGAGGAGAAGAGAAGAGAGGAGAATAGAGGGAGGATAATATAGGACAGGAGATGAGAAGAGAGGAGAGAAGAAGGCACTGTAAAGTGAAACTGTTCCTCAGGTTTCGGATTATGGAGGCTGTTATGATATGTGATGTGTTGTTGTGTGATGTTATATTCTCTGATGTTGTGTGATGTGATGTGTGATGTGATGTTGTGTGATGTGTGATGTGATGTTGTGTGATGTGTGATGTGATGTGTTGTTGTGTGATGTGTGATGTGATGTTGTGTGATGTGTTGTGTGATGTGTGAAGTGGTTATGTTGTGTGATGTGATGTGTTGTTGTGTGATGTGTGAAGTGGTTATGTTGTGTGATGTTGTGTGATGTGTGGTGTTGTTGTGTGATGTGTTGTGTGATGTGTGAAGTGGTTATGTTGTGTGATGTGATGTGTTGTTGTGTGATGTGTGAAGTGATGTGTGATGTGATGTGTTGTTGTGTGATGTGTGAAGTGGTTATGTTGTGTGATGTGATGTGTTGTTGTGTGATGTGTGAAGTGATGTGTGATGTGATGTGTTGTTGTGTGATGTGTGAAGTGGTTATGTTGTGTGATGTTGTGTGATGTGTGGTGTTGTTGTGTGATGTGTTGTTATATTGTGTATCACGTCACCTTTAAAAAAAAAAAAAAACACTCGATGCGATGTACAGCGATGTACTACTAAAACGTCACTGATTTCCCCCTCCTCCTCTTCCTCCTCCTCCTTTCTCTACATCTGTGACTAAACACGGCAGCTGGCTGTCCTTAGTCTTCCTTTTTCTCCTCCTCCTCCTCTTCTTCTTCTTCCTATTTTGAAATTGAATCATCTTTCTTTGATTAGCTTTTAAAAAATTAGGTTCGTTTTTTTTTTTTTTTTTGTTTTTTTTTTCGTCCGTTAAATCCGTTTAAATTTCAAAACTATTGACAGCTCTGTGTGCACGCGCGATAGAGAGACCGTTACAGAGCGAAGCCCCGCACGCGCGTTTTCACTTGGATTTGTGGAAGATAGAGCGCGCGCGAGAGAGAAAAAACAACCCCAAAAAACAGCTGAAACTGACGAGGCAGCAAAATGAAAGGTATGTTTGTTTATTTTAGACAATAAAAAGAAATCCAAATAGCTATAAATATGAGCGAGCGGAAGTCGGAAATAAGAACTGAAGCGAGTTTTCCAACGAACTTTAGGTCGTATTAAGGAATTTAACGGCAGTTAATTAGCCTAAAAACACTCCCGAAAAAAACGGTGTTAGCATGTTGCATTTATGCTAAGCTAGCACAAGCTATAAATTTGAAGTATGGAGTATGCTGTTTGTCAGAAAATTATTATTATGATGATAATGATGATGATGATGATTATTATTATTATTATTATTAGTAGTAGTAGTAGTAGTAGAATTACTATCGTCGTTTTGTTTATTTCAGGGTTTGTTTACATTACAGAAATGAAAGTATATAAGCTTATTATTAGTCTGGAAATAGTGAAAAGCATGGATAATATTGCGTGTACATCCTCCCAATCATCACTCGTTATTTGAACGGAAATGACCACAAGATGGAGACAAAGTCAATTTCAAATCTTCCCTGTGCTAAAAATAAGCGCCCATTTATAGCTTCACTGATGATAAATGCTGTATAGTGCACTGAGGTTTCATTTCCATCGGGAAAATACGGGCCGGTAGCTCATTCTCCCTACTGAAATTACACCTCATATAAAACACCCCTATTTCATATAGATGTATATATGAAATAGATGTGTTTTGATCGAAACCATTCAGACCGAGGTGTTGCAATGTGTTCTGGTTAGTCAGAGGGTCCGTGACTGCGTAGATTTGGTCAACATTTAGGCATTCAGTAGCTTAAGTAAGTACTTCATTTTCAAGCGCCATTCAGTGCTTCAGGTTTGGAGAGCTCCACCAGGGGGCGATATCGAGCTGCGTTCAGATCCACAGCACCTACAGTATAGTATGTACGTTGTGTTTCCATCAAAAGAGCGGCTTGGGTAGTGTTGGCGAGGTTGTCGGAAGAGTTCTCTCACACTCGTGTTGATTTTACACCCATGACACCTGGTGTCTAGCTTCCTAAAGAACAATTGGCAGGGAAACTAGAAAAGACGGCACTTTAATTTCATTCGATTAATGGTTCTGCTGAGAGGTATACACATCCATACGGTGCCTAACCTTGATAACGGTACCGTTTGGTGGCATGTAACGTAGCATAAAGAAAGGCTTATTTTTAATTCCTTTTTTTTTTTTTACCAAGAGGAGACCTGTTTTGACCTTAGTAGAAGTAAACTGTGTCGTGCGTTAGTATCTGTCAGTCTTTTTGTACTTGCGCCTTGTTTCCTAGATCTTCTAGTCTTTTTGTTCTACGGATACCATCGTTCTTACACAGGAAGCGTTATTCTCCAGCGGTCCTTGCATCCTTGCAAACGGCTGGAGATGTTACAAGGATCCATGCACCTTCCTTCATCCCTTAGATGTCTTTAGAGTTTTGTTCTTGAACTTATCACGGGCCGAGAAACTTCCCGTTCCCCCCCTTCTCTCTCTCTCTCTCTGTCTCTCACACATTCAGTCAGTTCTGTACTCCGCAGAGATACCCAACCAGCATATTCCCGAGCTGGGAATTGAGAAGGTCAGGACAAAGCGTAGAGTATATCCTACATCCTGCACACATCCACGTGTATATTTTATCAGCAAGGCGAAATCTTCAGGCGGTAGCTGTTGTGTAAAGATGAACTCCTTGGGGAAGCGTGATCAACGGCTGTGGTTGATAAACAGCAGCCGCTGTTGATAGCAAACTTATCAGGTTCTTATCTCTGGGATATAACTGGCGCAGACTTTAAATTGTGCTGGGTGAATCAGCTCTGCAATTTTGTTCAACTAATTGAATTTAGTGAGGCTGCTATGGATTAAAAGATGGCTGCTCTCTCTCTCTCTCTCTCTCTCTCTCTCTCTCTCTCTCTCTCTCTCTCACTCTTTTACATTCTCTCATGCTTGCTTGATCGCTCTGCGTTAGGGAAAAAAAGTCGTACTTGTTCTTAAGAGTCCTGAGAGTTGGTTTCATGGATTGGTTCAGCCGACCAGAGGGAGCGGGGGTGTAGTAGCACAAAACAGCTTCATTATGTCTTAATTGGCCTATTATTTTGGTTGCAAGTTGGTTGTTTTTTTTTTTGAGTAATTGTTTAAGAAACGTTCATGACCTATACTTTGGCTAAAAGAAGATAAATCTTTTTCGTAAATATTAGAATAGAATAGAATAAATATTCGTACATTGCTTTTAACAAAGGACATTTATAAAAGAAGTTTATTTCTAATGGGCAAGGTGGTGAGGAAGGAACCTTAAGAGGAACCTTATGGGGAACCCATCCTCAGCCGGGTGACACCAGATATTGCGATTGTAAACCTTTCCCATGCCTTTTCCTTATCAAAATAATGTGGAAAAAACATACACACAGTTATTTAAACCCCCCCAAAAATGATAAACCAGCATTTAATTACAACAGAACTTCTTAGGACTAGTTCACACTGCACTGATAGACGCAGACTGATGCCGACAGACACGTTTGTTGGGTTTAATCGGAACAGCATGTTAACCCTGTCGGCGTTGGTCGGTTGTTCAACGTGTTCAATCAGAGTTTGTCGGTCGTGGAATGTCTGAGCAATGTGGAAAGATTTCCCAACAAACTCTGATGTAATCCGACCTGGGCACGAACCGTCGCCATGATGACGAGGCAAGTGTCCCTCCCTGTGAACTTGACAGAAACGAAACCCCGTGCGCTAGGCGCTAAACCGTCGTCATAGGTAAAACAGCAGATTTCTGGTCGAATCTGAGAGAAGAGGATAAATGACGTCTCGGTGTGTTATTTAATTAAAATTGGTCATTTCGACCCCTGATGAGTCATCTGATGAATCATCTGCTCCTGTGTTGTGGTTTTAATCGATCGGGATCGTACACTAACTGCACACCGTTTTCCGTACTGTGTTACGTGATGTAAGAAGTGAAATCGCGACAAATGTTTATAACGTACATTTGCGTAAAAAAATATATTGTCCGTAACGTAACTATGACGTAATAACGGTCTGAGCTTACCACAGAGCCAGGCTTAAGACGTCTTTCTCTGAGTGGTTGAAACTGCTCGGGGGACAAAACCGAGCAAAATTCCAAACGCTCCGTACCTCCTCTCTCGCAGGTCTGTGTGTGAGCGTAAGTAAGCGCCCTGTCTCTCACGTCCCAACAGCCATGACTTCACCCACGACCTCTTTCACTTCACACGTCGTCTTTTCAGGGAGGAACGACACGTAAAGACGCTAGTAATAATAACTTTTTTATTGTGGTAAAAATAAAAACCAGTCAACCTTTTTAAACCAGTCTGAGTGGCCGTATAAAAGTTTAAAAGTTGGTGTGTTTTGGGGCAGTGTGAACACCACATTAGTGTTTCCCAACACTAGAAATCTTACACACTTTTAAAGGTTGGTGATTTTCGGCGTCTGTCGGTGCAGTGTGAACCAGGCTTTAGTTTACTCAGTGTTTTGCTAATACTTTCTGCTTGGGACTAAATCTTACCTTACTGAACAAGTTGCACTGTTGTGTTGACTAATAAAATAAAACTGGCCCAATACATTTTAATGCTTAGAGCAGAATGTTACATTTTCAAAAAAATTTTTTTATTATTTTTTACAAAACTTTTGTAAATCATTTTTGAGAGTCTATTAATAACATGTTCTTGTTTACTAAGTAAGATAAACGAGCTTGCTAGTACCTTGCTGGTTGTAAGTAGTCTAGGTTAGGTTTCGTTACCCTTAGACAAGCATGAGCTGGTCGATCTAATGACCAGCTAAATCATATCAGCTTCCGGGATTCAAGTGTACAGGGATGTACCAATCAGGATGGCTTAGGCAAGTTGTTGTCGTCTGAGCGTTAACATTGTAAGCTCTCTCTCTATCTCTCTCTCTCTTGCTCTAAACACATGCACAAAACTATCATAGCTACAAACCCAAGACCCCAAATGACACCAAGATACAGTGAAACTGTATCAAGTCGACAGAAAGCAGTCTGAAGAGCCTCAAATGAAACTCTTCAAGTTTAAAAGTTTAGCCATCTAACCTGCTGACTCTCAGTGAAGTCTGGGATGCTCGTCATTCATCATTAGCACGCTACGAAAAGGATACCAAAAATCCCAATCTTTAAACCACCATTTTGTTGAAGGCGTTGTCTGTATCCGTGTTTATGTTGCTTGAACGAATGACCAATCTCTTTATCAATCCATCCATCCATCCATCCATCCATCCATCTTCTACCGCTTACTCCTTCTTCAGAGCCTATCTCAGGAAGCCAATCTCTTTATTTTCAGTAAATATTTTTTTAGTGCTATATATCTATCTGATAATTCACTCGTATTACACCAATGACGGAGTGAGATCTGTTTTCCTGCGCAATATGCCACATTTCATCTAACAGCAAGATATTTTCAATGGCCTTCTGACCTTCACAACAATAAACCCCAGTCAGGCTTTATTTGTACATGGCCGTGTGATGTAGTCACATTGTGTAACATCTTGTCTCACTTATCTGGTCATTTTTGTTTTTTTGAAAAAAAAAACAGAAAGTCTTTAAATGAGAAACATAGCAGAATATCTTTCCTGGATTGAAAAAGGAAACCGAACATTTATTCCCCAAAAGAGCAAAAAGTTAAATCGATTTGTCCACCTCGAAACGTCAAGTTGTCACCATTCACATGAGCGTAATTCGAATGTTGCTAAATGAAAGGAAAAAAAACACGACATGCAAATTTTTATTGCGTGTTTGCTGTTTTCTGGTGCTGCTGTTGTGCAGATGTTAAGCGAGTCTGAGATAAGGGTTTAGGTTGATTTGAATTGAGTAGGAGCTTGTCCTAAAGTATTTATAGTAAATAATTGCTGACTAAGTGAGTGTAAAAATAAAAAAAGTTAGATAACTAGTATGTACTGTGTGTGTGTATATATATATATATATATATATATATATATATATATATATATATATATATATATATATATATATATATATATATATATATAACAGCAACAACTCTGAAGATGCTTGGTGTTCCTTTGTATTTTTGTGAACTTTTCTGCATGACAAACAAGTAATGCATTACCTATCACAATATATTACTTTAAACCAAGGATTAAGGGTATGTTTACGAGTTAAAAAAAAACAACATGTAGCCAAGAAAATGACATGTTTGTACTTAGAGAACCTGGCTTCATTTTTCCCTCCCCCGCTGTGCCGCCCATAGGACTGAAGAGAATTCGTAATGCAGATCGAATGTACAGAACTTCTGTCAGCTACGCCAGCCACACTGCTTCTAAGGGTGTCCGAGATGACACAGACACCAACAGTAAGAGAGCTGGCTCACTTTCACACTGCATCCCTAAAAAAAAAAAGAACAACCTCCAAACATTAAAGCGACACATCATTTGCATCACGTTCACGCATTCGAAATCATGCTAATTCCCTCATTTCAACGTCGTTGAGAAGCTCGCATGTAGCTACTGTATAGGTCTGTCAGCAAAAGCCACATAGTAAACGGTAAAAATCACGCCGTAATCGCACCACAGAAACGAAAGAAAGAAAGAAAGAAAGAAGTAGGTGTAATAGATTTGAACAGATGTAAGCGTAATACGTTTACTGGAGTGTAGCGTTCAGCTAATGGAATCAAATCGATGAAGCTGAGTCCCCATTATGCAGGAGCTGTGTTCAAAATAACCTAGCACTCTGTGGCTCTGTGGGTGACTTCTTCTTCTGCTTTTTTTGAGAGAGAGAGAGAAAGAGAGAGGGAGTGGGTAAATAGGCGAGTCCTCTCTTGGTGGATCTTTTTTTTTTTTAAGCGAGGACTTCATTGTCATTCAGCTTCATTACAGATCATGTTTATTCATGCATGGCCATGGTGCACCGGAACGCGCAGCATATTTTTGGAGGCAGCAGTTCATTGTCATGCCTAATCAACACACAGCACACTCTGAGCAGAGCCCAGGCATCAGCTTGCATGTGTGTGTGTTTGTGTGTATGTGTGTGTGTGTGTGTTTACTTTTTACCCCCAGCTCAATTTCTTTCATCCAGTGGTTCTGAATGTCTTTGCCGAGTGATCAAACCGTTTCCAAGAGACGCTTGTTTAAACAGTGGCCAAATGGCAAAAAGGTTCCTCTGCCTAGCTGTTAACAAGCTCCACATCATAATTAGCGACTTCTTAGATACACTTCTTCTGCGTTTCTTGCTGTGTTGGCGTTTAAGTCGCTTTAAGGCTCAGTTTTCAGGCTGACAAATCAGATGTAGTACTAAGACACAGTCGATAGAGTACAGAGTCTCTTTGTATACGTCCCGAATGAAATTCACCTATCATGTTTCGGTGGCCGCTGACACTTTATTGTGATCCATGACGTTGAAACAGAGCCAGATCAGAGGCCAAGTAGCAGGTCATTTGCTTCTTTAACCAGAGCTGTGATGTGAGGCGTAAACCCTGTCAAAAAGATTACATGTATGAGCTACAACCTTGACAGTGAAGTGGAGGTTTATGCAGGGCCTGTGTTTTGTCAGATAGGTCCGATTTATTTATTTAGTTTTTAATAACTGTGAGGTTAAAAGATTTAACTACACGGCCAATGCCGAAAATGAAGTATTGTTTGTAACAAAGGTTCAGTTGGCTCTGGTTGTATAGGTCTTGTGTATTTTTCTCAAGAAGTACCTGGACCCCAGTCAGCCTGGTTGCTTTACTTTATTTGGAAAAGCATCAGAATTCCGAGCTTCTGTCCTTGTGCTTATGTTAGATCTTTTAATCCAACATTGGAAATCCACATATGTACACGGTTATTAACTAATAGCATCAACATGTAATTAGACAACACTAGCCTGAGCTATTCTTTGTCATTTTATTTTATTTTATTTTATTTATATTATTCAAATATTTTATGGCAGGAGAGTCAGGAGACAAGACAAAGCGGGACCATGGAGACTGAGAAAGTCAGATCTTTTCTTTTACTTATCTTTCTCTTTTTCACAAGGGTGACAGCGCATTTATTCAGTCTCATATCCGACCCGAAACCCCCGTTCCTCAAACAGTTCATCAGCTGTGACACTATTTTTTAGATTTTTTTCCCAAAATGCCGTAGCAATTAATAGAAAACTCTTTGCCTCAACGATTACACAAATTGGTGGAACAGTGTATTTAATTGAGATACATAGAATAGTCAAAAGATTTATTCGCAGCAGAAAGGAACAAATGATATGCTGGAGCATTTATGCTCAGAAAGGAAGAGAAGAAAGGCGGCGTAGCTCTGCGTTTAGCTCTTTGATTCGAAGTCGAGAGGAGCGACCGTTTGGAATAGACTACGTCGAACCCTGTGAAGCATTTGGACTCCAGTGAAATTTCTGTCTTTCACTAGTACACTCTATTTTTTTTGTTGTTGTCACTCCTAGAATGATTAAACTACTAGTTTCTAGTACTGATCGCTTGTCTATGGATGTGCTACTGTACATCTGTAAGAGAAACAAAGGAATCAGAAGACCTCTGATATAAAGTCGATGTCTGTTATAAAATGCTTTGGTATAAAGAGAGAGAGAGCGAGAGAGAGAGAGAGGTGAGAGGACACATTGTTCACCAGCAGTCTAAAGTGCATTTTGTATGCATAGCTTAGCTCTTTATCCATTTGTATTCATACACTCATTTGCATGATTGACTCCATGTGTATTTGAGTATTCTCATATCTCCTGTCTTGACGAATGCTTCCGTTAACGAACGCTGCCTGGATTTACTCGTTGTCCGAAAGTAAGATACGGACTGGTACCCCGTCCTCGCTACAGCATGCCCACGTAAGCAGCTTTTTCCACACAACCTAACGTCCCGAAATCAAAACTGCACAGTGTTATCAAGACATACGTTTTTATGTTTCTACGAATTAAAGCTGAACATTCCCGCGTGCATGCGTAATTCCTGTAGCTGTCTTATAAAAGATGTAGTTCATTCCGCTACACCACTAAATATTCGATTTATAAGACCTCAGATTTCGACGTCCCCAGAGCGCGTACATTTAACGCATTCGATTCGATATCCGATCGGCGAAACGAGCATTTATTGAGCAACTGCATATTTGATCACTGCATGAAAAGAACAGATGGATCACCTCTAGGAAAGGTAAATAAAACTGTCTGACACAATCAGGGAAATTTAGCATTTAAGCAACATAAGTGTAAACAAGATATTATCTACTCATCCGGCAGACGGCTGATATCCATGGCGTGGCGCATCAAAAGGCACCGACGTGGTCACCGATGATAACGGAGGACGGAGTCAGTAAAGGAGCAGCATTATTACAGAGAACAATAGAGCAATCGCTGCTTTGATTGGTATCGATCTTCGGGCGGATGAACTGAAATTGAAACTGACCGGCATGACCTGAAACACAGAAGCGTTCCAAACAATGTCATGGTTCTGCCTGTAAGGACTCATGCTAAAATCCATGTTAAAACAATGCATTGTAAGTTCAATGGAAATCGATGACCGGTGAGGAGAAAAATATAGGTTCTACCTATCATTTTTTTACCATTAAATTTTTTTAACTACACCTCAAGTTCTCAGTCAAGCGTTTGTTGATCATGCTATGCTTAGGGTTTTCATATGGTTTATACACGCGGTTTTCTGTCAGCTTCACAACCTATCCAGGAGACTTCCTCACGATGCATATCATAGCACACACACAAAAAAAAGTTGAAAGAGCATCCCTTGACATAAAGGCAGAGCAGGAGAACACTATTGATCCAGAATCTGTTTTTTCCCCCTTTGTCAGCCCCTCGGCTATCTGGAGTGATGCCTGTTCAGCCTGTCACGACAAATACACTAAATCGCACCAGATTGACATCTGATACACGTCTCAGACTAGCACCCACATTCAGATTTTCCTAACACCAGATGACCCGGAGACGGACCAGGCCGTAGGTCAGTTCGAGCGTCTGCCCCTTTCCTAGGACGTGCGAATAGAATCGCTCTGACGCCTTTCATCGCCCTAGATCCTCAGACAGACCCTCCTAGTCTATTTCTAGCCACAGTTCAGTCAAACTAGAAAGAATCCAGTACTAAATCAATTTCGCCAGAGTCCAAGGCTTTGAATCATTCTCTAATTCGATTGACATTTTATTGTTCGCAGCTCTGGGCGGTTTTTATTTTATTCCGCAGCCGAGAATATAAACTGCATTATTTGGTCGAATTAGTTTATGTATTTTCATAATTTATTCAGGAGCCTGGTGGATCAAGCTCGTGATGTTTTTTTTTTCCTGAGCCAAGCCCTACTATGCTAATATGCTTGATGCTTCAGTGCACACTCTTGATTGTAACTTCAGCCCTCTTCTACTATGACTGTCACTGAATTATAGTAACACACGTCGTGGCTTTTCAGAGGGATGACAAATTACAGGATCTACAGTATGTGTGTGTGTGTGTGTGTGTGTGTGTGTGTGTGTGTGTGTGTGTGCGGGGGTGTATTTGCATTATTATCTCCATGTCTCCATTTGGCTCACCATTAGATAACATATTGTGGGTGTGACTTAGCAGCGTCTGCACGTTCACCTTTCGTCCTTTCCAAATTACCATATAGACAACTACACTACTGGTATTTATGTAACCTGTACGTACGTGGGGGAATAAATGTGTAGGAGATGTTTGATGTCTAGGACCGAGGTTTTTAGCGTAGGTTTTTAGAGTCCTGAATCCTATAGAGTCCCACAAAAAGAACACAAAGTAAAGACAGAAAAAAGAAACACTCTTTGCTCTGCCACTCTTTAATAAGCGTCTCAACACCAACCTGACTAATACAAGTAAGATTAGCTGAAGTTTATCAGCGCTGTGATAAATTAACATGCAGACCCATCTCTTTCCCTGGCTGCCTGGAGCTGCTGTGCAATGAGCCTTTATTTCTGTCACATTAATTTTATTTGGGAAAAAAAAATGAAGGAAAAAAATTCTAAATTTCCCCAGATACCCTTTAATATCTGTATTGGGAGCATTAAGTGCTGCTTGCCCCAGCATTTTCTTGCTGTCTTTATTGTAGAAAGTTTTCTAATTAACTGACAGCTATCTCACTCATGGGGTTCGATTCTTTCTCCTTTTAATGTAAGTATGACAGTTTTACAGGTATAAAAATATATTAAGAGGCTACTCTGAAAAAAAGAAAATATTAACCATAGCTATAATCTGTCATAAACATGTCTACTTGAATCCCACAGCAAGAGTGTGGTAATTTCCAAAGCTCCCAGTTTGAATACTGGCACAATTCCCACATGATGATGTGCCTCAAAGGTGCCAGTAATTTTACGGAAGTCTGCCCCCCCCTCCCCCCGCAATGGAAAAGAAAGAGAAAAAAGGTAAATGAGACTTTATATCTCAGAATTGCGAGTTTAAATCTCACAATTCGGACATTTTTTCTTGCAAGTATATATCGCAAATGATCATGTTTAAACACCACTAGTTGATGTCTGAAATTGTCACCAGGTTGGGTGCCAATTTCTAATTTTTAAAACGTTCAGCCTAATGGAAGATTTTATTATGATGTTATTTAGACACCTGTGAGTTTTTTATTCTGTTTTTATATACATTTTATGTTCTGGATTGTTTTAAAACCAGACAAATAACAGTTCTTCGAGAAATGTTCATTATGCAACAGACGGGTCACAGACAGATCTTAAAGTCACACGGTTTGACTTTTTACTTCCCTTCAAGTTTTACTCTAGTTAGTTACACACTATTTAACAAGTCATCTGGAATTGGTGACTTTTTCAGCCCTGCAAGCCTGCAATGTAACGAGAAAATAAAAGAAAGGACCTTGTAAACACCTCGTTCTTTTAGTCCCGTCTCTCTAATTTGGCCTTCTGAACAATTATGTACAGTATTAGTGATACGTTGAAAATAATCGTGAAAGAGCACCGAAAGTCAGCAGATTACAGTTCACACTTTGACAATCACTATAACAAAATGCTTATGACAGGTGAAGCAGCAGAAATCCGTATTTGCAAACACGGCGTCAGAAAAAGGCATCAGCCCTGACGATGGAACGGAAAAAGTAATGGCTTTTATCAAAATCTGACTCAGCACTGATGACTTTTGGGAAGTCACCGTGTCCATTCTTTTCCTTTTTAATACAGTTACCATGACAGAAGGCTGGTTTCAAGCCAAGCTGCGCGTGCAAACAGTGCAAAATCATTACAGAAGGAGGATTTGCAGTAATCCTCAGAGGGGACACACAGGAGGACAGAGCCCTGCCGTGTTTGCCCAGAACGGACAGATGCTTTGCTCGTCAGTTTGGATGAATTTCTTTTTAGCCTGTCATAGTATGTTTTGGTTTAAAGATCTCGAGTTACCCTGAAAGAATTTTCGACGTCAGAATTAACAAGAGGAGCGGGACAGGAGCTTCGCCAGGTCGACAGTTCGATCCTGAACTCGGGTTACTGTCTTTGTGGGGTTCTTCCCGTGTCCACACGAGTTTCCTCCGACCTCCGCAAACATGTCGGTAGGTGGACCGGCAGCTCTAAATTGGCCCTAGGTGTAAATGTATGTGAACGCTGCAACAAATTTCAGTCTAATCTATCCAGGGTGTATTCCTGATGCCATTTTCACTCCCAGTGTTCCCGGGATAGGCTCCGGATCCAGCTGACCCTGCCTAACATACAGCGCTTAATGAAGGTGAATAGAAATATGAAGAAAAAGTGGTGTAATTTAGATAAGTCCTGTGTGAATTTTATGAGGAGAGATTATTATTGATTCAGGTCTTACAGAATACACTGATCACCCTTTTGTGTGCTCGGGAAAGCCTCTGGCAGATGATTTGTCATCCAAAGAACGTTCCCCTAAGTTACTACTGTGCAACCATACCATGCTGGCTGGGGTAACACCATCTGGTGGAAAAGCATTACGACCGATTCGTAACAATTTTTGATGGAATTAACTCCCCTTGTACCTTGTCTTATTTCGAGCTCTCATTCTCCAGCCTAACATCAAGCCGTGCAAATACCATTCCATCTTCAGCCTCATCTCCACAAACAATAGCAGGTTTCCGTAATCACTTAATCACCTTTATCCTCACTTAAGGTCCAGGAACTAATTAGTTTACTAGATTCTTTCATTTTGTAGAAGTTGTAAAAGAGGCGTGATGAGATGAGGTGAGACGGGACGAGAGCTTCCCACGTTACTCTAACAAACCCAGGACTCTCTGATTTAATTTGGGATTTGAAAGGAAGGTTTGATGTACATTTATTATGCATCCTCTGTTTTTCAAAGTCATGGAAGTAACGCAGATGAAGTACGAGACACGGGCCGGATGCAGACACCACACTGGCATTAGCGCTGAGCATGCATTGATCTTCATGTAGAGTCCCCACGCGCTTGCCTACATAAATACACTCGCTAAATAAACGAGTCAAGAGAAATTAGTTTTCTTCATCAACGCCCAGCATGTGAAAGTTTCGAATTTGCTAACAAATGTATAATTGAGTATGGCGAAGACTGTATACGTACTGTCTGTATATGGTATACATATGGGTCCTTTCACAGATCCTCCATTACTAAATACCTTCACTGTATAATTCTTCTTGTCATCTCTAAAGCAGACACTTCTTCAGGCCTCTTTTGGGCTGTGTGTATGTTTGTGTGTTGGCGTTTACATGTGTGTATGTGTACACATGCTGTGTGGGTGCTGTCGCGTTCTTTCATTCTTTTTTTTTGCCCCCCCCGTCCATCATGTTTGGTTGGATGGATGGTGTCTGGAAGACGGTTGTAGCACTGTGATTAAAATTCATCCCTAAGGTCACAGTCTTGAGTGTCAGCATAATTTAAAAGCTTTCTTGCTTCAATTCAGACCAACGAGAGTAAACGGTAGTCCATGGAATGAGTCTATCACTCTGCCAAACCCACTGAAAAGGAAGCGGGGCGCAAGGGCGACGGAGAAATGGGAGGTTGCCAGATATATAGACCGTCCTTAATTACCCTGTAAATAAGTTGCTCGCTTGTCTCGTCCTTTTATCATTCTCATTGTGTTGCCCTTTGTTAAGCTGAATGTTTTTGCACTGATGAAGCGCCTAGCCAACTTTAAAAGAGATTTTTTCTCTCTCTCTTTCTATCTCTCTCTCTTCTCTATCTATCATGAAAACACAGATTTGTAAAGCTGTATCAAGAGCGATCAGATCAGTAGCAGCAAGAAAACAGATCAGTAGCCTCAATTTTTGTATCCATGTAATTAGTTTTTTATTTAAAAAAAAATATTTAAAAGAAGAGAAAAAAAAGTCTAAACGATAGTTTCTCTTGTAAAACATGCGCTTCATGAACCTCGATGCTGTAACTATAGTGCATGCTTCTCTTTCTGTATCTTGCTACCTGTTGCACTACACACACCAACGAGGTTGGTGGTAGAAAGGTTTTTGCTAGCTAGATTAATTAGCGCGCACGGATAACGACCGATCTTTTCAGAAACATTTCTGGATTCCCAGATTTTCAGTATCAGTATCGGAAAAAAATAAAACACTGGTATCCTGCCATCTCTAATGATCAAGTACACGTTCGTTTCCTTTAGTCCTGTATTTACTGCAGTAATCATTATTAGCGAATTATGTGGAGAGATGTTGTTGCATTATGCTAGCAACGTCTTTTTTTGCTAGGTCATTTCGAAACTTGGGTAGCAAACGAATTCATGCAGGTGATATACCGTATAACTGTGTACATGACAAATAGACATTTAGAAACCGGAACGTTTTGTCCACTTCTGGGACTTGTGAAGTTATGTCAAGTTAAAAGATAGATAGTCAGTTAAAAATAAAAGAAACGTTAGACCATTGTAGCATTTGAGTTATTTCAGTGCATGTTCCTAATGTACATTGGACAGGACCGTGTGACTGAAGTATATTATTTTAAAGATTAGGATTCATTATTGAAAACACTAGAGCGTAGCCTTCAGACTTGCTCATCTGCTGGTCTTGCTACAAAACTGTAAATTATTCACTCAGCACACAGGTAAAGCACGAACAGATCCCAGCGTCGAAGTTTCAAGTCACCTAACCTTCACCGTGTACCTCTCTCCCCTGGCTACCCGTTTGTTCTTAAACCCACAGTCTGAGCGCTAGCCCAGCCGAATTCCCAGTGGACTCGCTATCTTCATCTGTAGCTTCACTTTCTCTCCCTGTCCAATGTCTTTATGCATTCGTAGAGGACACACTCCAGTCCATTTCTGTCTCACATGTACTCTCACTCACTCACTCACTCACTCACTCACTCAATCACTCACTCACTACCACAATTTTAATTTATTTTTTTATTTTTTATTATTCATAAGCAGGCTCAGCACGCAATGTGGAGCTTCCTTCTCCCTAAGGGCTAAACATTGACTTCCTTAAGAAGCCCGAGCCTTTGATTCAAACGGTTATCAATAACCTTGAAATGCTTTTGCGTTGTCACCCAATTTGCTTGTTATGTATTTGAGTGTGCACTCTTGCATGATAAGATACTAGGAGAAGAAATATTATTATAGTTTTTAGAACAAAAAACAAAAAAAATAATGCAGTCACAGCTGAGAGGTTGTACTCACCTTGTGCCTTAAATCTGTTCCGTTTCACTTCACTACAATACAGCTTCTTTTTTTTGTTACGTTTGCACGTTATTCTTTAATTTTTTTTGTGGGTCATGTCTGCTCATTTATAACAGGGATTTTTTGGGAAGTATTTTGAATCTTAAGGAAAACAGAATGTTTCCTTTCTAAGCTTTCCTCCTGTATTCAACCAGTAATTTTCAGATGAGTGTGTTTTGATGTGTAAGAACAATTAGTGTTATATGTATCTTCGAGTGATATTTAGGAACACTGGGGTACACCAAGAAAATCATTTAGGGTTTGTTTTGTTTTTTTGTTTTTTTGGAGCACAGTGTGAATGTTCTGCTTCTTTTTTTTTCTCTCCAGATGAACATGGACATTTGAAAATCTACCTGCCTAAGAAGCTGCTTGAATGTCTGCCCAAATGCTCCTCCCTGCCCAAGGAGAGACATCGGTGGAACACCAATGAGGTAAGGGAAGCTCTTCTGTATACGCCTCTCCTCCACTGTTCAGAAGGTTGGACAGATTTCAGATCAGAGTGCCATACAGGGCACATGTTTATGTTGTAAGCTCGTGTACGGTGACTGAGGAATGGGAAGAACACAAAATACTGCTATTATTATTAGTAATATTAACACCAGTACTCCTGCTATTATTACTCCTCCAAATACTACTACTACCACTACTACTACATATCTTACTCCTACTTCTACTGCTATTAAAATGAATACACTACCACTATTACTCCTCGCCTTTTCTTGTGACTACTACAGCTAATATTAATATTACTACTATTACAGCTACTACTCCTACTAAGAGCAATACTACTACCACCACTTCCTTAATAATAACTAAAAAAAAAACTACCTACTACCTTCTTACCACTACTACTACTAATAATAATACTGCTATTACTACTACTAATACTAATATTATTATGTCTACTATTACTAATATTGATAAAATTATTATCTGTAATATTAATATTACTACTATTACTACTACTAACAATAATACTGCTATTACTACTACTCCTACTAATATTATTATGTCTACTATTACTAATATTAATAAAATTATTACTGGTAATATTAATATTACTACTATTACTAGTACTCCTACTATTAAGATCAATACTACTGCTACCACTACTATTTCTCCTCTACCATTCTTTTTACTACTACTCGTATTGCCACTATTACTCCTCCTCTTACTATTACTACCACCACCACTAATACTACTACTATTACTACTACTACTATTACTACTATTACTACTATTACTACTACTACTGTACTACTACTAATACTACTACTATTACTACTACTACTACTACTACTACTACTACTCTACTGTACTACTAATAGTACTATTACTACTACTTCTACTACTACTGCTACTAGTGTTACTCGTCCTGATGCTAAAGAAGAAATTTTCGGGGCTACACCCCCCAATGCCCGTACCAGCATATGCCCGTGATTCTACCACTAATATTACTCCACCTCCTCATATTACTATAACCACTACTACTGCCACCACTACTACTACTACTACTACTACTACTATTAATAATAATAATAATTTCATGTGAAATCTGGATTTGTTATTGGCCCATTGATGCGAATACAATATAGTTATAAGGATTTGAGTTTCACGGTAGCAATTATGAAAGACACACTTACCACACTTACTACAACATGTATACAAATGAGGCAATTTTATAAATAAGTAAAGACATGATTTTGTTATCGTCTGGAAATGCATATATTCTGAGCACAGTCCAAAAAGTAATAATAAAATCCATTCCGGTATTCTACTCTAATTATATTCAAAAGAGTATTAAAGGATTTTTTTTTTATTGCAACAGGTTTAATATTAATATTACCAAAACAAACATCACTAAAAATGAAACGAATTCCAGAATGTATTTTTCATTCATTTTCTTTCTAATTAAAGCAGTGCACATATTTGGTTTGAAATGTGATTTAGATGTAAGACAGGCTATTATTCATTCCTGAACTGATAAATATTTACCAAAAGATGAACTTCCTGTCTCCCCCCCTCCCCCCACACACATAACTAATCTACTGCCATTTTTCTTCGCTGACTGTCTGTTTCCGCATGTTGATTTGGGCTGTAAATCTCTCCGGTTTCCAGGCAGCATTAGAGCATGTGTACAGAAAGTATCTACATTGTTTGGAGCTCCTACACTCGTGGCCCTGAAGGCATTCTGACATTCTGAGGCAAACAAACACACTCAGCAGAGATTAGGCGAGACCTGTTTGGCCTAATTCCAGTGCACACAGAAGTTTGAGATGCTTGCTTTTCATTATGTGGGTCTAAAAATCTGGTGTTACAGAAACATAAGCTGTCAGATTTCACCTGGATAATTACCTTTAAAAGTGCCTTAGCTGATCTGTTACTTGTACATATAACCGGTGATATGTAGAATGTTGTAAATAATAATGGTTTAAGCCATGGCCTCAGCAGAAGTGTGTTATGTGGCTGAGACAACCCGTTTGGAAAACCGACCTTAGTTCTGGAATGCTTGTTTGTGTTTGGATTGGCGTCCTGTTACTGTAGTCCTGTACCTTTTATGACGCAACTTGTGGAGTTTATTTTTTTGCAGAAAACTACTTAAATTGTTGAAATTGCAATTGCACGAATGTTTTGTTGGTAAACAAGACCTTTTAGTTGTAATCATGTTCGACGGATGTAAATTGAAGAGAGGGCTATGGCTGAATGTGCAAATCTCTGCCCAAATCTGTGGAAAATCTGCAGTAATTTTGAAAAATTCCTAGCTCCTCCGAATACTGCAGAGTTTGCTTGATTTTTGCACCATTTTCTGCGATTGCAATCACGGAATCCTGGAAGAACTGAGTAGAGAACTATTTTGACCTAATGCACCTTTAAATACATTAAATGATTGCACTCTTGCGTTAGAAAAACTTTTGCTTTGAGCTGAAACTAACATAAGCTGTCACAGGCAAACTTTTTTGACCTCTCGATAGTCCTTTCCATTCAACTTCGAGAAAACGAACGACACAGCATCTTTGGTAAGGCACACTCGCGAACTATAGACACGCTTTAGCCGCCCGCTTTGTTCAACTTTTCATCTGCATTTCAACGTCACAACTTTAAAAAAAGACAAAATAAAACACTGATTCTTTGTATGTTGCACAGAAAAGTTTACTTGCAACTTATAGTTAAAAGTGCATGTTGATCTCTGAATGCAGGAGTGCTCTCTTTGAGCATCAAGAGGCTTTGTGGAATCCATCGCTTACTTCATCCTTACTTCTTAAGAAGAGAAGGCACGGGGGGTGGAGTTTGGAGAAATGCTCAGGACTATAAATGTAACACTGTTAGTCAGATAGGACACCACTTCAGCGTTTTCTAATGTTTTTCATTTACTCAGAAACCATTGCTTCTCTTTTTTTTGTGCATATGTCATCATAGCTTGAACGATGATACACAGCAGCCCTATACATAGCGAAGGCGAACAACAGCTAAAGATGATTCAAGGTGAGCGTCGGCGTGATAATCAACTCGCGCGTATTGAAGCCGGGCGCTCTCGTTGGGCTCAAACCAGCTGGTTTCAGCGTCCGATATGCTCCAGTGAGACGACCTCCATTCTCAGCCTTCGCTTCTGCTGTGATTACTATCTCCTCTCCATTCTTCATTTCTTCTCCCAGGAATGCTGCATGGGGAAGGCAAATAATCCTTTTCTCCCCCCTGCCATGCAAGATCAAACAGAAGCCGCATAAGGTTGTCATGGTAGCGATAAAAGTGTATGGAGAGTGCCTCGATTGTACAGCGAGCTTCAATACATAAGATTGACTGAACCGTCCAGATGCGGTTCTGTGTGGAAAAGCGTATGCTTCACATTTTTGACCACATGTTTTAGCTATTACGAGGAGAACAATTGTGATTTGACTGTCAAGGGAGAATGCGTTTAAAAAGACAGAAATGCTTAAATCAGGAGAAGAAGGCAGAAAGAATATGTAAAGTCCTCTGTATGAGTATGTCCATTGGCCTTCGCTATGTCCAGTGAACTCAAGACTCCTGGAGGCTGTATGGAGAGTTCTTAATGAGCAGAAGTGCCAAAACCGTGCTGGTGCCCCTCCATCTCCTCGCTACCGGCTTCCCCTCAATGCCACGATCCCAACAACTAAGAGCTCGATATAATGAGACTTCTGCTGCAGGGCCTGTCCACACATAAACAAACTCAGTTCATGTTAAGGCTGCTCTTTCCTTCCGTCCAGCTTATGAAGCAGATATCCAGGCTGTAACTCAGTAGACTTGGAGGAAGGGATGAGAAAAGAATGGTTTCACTCATGATATCTGACAAGATATTTCCAGTCCCTTTATTTTGAAAAGTGTGTGTCTCCATGTACCAGCTCTCTCGGCAATGCGGCACCTTTGGGAAATGGCTCTTATTGAGGGTAATGACACGGATGTATATTAAGTCGGAAAAAATATATTCGTTCCAGAATGACCATGCTAAAAATGAAATCCGCAAAGGGAGGTGGGAAAAACAACATAGCGATAATGGAGGAACAGTAAAAAGTCAATTCCTGTCATTATCTCTTCTTCCTTTGTTCCATCTTTCACCATTGAGAGCTTCACGTCCCCTGCTGTTAATTTTAAATACCTACAGAAGTGTATTTCTTGATAAAACACACCCTAATGGAAGGCTTGCTAGGAACAACATTATCGCAGTAGGAGGAATGCACGGCATGCTATAGAGCAGGGGTCGTCAACTATATTTCGGTGTGTGAAGAATATTCAACTTTTATACAACGAACACCAAATTTCTGGCACTATACAAAGTGTATGGACATATCAAACATCTGGCACACTCAAATGCTCTGTATGCTCTGTTCTGCAGCAACAGAACCGAACCACGACCACCTCTATCTACTCTGTTTGAATAAGAACAACATGTACATACTTTTACCTCTTTTTTAAAAACATACTGAGAATATGTTAAATCAAATAAAGTTTGATCTCTTCACGATATTTAACATATAAAAGGTGCTGCAGGTTTTTATTTTCTCTGAAATTGACTTCAAAAGAGACATTACAATTAATAAAGGGAACAATTTTTAACATTTTGTTTTCCCTCTGTGGTCTGGTTAGTGAATGACGACATGGCTTGAAAGAAAGAAAGAAAGAAAGAAAGAAATAAACAGACCAGAAAAGAAAGAAATAGAGAGTGTGTGTCGTGAGAGAGAGAGAGAGAGAGAGAGAGAGAGAGAGAGAGAGAGAGACTGAGGGACATGCAGACAGACAGACAGACAGACAGACAGACAGAAAAAGAGGCAGGCAGACAGAGAAACAGAAAGCAAAAGAAAGAAAGGGATAGGCAGACAATCAAAGAAAGAAATAGAGAGAGACAGACAGAAAATATAAAGGCAATCAGGCAATAAAGAAAGATAGAAAGAAAGAAAGAAAACAATATTTCAGACCAAACAGCACTAAAATAAAACAAAATCTAATAATACTAAGAAGAAGAAAGAAAGAAAGAAAGAAAGAGAGAAAGAGAAATAAACAGACCGGAAAAGAAAGAAGTAGAGAGTGTCTGTCTTGTGTCTGTGTGTGTGTTTGAGAGAGAGAGAGAGAGAGAGAGAGAGAGAGAGAGAGGCAGACAGACAGAAAAAGAGAGGCAGGAAAGAAAAGAAAGAAAGAAAACAATATTCCAGACCAAACAGCACTAACAAAAAAAATCTAATAAGAAGAAGAAAAAGAAAGAAAGGTTGTTCACAGAAACCAAAAATTTAAACATGTATGGTGAAGTATGTGTTTATTCTCTACATCAAATTTAACATGACATGAACCACTTGGTGAGTCTTATTTGTCATCATGAACTTAATGATCAGTGCATAAAGCATTAAAAGGTCACCATTCAGTTCCTTATCCAGAACTTTGCAAGAACACTCTGCACTACAGTACACTGTTACACGGATTTACCCATCTAAAGGCAGCCATTATGTAAAAATAGCCTTAAAGTGTTAGCGATATAGCGGTTGCGTCTAACTATGAGTTCACAAAGGAGTGTAGGATGAAGAACGTGACAGTCCTCTTCTTTACGACGCTACAAAGTACAGACCAGGGCAAATCTCAGGTCTCCACACATTGTGCATTCCGAGGCATGCTTCTCGAAATGATTTTACATAAAATCACTTTACTAGGATTCTCATGCCTAGATATGCCGCTAATACAGTGTGGTTATTACTTATTGACAAAACGTCCTTCAGCCGAGTTGCTATTTTTTCCATTCCTGCCTATCGCAATCTCTGCAAAGCCTGTGAGAAGAGAGCGAGAGAGAGAGAGAGAGAGAGAGAGCAGCAAAACAGGTACAGGAACAATTTTTTGAGACATTTGCCCTTTCTACGTTCCTTTAAATTAATTTTTCAGTGCTAGAGGTCATACTTTTATTTGACCTGTTGCTGGTTTCAGTTTAGCAAATGCTGAATATCCATTTCACACCTTCAGAGAGATGATTCTCAGGGACAGAGGGCCATCAGGAGGTTGGCAGGCGAGCGAGGGAAATCATAATCCGCTCAACCGTGTACACAGAATGCCTCAATTCACGTGGGAGCGTGTACTCGTACACAGAGGATGCATAAAGAGCTTATACGATGGTCTTGTAAACTGTAGATTTAATTTAATTACCTTGCCTTAGTGACACGCCCAAAACAAAAAGAGACAGCGAAAAATGTTGAGGTTTATTCTTTTTTTTTTTCAATGCCCTGGACGTATCTGCTGCCTGGAGCGTTATAGGCTCAGGACTTCTGCTTCGGATGGTGTATGGCAGCGCTCCCCAACCCCCGGTCCTTTGGTACGGGGCCGCACAGAAAGAATAAATAACTTACATTATTTCCGTTTTTAATTTTTAATCTGGATCTGGAAAAATCTCTCTCCGTTACATCCTTCTATGACTCGCTCTTGACGCATGTCAAGACGCTTGTCTATGTCACGTGATACGTTGAAACCTTACCATAGAGACCAGAGAGCGTTAGGGGGGGAGAGAGGATGTTACGAGGACGCTGCTAATCAAGTTGCGATTTCACATTGGATCCCAGTTTTTATGCCGGTCCCATCATTTTATTTTGTTGTATTTATCCGACACACCTTAAAGACCGGTCCGTGAAAATATTGTCTGATATTAAACCGGTCCGTGGCGCAAAAAAGGTTGGGGACCGCTGGTGTATGGTATGCTAGTTTTTATTGATATTTGTCATCTTGACAGCAAAATACAGTATATAACATTTAAACCGGTGCTGCATTTACACTTATCCTAGTAGTGTGGCCATGTTTAGAGAGTATAATCACATAAATCAAGCACAATTATATTCAGTAAATATTCCATAAATGAATACAAACTCGTAGGACAGCTCTAAAAACCTCAACAATGTTTTTATTTCAAAGGTTACAATGATCTGAGTACGTATATTAAGTAGAAATGAATTGACTTACAAATTAATTTTCTAGACAGTTCCATACATATTTTTACCAGAAAGTTGTCAAAATGTAAAAATGTGACTGTGATTTGTATTAATTTACATTTTATGATCAGCGTATGTTTTCTAATTGTCTTTGGATGTGTCTAATATTCTGACAATGAAAAGGTGTACAGCCACAGCATACAGTACATGCTTCGTTGTGGAATCCATCACTTTTAGTTTAGCGCAGATGATTCCTTATGCATTTTTTCCTTACTTCTTAAGGAACATGCTTCGTTCATCCATTTATTTTCATTAACTGTTTCATCCTCGTCATGATCGCTATGACTATGGTTGAATTTGTTTTTGTTGTTGTTTTTTAATATATATATATATATGTTTATATTGGGGAATAATTTATTAGAAAATACATTGGGAGAGTGGAAACAAAAACACATGCAGGAGCGAGTGGGATTGGTCAAGGGTGTCTATTGGAGTGGACAGGATTGGTCAGTCCCTTCGGGAGTGTGCAAAAGAGTGCGTGTGTGATACACTGTGATGAAACATTGTCTCATTGCAGATATATTCCCGCCGTGTACTCGAATAAACCGCTTTCTGAAGAATTCATAAATGAGTAATAATGCTCTAATAATACAAAACACTGTAGATGATAAACTGAGCTTTTCTTAAAAAAAAAAAAGCGTCAGTCCCTGTCTTTCATTTCTCCTCTCATCCCCTTGAGGTGTCGATGAATTTGTGTCAGTTTTTCAAAGTGTTTTCCTCCTTTCCAATTCACTCTCTCCGTTTGCTTCATCTTCGTATTCATCGCAGTCTTCTAGACATCAGCACTCCTGCTCCAGAATCACCCCCGTGGTCATCACTGGTAAAAGCGGCGGCTCGGCCTTAACACGGCCCGTCACCGACCCTGTCCTTCAGATTGTTTTCTCTTCCGTCCTGCCTGCACTCCTCTCCATGTAATCACAGGAAGCAGACGCCGCCAGCCGACCGGTCTCACGGGGGCATGCTGGGAAATTTAGCTGGTATTTGTCTAAGCAGACCTCTGGCTTTCACAGTCACAGGCTTGTGACTACGACTAGCAAAGTTATTGGTGTTGAATTTTGGATTTTTGTCGTGTAACACACACTGAACTTAAACGGGTTATATAAACGTACACGGTCAGTGTGACCTTAAAGGAGATTCCACCGGGTTGTATAAGGTAAATTTTTTTTTAAATAATCACGAGATATGCATTTAATGCAGAGAAGACAAAACCGAAGAACTTAATGAACGGCCCGCTGCGTACGTCAAAGCCTGACTTTTTGATCCGGCTTTTAATTGCACATGCTCTCGATTGGATTAAACATCGTCCTTGTATCTGAGGGATTACAGCTGCATTTTAGGGATTAGAGCGACACTGATTAGGTTGATTTTATTCATCATGGCAGAATTGGAGCCAGCTTTCTTGATTTTTGAACATTTCTTTTATTTCCTCTCATGGAAACTGTATTAAGCAGACCTGTCAATACCAAACGAAGCAAGCGCTTTGTCGCTTCCTCTTTTTTTTTCCCCCACTCATGTTCAAAAAGCTCTTTTTGTTTCAGATTTTGAAAATATCAAATAAGTTGCTTTAATTGAGGACTTTGGCAAAGCAAATGTTTGTGGAAATTGTGTAGAGTCTCTACAGAAGAAAAGCATGCAGTCGGCTCACTCTGTTTTGGTGAAAACGGGAGGTTTGGGCTGATTTGTGATGCCGCCCGAATTGTGATTAGAATAGTAATGTGAGGAAATGCTACTGTCAGCTTCTGCAACTGAATCTGGAGTTTAAATGACAGACGTGGAGGGATTTATTTTCCCAAGCAAACACTGCTACATTAGAAGTTGCACGAACTTCCTTAGCATCTGGTTCTGCAGATTCCTCGGTAACAGATGAAATTAAAATGTTTAACACTTGCTACATATGTTTAGTTAATTAATCACACCTATAACATAACACAACATACCATACAACAAGCTTTATATATTGTATGTATTATGTGCATTCATTATTACCCGTATTCCCTCATTAGTCTTTGTTTCACCTTGTGGGACGAGCAGGGGTCCATGTATTCTTCTAATTTCCATTATATGTCTCCTCCTACGTGTTCTTTCTCTACATCCTGGGTCTTTTATTTATTTATTTTCCTTCTTCTTCTCAATGCATTGTGGTAACTCAGGTATAAAATTATTCAGGGACAGAGGGATAGATTTCTCCCTGTTGAACTGAATCGCTATGCGAGACTTTTCTGCCAGCGCGCTGACATGCTGAAATCGTTTTATTTACCAAATGTGTTTGCACGAGAAAAGCATTGAGCTTGCATTAGTGTTTATTATGAGTCTGTGTTTAGTAATTGGGTAACCGTTAAGTAAATAGATTACTGTATGGGCATTTCAGTGTAATTCTGTGGGGTTATTATTATTTTTTTGTTGTTGTTCTTGCATGATCATGAGTAAACACAGTCGTTTAAAGGATTAAAGCGCTGTATGGTCATCCTCACAGCCAGCGCTGTTGTATATCTTAAAAATACAGCCCATAGTAAAGCATGCTGTGATTGGCAGCGGTTGAATCCAATTCATTATTATCCTCGCCTCTATTCTGCCCACTGGCCTTTTGGAGAGTGCACAAACGCAGTGATGCCCTTTGCACAAAAATAACAACACCACAGAGACTCTAGCAGTGGTGAAAAGAAGCCTTTTCCCTCTGTGGTTGTTGACAAATGGCTTTAGATTGGCATGTTGTCAAGCATTTGAAATGTATGTGGTGTTCGGAGTCAGGGATGGTAATGGTTTTTCACACATTTCAGTTTTTCATTTTTGAGGGTGATGGCTGTGCTTACATTTTCACACGAATGCTTATTGGAAAAAATAAATGCACCAACCTACTGAGGGATTTATTTCTAACGTAGACGAGGTATAGGTAGTATAGCGATAACGGTCGCGCCTCGACCAATAAGCTCGCTTCAAATACGAGCTATTTTCGTTGATACGGATTAAAACGGATGGCAAGAGCTTCCAGAGCTTCCTTCCAGTGAAATTAGAAATTGTATTTAGTGAATTATTTTGTAATGAATTCACGCTTCGCTACCGTGTTACTCATCTAGATTTCGTTAGCATCTGTGTGACTAAAAAGTCACGTATTTTGTCTCTCACGCTAAAGTTTTCCACAACCGCCGGAGGAAAGGAAGCTGTCAGATCTCATTATGTTGAATCACGCCTGTCAACAAGCTGCTCGATGAGTGTGTACATCTCCTGTGATGAAGACTGTGTACTATCCATATGCCTCGTGACATGCGGTATTGATTGACTGTGTTGCGTAGCCAGTGAGAAAGTGCATTCTTAATGCTTTGAGTGCATGAGAGGATGAGAGGGGTCGTTTATAGGGGTTGCTGTAAAAAAAAAAAAAACAGACCGAGAGCATTTCCATTCCGAACGGTGCATTGACTGCTCCTCTCCTCCATTTTTTCCTTTTCTTTTCACACCCACTTTTATTAGTTGATGGCCCTGATTTTTCTTGACGTGAAGGGCAGGAGGGCAGATGCTGTGGGGGGAAATGGGAGATATGGCCAATGAGACGAGAGGCAGTCTCCTTGGACTGGTGCCCATCTTCAATCCAGTCTGTGATGGACAGCTACAGCCTGGATAGTCAGACATTTCTTCTTGGCACTGGCTCTATAGGCTTTTAATCTGATAACTCCAGATTTAATTCCCATACACTGAGGCTGGCCTCGGGCGCTGCAACCACAGTGTCCCGAACCGGTCGGAGAGAAACGTCACTCTGACTCTTTGAACTACAGAATACATGTATTTAAAAATAGTATAATATCTGATCGTAGTTATTGCCACTTTTTATGAGTCATGATCTCTTCCAGCTGATAGGCCAAGGGGAAAGCTCGGTATGAGGAAATCTCTCTTAGACGACACAACAGGTGCTGTGTCCAGCAGCCCAAGCAGCTGCCTTATTCCTGCTTAGCATTTATGAGATCTGAAAACCATGTACCAGACTAGGCTTTGGCAGCGTGACAAGCTTCTCCAGACTGGAGGCTAACCGGCCTGTCACTCGGTGCCGGTTCGACCCAACAAAGACCTGTCAGGGAAAGGAGAGGTCTGCTGCTTGTGCTTAACGAGGCATCAAGTTTTACTTTTCTCCTTTTCTTTTTTTTGCCCCTCACCTCTTCTGCTAAGTGAGACATATGTCCAGCGAGCCAGGAGACCGAGAGCCTGCCAGGTCCACCACCAAATCATGGTGTGAAGGTCAGCTTTAGACGAGAATATATTGAAAAGAGGAAACCACAAAAATCATGTTAGTGATCCAGATAAGGCAGAACTTCAAGATTTTATAGAAATTGCTTGGTCCAGTTCTTCATGGTTCATGCAGAGAGAAGCAAAGTAGAGAAATCAAAATCAGGCGTTGTCATGGATGCTCAGAGGCGAATGATGAGTATAACACACTTAAAGAAATACGGAAACTGAAAGCCTGGAGCGCTTTGGCTTTCAAAGGACTTGTGTTGGTGTACAGGTTCCAGTATATGCACTTTAAATCCGTTAGCCTGAAGCTTTGCTTGATGATGCATGTTGAAAATGATCATTCCTGTGTATTTGGGTGACTGATAAACACACTGTGCAGTTATAATGCAGTTTTTGGTATACATCCTGTGTGCCAGAGCAGATCCATAAGGCATGAATAGTGCATCGTGATCAGGTGGAGCTAACTAGGAAATAACGGACTTGATTTCTTTGGACCATTTTTTACATGATATTAAAAATATTAGTGATTTCTAGCCAATTCTTCATGGGTGAAGGCTAGCATGTGCTTCCGCAGACACACATGTAGCCAGCTAATTATGTGGTTTTGAACTGGGCAGCGGAGAAAAGCGCCGTCTGCCCTCTTCCACATTCACAAGCTCATAGACTATTGGCTGGTGTCGCTGTTTGAGCCTCTCATGAACATGCAATACTTTAAGTTCAGTAACACTTTCAGAGTCTTTCACTATTAATTTTTAGATCACATTTTTATAATAATAATGGTTATAATACTGTTACAATACTGTATGTAGTTTTATTTTTAATTTTTTTACTAGTCCTTATCCTCAACTAATATTGACTTGTGGAGCTATCACTAATACATAGATCCAACCGTCGAGCATAACCTAATTATCAAGTCCAAAAAGAGGATGTTCTTTTTTTTAACGGACACTAAAGATCTGGCGCTCAAGCTTAAGTGCAATTGAACGTGATGAATTTAAGCTGGCCTGCACCTTAGACCTCTAATCAGATTCTGTTACTAATTAAGAGGTCTAACCTGTTGCCACTTGTATAAATAGGTCCCTGTATATACATTCGAAGCTTAGTTCCAAGGTAATGATGGTGTGAGAAGGATCTAGATTAGAAAAATCTTATATTTCTTGTATGTATACATATACTATATATATATATATATATATATATATATATATATATATATACACCTACTTTATGTAATTTATGTTGCTATGTGTAAGCAGACATACTGTACTGCATGCGCAATGTATTTATGACTCTTACTAACTTTAGAGGTGACGCCTACAGGAGGTAAGCAAGTCGTGTACAGTATGTCCATACCTATATCTCAGCACTGTAATGCTTCTCTCTTTCATATTTCGTCTCTGCTGTGCTTTAGCAGAACCTCAAGGCTTCATTAAAAGTCTGTTATGCACCTTTATTCCAGTGCGTGCTCACACACAGACATACACACACATACACATACATACATGGAGCCTTTATAATATATACATTTAAGTGGAAATTCACTGTGCCTCCTCCACCGCTGGGCATTTCTCAAAGTCGTGTTTACATAATTAGTGCGTGTTCCAGTTGCCTCAGCAATTTCACATAATGAAAAGGTTAGTATTATTCACTGGTGCCGTCTGGGGTATGGCCGTCGCTGTTGCTGTGGTGTGTGTGTGTGTGTGTGTGTGTGTGTTGGATGCAACACTGCTTGGCCTCTACTGAAAAACAAAAAAACATACCGTATATATTCTGTCCGAATCAGCTACCTGCTCTAAGTATCCAGTAGGAATGTCCTTTTCCAAGAGCGGTGCTTGAGCTGTTTCTGCTTGCCGCTGTCTATGTTTAAAGGAACCTTTGATCCAAGACAGCTAAATATATGATATCTAAGATCTGGTGGAGCGGGGGATCTCAGGGCAAGGGTCTGGGTTTTAAGAGTCAGCTGCTGATGCTGATATTCAACATGAATCCATTCATTTGTTGAAAGTCAGAAAAGAAGCGATGTCCTCCTCAATCTGTTATGCCGTGGGTGGTGCAAGAGATCCGCCAGGCCCCCCCGGCGCCTTCCGAAAAATATAACTCTGTCTCAGCTTGAGGTTCCTCCGTTCTGCACAAGGCAGGTTGGGGAGAGCTTCTTTCTCCACAGCATGAGAAGAGAAAGAAGAGGCCCTGTTTCCCTACAGAAAGAGCGCCCGTTGCGGCACCCACTGTTAATTACCACAAATTGACTTTACTTATCAAGTGTGCTGCAGTGTGCAAGTCATTACTGTACCACCTCTCGTCAGTGAGAACGGCGGGAACTTTTCAGGAGAAAAAAAATAAGTGAAAGCGCGGGGGACGGTAGCTACTCTAGGCCAAAGACCCGGATGTGACATGGTGAAGTTGGAGACGTTTCTTGCAGTGCTTTGGGACTGAATGTAGTGCAGGTGGAAGATATTTGCAGGATTTCTGATGAATTTTTGACGCAAGCCTCTCTCCAGCTCGACACTCACATACACACACACACTCACAAACACACACACACACACAGCATGGCATGGCATCAAGCAGCACATAAAACAAACATGATACTCTTGGCTAAAATGTAGAAGTGTTTTATTTTTTATGAACCGAATTTAAAGCGATTCGAGTAACAACCCTCAACAATTATCCGCTAAATAACGATCAACTATGCTCGTTTTTCAGTGTCGTAGTCAGTTTATAACGAGACACTCTGCTGAACAGCAAAACGGGGCTCACAAGAAGGCTCTCGGGTGATTCCCACTTCCAAACACAGAACAAAAGCAGCCTCACACAGAGAGTCACTCTGAGAGGTGCTGTGATAAACCATTAATCCATCTGTTTGTGGATTTGCTCCTCATTCATCATCCTACACCCACAAATCCTCGTAATCACATTAGGTGAGAAAAAAATGGCTATGCTCCCAGATGGAAAGAAATGCAGGCACACAGTCGCTATAGGAGTAAAAACGTACACGTTGTTCTCTTAAGCGTTTCGCAATTTCACGTCATTCCTAGCAAAATCGGTTCTCATACGTTTCGTTTCGTCAAACAGTACGACATTACCTACCCACAAGTGTCATGCAGCTGTTATCTCGACAAAGGTGGCTGTATCTGAGCCTGCAGAAAATGAATGGTTTGCATCTTCCTTCAGGGCTCAGCCAAATCCCAGGACTTGGATCCACAGGTCTTCTAATGTACCGCTTCCCATTTGTACCATTTGTCATCCTGGCTCTTGTGTTAAATAATTCAGTTTTCATTTTCATTCCAATTCAACAACTTTACTTTATTCTTAATCATTTTAAAGTGCGGCCTATCGAGGCACCCACCTCCCTCCATTTCCGTTCAGCTCGCGGCTACAGCCGATAAATATCGCTTGCCCAAGTGGCCAATGAGGAAACCAAATTCTCCTTCCTAATTACACAGATCTCTGTGTTTACTCGCATTGCATATTTTTAATCCTTGCTATGTCATCTGCAGCTCAATGACTCTGTCAGTAGTAGTTACTAGAATTAACTTTTTTCCCCCTTTTTTTCTTTTCCAGAGCAGAGCGTAAATGTGAATTTTGCGCTCGGTGTCTAAGTATGATTTACGAGTGCTCTGGGTGCAGCAAGTGCTAATAACTGGGTGAAAAATCCTTTGCCCAGAGATCAAAACACTGCACGTGTTTGTTGCATAAAGAGAGACAAAGCTTAGGCAAACACACAAACATCTCATCAGCAGATGTTAGGCAACGAAATTGGAGAGCACTGTGATGCTAATCTGTACTTTTCGGGGAAACGAAAACGTGACATCTGTCATCCTTTACCCGCAGATTCTGTTGGTTCGTATACTCTTTCAAGGCTTGTGCTTAGTCTAGAATACACCTCCTGTGGGTTGGATTTGCGCATGCACCATGCCGAAATCTCACACAGAGGATTAACATAAGGGGAATTAATGCCGAATTGACAGACGTGAGACGTGCAGGATGTGGCGGCGCTTCGGATGAACCTTGATCCGAATTCCCCCCTGGACGAAGCAGATACCCCGCAGATGAAAGACAAGCACGTCTCTGATATGCTGCTCAAAGCCGTCCGAGCCCAAAACGCCAAAGCAGCACCTGGAATTCCAATGGAGAAAGTCTGATATTATGATTCATAAAAGGAAGGGTTTGAGACGCACCTATGTAAACATGTGCCCCGAGGTGTTAATCTGTCGTTTAATTATCTGAGAACAATACAAAGCACGCACTTCTCTGTGGTGTTGTGTTTTTCACAGAGTATAAAAACAAATCATTTAGGATGCATCGGAAACGTTTGCCCTGCGGCGTGTGCTTCTTTTATACCTTTTAATGCCAGGAGTGCCTCTGGGGCAGCCTTTTTCAAAGTATTTCAAACCTTCACCTCTTTCACATGTAGACGGCATCACAATATTCTCACCAGCGTCCTGTGAAGATCCTGCGTCGGGCTCGGCCGGCCAAACATAATCACGTATTATTCTAGAAGTCACATATGCACAGGGACGGACACGCCGGATGATTTGCTTTCTCTAGATTGATCAACCTCTGGACAATTGATCGCCTTCTTCACTGGCAACATCTTCGACCTGTCAACCTTCAAAATGATTCTACCAAGGTGACTGCTTTTAGCAGGAAATTCAGAGTTCATTTCCAGCGAGGGAGCCTGACAAATGGATTCCGCATTCACACAGCGTGGAAACCACCTGAATTCTGACGCGCCGAAGTTGTAAGGAAGTCACTCCCTGTCAAATCAAGATCTTAAATATTGGTTAATGATTGCAGAGAGCTGAGAGAGTAAAAAACGTTGGACCAGGTCAAATCAGATTCTGCATATTCTTTTCCTTATGGTCGTGTTAGAATTCTTTTGCACACACTTTGCTCTTGATGACCAGTCTAGGTGCCACAGCACGCTGCACGTGCCAATCCACACATTTCAGAGTGCTGTCCAGATTCGAGCCGCTTCTGCAGCCCATTAAATCGTGCGTAAAGCAGACAGAGGCAAGCGCCTCCAGCCAATCTGCTGCTTATGTGCACTAATTTGGAGTGTTCTAGCACTTACTGAACCATCAGCACACGAGCAGTCTGGCAGTCTGGTCTCTGAACTCCAGCAGAAACGCGCTCAGTTTGGAATAAAGAGAAGTTCTGTCACGCCTTTGAGAAATACACATTAAAAACAGCTGTAGTCCCATGTAAACAAGCTAAACATTCAGTCCTGCTCACAACTAGGTGGTATCTTAAACAGAATCCATGGATAGTTAGTTTCAAATGCTTTATAAATCTTAATTAAAAACAAAGAATTCCAGACTTAAACACCTTACGGTGAACGTGTTAAGGAGATTTACATCTCTACAAAGACACGTCTATCAAACATTCTCTTCTAGATTTATTTTTATCAGCAGGCTGGCTTGTGTGCACAAGCCTCAGAGGCTTTGTCTCCAGAGCCTAAAGCGTTGCCTCAAACAGGAAAGGCCTTGATGTGAAAACAAATAGCAGCCCTCTTCACCCTGGGCCAGAGGTGACGTGATGCAGACGGAACCACAATCTCCACTGTTCCGAGTCACATCCGCCATCAGATGTCAAGCCACGAAGCCGAAAACGTATATTCTCACCTCTCGCGGGAATAGCACAGATGCATGACCGGAAATGTTGGATGTCTCAATACAAGGAAATATTAATAAGTTTTTACACCAACCTCGGATTAAATCTACATTAAAAATAAGAGGAGTTTGTTGTGTAACACAGTGATAACATATACATACACTAGCCGCTGACGGAAGGACTGATAAGGAATAGTTCAAGAGGATATGAACTGCTTAACAATGCATGTTAAAATGTATGGTAAGATTACTTAGCTATCGGCCTCAACGATCATTCGAGATGTTTGTGCATCACATCCCATTGTTCAAGTGCAACTCTAATAGTAATATTATATATATATATATATATATATACATATATATGTATGTATTCCAAAAAGACATGTCAAAGCACATTCAACAGCACTCAGGTTATGATCTGTTGACTCTTGCGATATTATGTGCAATTGTAATTCACTATCAAAGCAAGGTGGTTTTGCATACAAGCTCATAAACATCACATAAAAGCCTAAACACGCATATCAGAAATTCCAGCCTACCGTTTAGATAAATTAAGCAAAGCACACAGCGACTCCACAAAAGAACGATCGCCAACAGCTTTCAAGTGGACAGCTTTGCAGTTTACAGTAATGACAAATCTCGAGCAAGCCTCGCCTTCCACAGAAGAGGAGCGCACCTCATAAAACAATGGCACTTCTGCTGAGGGTTTGTTTCCCTTTGAGGGATGGCATAGAAGTACATTAGCATGGCTCATAGTGAAGAATCTGCAAGTAATAACTTAGAAAATAGAGTAATTAGCACAAGCAGCTGTAACACAATGACCCCTATTCATCAAAGACACTTACTCCATGATGCAATTTGAAGCGATCTTCTTTTCCGCCAGAGGAACTACTCAGCAGGTATTCGTCGGAATCCGAGAACAGGTTCCAAGGCAAAACTGTTTGCTTGAGTGGTAATTATCTGATGACGTCATCTTGGTCTTTGCAAACTCGTATGCACTCTGATGGAAGTTCTGGGGTTATCAAAAATGATGCTAAATACAGAATCCAAAATCCGAGGTTATGTCGGTGGTGGTGAGGGAATGAAAGACACGTGCCGGGCCAGATTTGTGGAACAGATAGAGGACGTTGAAGATGACATTGCAAACCTGTTTAGAGATCCAGAAGAAGATTGGGCAATCGATTGATGAATTCATCTTATGGATGTCAAAAAGTTTTCAGAACTTTTATTCCACAACCACAATACAATATAATAAGCCAGAAAGTGGGCAATTTTTTGGCCTAAATGTGCTAAACTATTTAAGGCTGACAATGCTTTTTATACACTTCTTATCAAAAGTCTAAGGACACATTGCCTTCTTTAGTCATTTTTTAAAGCAATGCTATATTTTTAATAACTCCAAATAAACCTAAGCGCTTTTCTGCAGATTTCGGGAGAGAATTTTTTGAGCGTTTTTGTTGACGTTGTTGTATTTTAATGGAATGGTCTGCCCAGAGAGGTTTGAGAAACTCCTACAAGAGGCTAGAATCAAATCTGACGAACGCCCGGATAGGAGATGGTGATATTACAAAATGATCATGGTTCTATTTGAATTAAAGTTTGATCATTTTGTTTAATGTCTATAAAATGAAACAGTTGTGAGACAGTAAATAAGTTGTTTATTTTATTTAAATAAATGGAGGATGTAATTTTTTATTTATTTATAAATAAAACTAACATAATTTCATCAAATCATCTGCTTCCAAAACTTGCAATTGTAAAACATTTGCTACCTACAATATCTCATATCTATAAAAATATATGATATACGTCGATTACTGTATGGTGAAAACTTTCAGGCGTTAGTGCTAATAAAATTATTGGGGTTTTTTAACAGTTGTTTTTGGTGGATTATTTTTGTTTTAGTAAATATTTATGTGACCGCATTTTCCTCCGAGTAAACCAGACCAGACCTTCTACAAATTCTCATTCATTACAATATTTACAAGCCGTAAGTACTTGGTCAAATGTACACAATCATTATGTAACATATACTTAAGTTACATACAGGGGTGCATGAACGTTTGTGAACCCTTTAGAATTTTCTATATATCTGCATCTGCAAACGTCCTCTCAAAGATGTGCAATATTGGATCATTATTCTCAATAAATAAATAAATGACCAAGTATAATATTTTTGCCTCCTTTGTTTAATGGGTTCTCTTTATTTACTTTTAAGAAAATCTGAGGACGTTTTAAGTCGTATTTATGCAGATATACTGTAAAGAAAATTCTAAAGGGTTCACAAAGAACCACAGTACATTAAAGTACTTACTACCTGCCTGAAGTGTGCGTGCTGTAGATACGAACGGATCCAAACGGAGAATTTAATTTGGTGACACACTTCTGGAATCAAATTGGACATTCTGTAAACGTCGTTCCACCATTTATTTATTATATATATATATATATATATATATATATATATATATATATATATATATATATATGTTTATTTATACATTTATTTGATATATATCCTAACAAATATGTGGACAATATCTATACGTTATTTATACATTTTTGGCTGGAGATTTTTGCCTGTTTCTTGACTATCGATTAGTTCTTTCAACCTGTTAAGACGAAAATCTGCGACGTGCATGTCGGGTGAACAAGCCCGTTGTTTTGCCTTTGTTTTTGCAGGCACGTTTAATCTCTGTCCAATATCGAATCCACACTGCAGAGGTTTTCCCAAAAACAGAGATAAGGTCCTTATCTGACCTTCTGCTGATTTGAAAACGCTCATGTATTTTTTTTTTTTTTTTTGCACAAGGTTTCAAGTGTGCCGCAGTAAACGCCACGCGTACACATGTCCGACCGGGACGTCTCGTCCATCATTAATTCAGTCGTCATTAAGTTTCAAGGGTTATCGTTAAGTCCTTTTCAACTAGCAACCGAAATCTGCCGAACGCTCTGTGTTTTACGGTCAATATTTCGAAAACCCTTTTCCACTCGTACAGAATGCCATGCTGCGTTCTAAGGTGTAATTTAGTTTGTTACTGCACATGACACTTAAGAGTAACAATGACTGAGACACTAAAAGGGCAACAATCTTACAAACTGTGCACAATGATATAAATCCTCAAATATTCCTTCTCCCTACCTTCCTAATACATACATCAATCCTGTCAGGACATGGGTAGGCAGTATTTTAATTAAGTGTCTCATCTGAAGTGGCACTAATGAGTTTGGCAAGGATCTGTGGGGGAGCTTGAGGAGAACAGAATGAATTGCTGTCCTTTCCCTTTTGCACACTGATGCATACACACTCTATTGATTGCAATTCAAACAGGGAGATGACAACCGTTAATCAGTGCCAAGGTGTAGAGATTAGTATCTTTAAATGGAATAGTGGGAAGGATTTGACCTGAGCTAACTTTAATAACTTTGAGAGAAAGAGATAGAGGGAGCGAGGGAGGCCTCCGCAGAGAGAAGCACAAACAGCAAGTAGGGAAGCAATGTTCTTGCTGGTAGGAGAGGATGTCACTGTGTAATATGAGTTTTTCATTTACTGGTCGGCGATTTCGGGTTTAGATTTTCACACAAGAGATTCCGTGTTAGGGTTAGGTTTACAATTTGTTCAGCATGATCTCATGAAAAACTATCTACAAAAAAGGGCAAGGTCTGATTTTTTTTCTTTATTAGCTTCCCGAGTTGACAAATAGCGAGAAAAAAAAAAGAAGAAAAGAAAAGCGAAACTAGTTGCGTATGGCTCCCAACATTCAAAAACCTTAATATTAACTCATCAAGATTTGACTCATACTTGTAATAAAAGAAACTGTTAAATTTGAGATTGGGGGTAAGGATGACATGATTTAGATGATAAAATAATGCACTTCATGCATGCATAACAAGATAACAAGCATGTTATGCGTATATATACTGTATGTAGACTTCTCATATATTCAGCGGAAACTAGAGAAGAGCCGTCCATCCATCCGTCCATCCACCCGTCCATACACCGGTTTGTCCATCCGTCTGTCAGTCCATCTTCTATACCGCTTATCCTACTCAGTCGCAGGGAACCTGGAGCCTATCACAGGGAGCATGGGGTACAAGGCAGGGTACGCGATTGGATGGGGTGCCAATCCATCACAGGGCACAATCACATACACATTCACACACACATTCATGCACTTTGGACACTTTGGACATGTCAATCAGCCTAACATGCATGTCTTTGGACTGGGGGAGGAAACCGTTGTACCTGGAGGAAACCCCTAGCAAAGGTCCATCTACTTCAAATTCCTCACTTACAAAAGGTCAGGACATGAATAAATGCCGACAACATTTACATTTTAATGCTTAACCATTGCTGATTAGTTTATTCTTATAAACAAGATTTCGATTTGAAGCAGTTTTTTTTTTTGACTAATGCCACAGACCCTGAACTGATGAGACATACACAGCATCCCAATTTTCCCACTATCCATCCTAAATAGTACCTGGAGTTAGAATTAGTGTGTCTCAAATCCTAGCATGTCGAAATTATTATCCCGAAGATACCCAGATGGACCCGGGTGGATCCATAAACATGTTTTCAGCTAATATTGCCCACGACTCCTCGCGTGATGGAGGAGTTTTGCGGTGGCTCGCTTCGCCGAATCCAACCTCCCATCACGCCGGACTCGCATTTGGTAGATTTGCAATGCAGTAATAAAGTCGTATGCATTTTAGAGATTCGTAAACGAAACTGTGGAAAAATAAATCCAGGGAATAGTACGTTAAATTCTCTAGTATAAATGATATAAGGAATAATGAATGATGAATAGCTGAAATGCAACTAGGAGTTTGTTTACGGTGACGGTCTTTGTAATCAGGCAACAACGTTCTCCTGGTCCGCTTAAATGACCTGTTTGTATGTCCTAGTACTTGCATACTCTCTTGCTACACAACTCAAAAGTATGGACTTTTTCTTCACAAGAAGAGCACATACTTTTTAGTGCATATTATAAGTAGGCGAATTGGGACGCAACACAACTGTACGTACTTCTCCGTCCGTTCACCTTTAAACATTCAATATCATTATCAGCTTTTTGTTAACAAGTCATGTCGTCAATTCATTGATTAGACCAAGGTGAGCGAATCGGCGAATGTGTGTGAAAGCTTTCCGAGTGAATGTCTCTGGCCCTGTATCTAATCTCCGGTCTGATGAGATGCCTTCAGCTAAATAAATGTACATAAATGGCATTATGTTTTCCGAATGTCCTTGCACCAGTCCATCCATCCATCCATCCATCCATACGAGTGCGATAAGATCAGATTAATTAAGCGGCTGAATGTTTGTAGGATTTATATGGAATTATGACTGCATCCAGCAGATGAAACGATCAGCTTTTGATCCAAGGTCACACCAAGGTCAAATGTCTGAAACAGGTTTTTCTTCAATAGCTTCCATCCCGTCTGATGTATATTTTTAAATGGCATACAAATTAGCAACGTGAAGGACTAGACTTCTTGTCAAGTTCTACTTTTTAATTTCTACCTCTCTACTACAGGACTTTTGTGTGCGCCAGGGCTGCCGGTCATCGTGGCTAGGCACGCCTTTCTCTTTCAATCGTCTCTTACTTTCTTTTCATTTTTCCCAAAGCAAAACAACTGGCAAAGTCATTTCAAGGAGATGCAAAAGTGTATGAGAACAACATTTAAATGTCGATATCCATAAGTTAATTACAGCCTCCAAACAAAAAACACATACCTCCAAACAAGTCACCCATGACCTTGTCCACTTATTTGTCCGTGGTTCTAGTTGCGTTTTTACACTGAACCGTGTGTGTTAAACACAGATGGCTGCCATGTTGAATCGTGCCCACTTCAGTCAGTCTGGAGTAGGTGGAAGCTTATCTCCATGGAGCCCATCAATCAACTCGCAGTTGCTAGCTATTTATTTATTTATTTATTGCATGCACATTTTGCACTCATAATGACCAGCCTTCTCCTGCCTCCTCTCTGCCCGCAGGACACAATTACCGACTTAACACAAAGGATGACCTCTGTCATGTAAATGGATCAGGCACTTCAAAAAAAAGTTTCTTTCACCCTTAGAGGGACACGGTAATCTGTTAGGGCTTTTTTTTTTTCTTTTTTCATTTGATAAGCTTTGCGCAAATATGGAGACAAGCTTAGTCATTTCAAAGAGATCTGAAGTGACCTTTTCATGATACGTGCACACACATACACACACACACAGCATGTGCCCACACATGCAAAGTGACCTTTATGTAATACATATTCATGGCCCATGTGTTCATGAAGCTTTACACAGATGGCCAAAGATGATCAGGTTTAATTGCAGTGTTTACCAGAGCATCTAACCTCAACCGTGAGCCATGACTCAGACTTGATGTACGTTGATGCAAAATGATAGTGTGTGTGTAATAATGTGTCTGTTAGAAGGCATAAGAGAGTTGCACTTACTACCTGACCGATGTGGACGTAGAGCTCTCGCTTTGGGGACGTTCATGAATGTTTTGCTGGTCAACTGTTTCGCGGCACCATCTGGACTCCAGAGCAGGGCTGGGAACCATTTAACACCACCTGCCCTGACACACACACACACACATACACACACATACACACAACCAACTCTTCCCATCCTGGGTTCTGCTGGAGCTCCATGTCTGCTTCTGAGAGCCAGTCTCACTCAGACAAAACATTGGTTATCCCTCCTGCTAAAATCAAACGTTCATGTCAGTTTGTATGTGGTTACGCACCGCTCGTAGACTTGGAATGTGTCCGAGATGTTAGCGTTTCTTAATACTTCACTATATCCAAGACGCTTTGACATTTAAAGATGTTCAGGTCAGAAGGTGTTTTTCTATAAAAGCAGCCGGTTCTAAATCTAATCACAGGTTTGTATAATAATGCACTTGTTAATGTAATAATACATTGTCGTTTCTATTAGTAATCGCTCATTCACAGGGACTTGTACGCCGGGCATTTCACGTCATTAATAATAAATGTAATGTTTACAGAAGGAGTCTCCAGTGTCAGTGCTTTGTAGTGTGATTTTGTCTTATTGACACCAAGAGAGAGAGAAAAAAACTCGTGAGGGAATGTTTATAGCTGCTTTAGTGTAACTGAGAACAGGAACTCGTTTCACCGATGTTCGACAACATGAAATGTAATTATAAATGGTTAAAAATACAATATGTCGTTCTTTAATGATTTAAAAATTTGAATTGCTGACAGTAATTTTGGTAGGGTTCACAGTGAATTAGTGGATAGCACGTTTTGCCTCGCACGTCCGGGCTTTGGGATTTGATTGCCTCCTCTGCTCAGTGTGCCTGGAGTTTACATGTTCTCTCCGTGCATTGGAGGTTTCCTCCGGGTACCCCGGTTTCCTCTCCCAGTCCAGAGACATGCGTTTAAGGCTGATGGGTTGGCACCCTGTCCACCTTGTGCCCCGAGTCCCCTGGGATACACTCCAGGTTCCTCAAGACCCTGTGTGGGATAAGCGGTACAGAAAATGGATGGTTGGATGGATGCATGGATGCATGGAATTCTTTTGGTATAAGAGGGAATAATCAGGGATCAATGGTAATAATCAATGTCAGGGAGGTGGTTACAACCCTCCATTGATTATTACCCCTGTAGTATTCTATTCCTTACATGTCTTTAACACAACATTTAAGCGTAGCTCTCCAGTTTTAGGAGTTTCAGCTCCAATTCTGAACCACTTGATATGCGATTTGATGAAAATTGAGTTCAAAATGTTACCTTTGTTCTGAGAAGGAAACAGGAAGATCTAATCGAGTAGTATCTGAGAAATAATGTGTATAAGGTTGTTTCCAGGGATGAATCTCAGAGTGTGAAATTCTCCATATTACCATAGAAAAGGTCTAGCAGTTGATGTTTCTCCGTATTTAATAAAAGCTATCAAGGTTGGCGGGACGTCGTTTGTGTGCAGTTCAGTCTTATCTGATAGACTGTCAAAGGACAAGCAAACTCATGAGGACTCATTTTCTCTTCTCTGCCTAATGCACTGTTATTTTCCAAGCAATTCATGCACAAAAATAACTCCTTTTTATTTTTTTTAAGTCTTAGTGGAAGCCATAGTTGATTTTGAAGCTGAAGCATAATTATTTCTATTTTTGCCCTCCAAACAGAGGCGGCCTATTTATCTTGCGTTTTGTAATTTGACACAAAACCGTGTTAAATCCCGAGAAACGGTGAAGATGAAATATTAAAGTCTGGCTGGCCAGGATCTTGATTCTGGGTGATCTGCGGTAATAAAACATGGGACTTCTGGGTGGATGGGGTCTGTGCGCTCTCTAAACAGTACTCCACGATATTACTCATTAGTCTTGCTCGTTAATTGAGTGGCATAATTGCATTACGGCTAAGTGCGTACAACGCAATCCTTTCCTCCAATCACCAAATCTCCTCAGTCAGCATCCCTCCAAATTCCACAGCACTTTTTTCTTTTTTCTTGTTTTTGCTTTTCGACTGATTTCAGAGACTTTCATAAGGATGATATTCAGCATCCCCAACGTTTACAACTCAATCCACTCTCCTAAAATGTTTGGCACCGGAGTGAGCCAAAATCGTGAGTGCTGCATCAGTGCTCTGTGCACACAGCTGCATGCAAGTTTACAGATATTGATGTGGGCCATCAGCATGTCAGCATTTAGGACCGTTTCTGTGGAACACCAGATTATTTCGACCTCAGAACAGGAGCTGTCTTTTCTTCTGCTTCTCCTCTGCAGATCTCGTCTCATGCTTAGCAGATGTAAAGTCGGTATCAGCACAGGCATGAGGAGCTCTTTCTGCCTCTCAGTCTCTTAAAGTGCTCTCCATTCAGCTGTGACAACACCCCTCGCGCTCTCTCTCTCTCTTTCTCTCTCTCTCTCTCTCGCTCGCTCACACTCTTCCTGTCCATCCAGTTATTTTGGGAAACTGCCCTGAGCTGTACCTTGCTTCAAAGGCAAGCACAGGAGCTTTGTATTTATTTATTTATTCATCCTTTCTTTTCCGTGTTTATTATTAATATATTCCACCTTCACCTCACAAAGACAGGCGAGTTGAATTGATCTCACGAAGCTCAGTGTTAATCCAAGACAATTAGGAACAAGGAGAAACCTCCTTCAAGCCTTTATTGTTTTCATGATAGATATCCTAGCTCGGCGTGGACCTTGAGGTGTCTTGCCTGTATTTAAAACGTATTTTTTGTTCCTTTAAGACGCACATATTCAATGCCCTTTTGCGAGGTGAGATCAAAAGGCCAGTTTCCAGAAATCACTTCATCAGAAAAGGTCAACCAGGTGCTGTCAACATCAGACCAGACACAATACCCCCAAATAAAAGAATCACTACACTTTCAACAGGAAGAACGGAATCGTGGTAGTGATGGAACAAGGCAGCTGAAATCAAAATTCAAGGAAAAATTCACCCCAAATGACTTCTTTATAATTAACGTGTTCCTTAATGGCATCCGGGATTTATTTCGTAGTGACATTCTGATGGATTATTTTCCCTTTATTGGTTTCCTACATTACCCACAATGCCATGCTAATAGCGGTTCATCTCTAGTTCTTTAGTCTGTCCAACTGTCTTATATTCTCGTATGCTTTCAGCTTCCAAATTCTTCGTGCTTTTCTTCTCGTACAGCCTTGTGCCATAATTTAGCCACTCAGTTCTCACCGGAATAACAAAACCACAGCGTCAGCAAACAAATTAGCACTGGAATCACCGAACACAACACAAACGTTTCAATATAAACTTATTTAATGCGTTTCCTTTAAAGGAGCTATGCACGAATGCATTCAGATTATGTGAGAGTCGCTTGTTTCCACATGGAGAGAGTTAAAGAGGAAGTGTGACTATGAGAGAAAATAAAACATTTCTCAACATTCTCTCACCTTCAGCAATATAAGAAGTGCCCGTGCCTTATGGTATCACACAATAACGTCTGACCCAGTTGTCAGCTCTCCTTTTTCACATAGAGAGGAAAAGCAAGATTGGGAGAGAGGAAGAGAAGGAAGAGAACGATGTTCATCATCTGTGCCTTTTTGCGCGACTGCAGGGCTAAAACAATATAAATAACACGGGCCCTGAAGGATTGGTGTGCTCCACTCTGACAGCGAGATGGAGTATTGATTCTTGGCATGGTACTAAAATTGCCTGCCTCCCGGCCTCCAGACGCACGTGTTGGCAGGAACGGGAGGCACACCCTAAAATCAGAGACCCTTATTAGTGATCAGCCGTGTAAACGCTGAGAAAAAGAGAAAACACGTATACGTATGGAAAACGATGACGTCGTCTGTTCCTAAAGTCGGAGTCCAGAGAAGATCTCGGCTCCCCTGGCGTTTTCTATTTTTTTGGCCTTTTTATTTATTTATTTATTTCTTTCTTTATTTTAAACAATTTAAAAAGACCTACCACGTCACGGATTCTTTAATATTATGCAGAAAGTTGATCAACCTGTCCCCAAACCAAAGGCATTCCAGCACTCCAGATGTTGAGCTTTACCCAAACTTCTTAAAAGTTCCTGGATATTTCAAACGGCATGTCGAGAAATCAGCTCTGGGAAAAAAAAAAGATGAGGGGATAAAAGAAATTCAATAGCTTCTTGGTGAGAGATAATTAGAAGGCATATATCCCAGGCGTAAAGGTTAAACTTCATGCTAATTACTTGCGTATCTATCTAACGTAATCTTTGGAAATCATCAGAGACGTTGAGCAAGAATTCCAAAGAAATTCTCAGTCTGAAAAAAATCCCCCCACGTATTTATCATGCTAAATGTGTCTCTATACAGTATAAAAGCCTAACTGAAAGATTTGCTACGCTACCGAAACATGGACAGAAATCTAGTGAGTTGATGCAGATTTATATAGGCTGCTAAATAAATCACAGGAGTATGTTTTGTGCAGGAAATGTGATGTATATCTTTAGGTCTAAAGGAGTGGAGCGATGGCTGCTTTACTGCCCTTTAAACTGTCCTTAAAGGATGGTTTGAAAGCTGCTTTTGACACTATCTACATGCTGGTCACTGATGATAAGCTCCATCGACGTGTTCGTGTGAAAAGTGCAACAGGAGGAGTGTAAAAACAGGACCGCACGGCATTTAAAGGAGAAGATTGTCTTCTCAAGAGCGCCACCGACCAGCTTCATGACCTGTCTCTGAAGTGACACGCCACTCCAACACCCTTAAGCGACAGTTTTTTAGAAAAGCGCCTTGCTTTATATCCACACTCACTTTAAGATTCGGGACTCTTTCATATGACAGTTCTGGGTCTGAAAACGAACGTGACAAGTGACAGCGACTCAGAGTCTGCCCTTACATTGTCAGAAGATTCCCTCTTGTATAGTGTCAGCATCTTTTGGAGTATTAGTACGCCTAAGAGGAGAAACAGTGCAAATTGATGCTGGCCTGGAGATAATTTATTGTGTACACAGCACAGGTCAAGGGAGAGTATTAATCCAGGCGAGCCGCCGAGCCCTTTTTCTAAATGAGATTGTCCCCGGGCGAAGGGCTACGCTTTTATTTTCGTTTTTGTTTTCCTCATTCAAAAGGCCGGCTCGCTTCGGTCCGCTCTGGAATGTCAATAAGGGCTGACAAAGACGCACAAAGTAAAACTTTTTAGTATAGATGTCAAAATGAGCTAACAAAACAACACACACAAAATAATTCCATCCTAAAGCAAGGATACGTATTTAATATTTGGTAAACATATCGCGTATCTTTGTAGCGGTTAGCGGACTTTGTAAGCTGTTCTGCTCGGGAGCAGGTCGAGCCGAATGACACAGCAAAGCGTTTTTTGCTGTTATTTTTTGGTCACAGTCAGATGGTGCGACCTCACACTACCGTAACATCGGTACGTAACATTACGGTGTCAAAAGATTCCACACAGAAAATATCACTGCGTATCGCTGCTCTCTTTCTAAACACAGCCATCTCCTTCCTCCTTCCTCTTTAAATGAATCTATTTCAATCTTAAATCTATTTATACTGTTTGCTTGTTCTGGATTCAAACAGTGAAGTCATTAAAAATATCTCTTTTATAGACTATGACTTATTTTAAACTTCTTTTTTTTTCCTTTTTTTTCAATTTCCTGCTAAAAAGCCTGGCAAGGCACTTGCAAATGATAGGACAAGTCGTGCATCAAAAAGATTTATTAAATCCGTCTTTTCCCCCCTGAGAGAGAACAAACCGCGTACTGTTCACCAGCACTGCTCATACAAGCAAGATGAATGATGCCCTAAGAGTCTTCTCTCAGGTAATAGACAGATAGCATCATGTACTATACAAGGCATTGTAATCACAACCGACTCCTATTTTCAACTCGGTATCCAAGACAACCCCGGTCCACCGAGACACAGACGTTGGACAGATGACATCAGTCATATCTCTGCTCTTACAGACTTGGAAAAAAACTCGCTATATAAAGGTTCTCACAGAGGACTTGGAGTTCGAGGTTGCAGCAGAAGTGCGCGAAAGGTACACGGATGGCTTTGATCTATTGTTCAGGGTGCTCGGTATTCCCTCAGTGACAGCTTCCATTTGAAAGCTATCTGTAGCACTGCCGCGGCGTCAAACAATGCCGTAATTTGTTTCACCTTATCTCATAAAACGAGGGACGCTCCCGACGAGTGACAGCATCTTTTACGCTGCGCTGTAGCATCTCAGCAAAGCGGAACTTTAATACACAAGGCTAATTGATGACAAACATACTGTAGGTACGCACATACCACACTGATATTAGAGAGGCTCTCGCTTGGGGAGAGACGAAGATACGACGGGGAGCAAGAAAAAAAATGGCTGGGTTCCAGGCTCGTGGGTTGAATTGTGTGAAAATTGAAAACTGCTGAGGCATTTCGAAACGAAGTCTGAATATTATAAAGATTTGTCTATTGTTGTATTCTATACATGCCAAACTTACATTTTTTTCCCCTCTGACTTAAAGAGGACATTTTTTTTGATCTCCTGCTGAATCTACCACTAAATAATGGAGTTGATTGTGGAGCGTGAACTCTGCATATCTGATATTAGACGTGTCAGAGAAACCCTATTTAACGTAGCCGTATCTACTGATCTGAGGAAAACATAAACGAATTCATAACGTCAAGAAGAGATCCGGTGTGGAGGTCAGATATACGAAGTCACTTCCCAGCACGGCTTACAGGACGACTCATAGACCCGAGAGTCTGCGTGTTTGTGTCCTCCACGTCATCCGATAAGAAAACTGGCGATAACCGTGACCGTGGCGGTTTACACTTTCTCTGTATTTCCACTTCGTCTGCTAGACTTTATCTTTCATTTTAGACGGTTAACGTGCTCATGCTGCGACACCCGTCGTGCACAGTTCTCTAAACGTCATCATTGTAAACACGCCGCTATTAAAACAAACACGTCCAACTGACTGAAAAAAAAAACAATGAACAACAAAACATCATTAAGAAAAATGATTAGCAAGGATATTAAATAAGCCGTAGATGTGCACTTGAAGCAAAGACAGGCAAAGCAGTACTGCTGGTCCTCTGGAGACTGCGGGTCAAATAAAGATGAAAAAAAAAGGTAGAGAATGTAGTCAGTGCTAATGTTCTTAATGTTTCAACATTAGGATAATTTCCTAATTTTATGCGAACAATAAAGCAGAACAATTTTTAAATCAGCCAAAATTCACAAGAGTATTTCTGACCAGAAAAGTCACCGGATAGCCATTTGCGAATCCCCAAATTAGAGTCATATGCCATTTACTCACTGAAACGATCAACAAATATGCATTTTAGCCAAATGTTAGTTAAAGCAGAGTGAATTAGTCGACGCTCAAAAGGGAATGGAGTCTAATTAGGCAAATGTTAGATAAAATGAACTCATTTGATATACAAGCACTTTGGCCAAGTTTAGGACTTTGTTACTTTTTTGGCTTTTGTTCTGTACATCAGTTTATTTGGGATTAATCCAAATGTGCACCACAGGGGGAAAAAATCACTCTTTGATAAAGCACTATGTTATTTTGTTTTTTATTATTTTTATTTTTACGCCTAATAAAATTACCATAAACGGTCCTAAGGTCTAATTAAAAATTGTTCGTGCAACAGGGAGTACAGTGTTTGATGTAATTATTGGCCTCACTTTGACTGATTTTGTTCAAGATAATTTTCCTTTTTAATGCAATTTTAATTGAAGCTGCGTGCCTATCATCCTGCATAGATTAAGCATCAAGCCATTTATTTCCAACTGCGGAGGAATGAAAACAAATAGCTTGTGCTCTGCTGTAGCTTGTCCACCTCTTAAGCCTGGTCAGCCCTTTGATTCTCGTGGCGCGTGGAGCCGAATGCAAATGAAGGCATGCCTCGAGTAAAATATGTACGACCCCTCCTTTTGCCAGAGCAAAACACCAGCCAGCTGCTGAAGAACAATAAAACAGTGCCAGACTTGCAAGCTTGCACGTTTTCAGCGCCGTTTTTTATTTATTTTATTTTTTTAAGGACGTTTTGTCACAGACTTGGCAGCAGTGAAAAGCCATCAGCCAAATGAGATAATGTTTACAGGGGTCACTGGGATGAGAAAGCGCTTCAGCAATGGCGCTCGGTGGACTATAAGTGTTGCTCAGCAATAGATAGAGCAGCATTATGGATAGAAGAGATGAATGCCGGCGCTATAATTACAACTCTTTCGGTCTGTAATTGTGAAGGTTTCATAGTCCAAGACAACCGCTAACAAAAGCATCCTATTCTTGCCTTTAGAAAGGGGTTGGGGTTGGGGGGGGGAGTTTCAACATTTTCAACACCCTTTAATTGTGAATATATTTTCAGCAGTAATAATAGGTTAAGTTATAAGTAAACAGAAATAAATAAATAACAATGATGATATTAGGCATAAAACAAAAGCATGTCATTTGCATTGTGTCTCTGGGAGGATGTTAGCGCATACAGCTTTAGCTCCATCATAATATTTTCAAAATATCATATCATCTCCCTATTTATACCAAATTTCCTCCTTTTCCTGTCCAGGGTCCCCAGTATTGGACAAATGGTGAACAAATCGAGCAGGTTTTGTGTGCAGATTACGCGTAAGGCAAAGGCAGAATCTCACCGCTGAAATGTTAGCCAATGACTTGCTTACTTTTTATCAAACACGACGTGCTACATGAAAAACATTCTTAGAAGAGGATTATGATCATATACTACACTTGTTCAGCTAACAAGCATGCCATATGTTATTACGTTACGTTTACTGACACTTTTACAAGCACTGAACCAAAACACGTGACTTTGTGCCACAACGGAGGTAAATGATAGTTCATTATGGTTTTTATATGAAGTCTGTTTGTTGAACTAGTCCACTGTTCACTAAAGGAGACCTGAGCGCAAAACTGCATGTAGTAATTGCAGTCCAAGCGGTACCATCCTCAGCAATCTCCAGGCTGTAGCCTCCAGTTGATGAGAGCTCCATCCAGAGGGAGGGCATCAGGATGATTCAGGCAAGTCCAGAGACCACAAAGGGTCAGGATCACTGGCATCTCCATAAACTCAAGTGTAACAGAAGAAGAGAGGGAGCGGGAGGTAACGAGAGGGAGAAGCTCTTACTTAAGATGTGAATCAAGTCAGATTTGTTGTTTGTCATACCTATACATTTCCATTTAGTATTTCCTATAAAGCACACTTTGCTCCCAAAGTCAAAGGTGGTGAGTGGATCAGAGGAAAAGAAGTGCATCAGTCCATTATAACCAAGGAGTATTTTTGAAGACAAATGACTCCTTGGCAATAACCGGACACTTGAAATGAGATACGAAGTCTCCCCGGTGCTTATGTAAGTGTCCTGCCTCCCGCAAGCTCCACTTGAACAGCGTACATGTTCAAATCGCTCACCCACTTACCTCCTGACCAATCTCAGAGATTGTATTACGCTGACTTTTACAAACACAGACCATGGATGGGAAGAGACGTGTACATTCATCAGCGTGGGCCCTGCGCTTTCGCTCGAGCGACGTCACACGAGAGGCTCGTTTTTAGCCGTGCAGTTTTCTCTCCAAGTACAAGAGTACACAGCGCAATTACGCATGCTCTGGGAAACACGCTTTGAATAGCTCATCAATATGTTGTAACTGTGGTGCAACACAAGAGCTACATTTATTTATTCCCTCTGTGTCCTCATGAGAGTCGAACATTCGAGAAAACTGCTGCGATAATGAAGAGTGTTTGCTAGGTTTTTCTCGTCATGTTTTGAAGGCCAGGTTGCCCTTCATTTCTCCTCTTTATGAAGAAGGTTAACGGGTGAAGGCCAAAAGGAGGATCTCGCCCAGCTACTTGACATCGAAGAAAAGCTTTCACGGCTCAAAATATCAGTTCTTCCAACTCTATGCATCACGGGATATCCTCTCAGCGCCTGACCTGGACATAGCCTCCCGTCATGCAAATCACTTTGAAGAGCAATGCCAAGAACCGTGTGTGAGAGGTCTCGCCAGACAGCTTCGGACTCTACCAAACAGTAGTCTGTTTCAGAGCAGATAATTCAAAGAGGTCCACAGGGTCAGGGCACTAAGAGTGTCCATCACAGCTGTGAGAAAGTGGAAGAGCCACTCAACTCTTACGATATATGGATTGAGATATTCAGTTATCTCAGATGCCTAAAAAAAACCTATGATATAGCGATCTGGATCATTTTATTAGATTTGTAGCACACAACTGTACCATATTTTTGTTTTACAGTTGATACTAACACTGTCTGTTAGACCCTGTAGGTGTTGGCAAACAGAGTAGCGTGCACAACCCGGTTTCAGAACACATGCATGCATTAGCTAGCTAGTTTCTCGATGTACAGTTTGTTAAAGAAATATAATGTAGCCATGTTCGCTAACTAGCAAGCAAACCCTATTAAATTCTTAATTAGCAAGCCGATTATACTGATAGATAACGGTCAGCTGCTTAAATGAGAGAAAACGGCCACCATCTTATCTCGGCTTGGAAAGTTACCTGATGCGATAGTGTATGTGTTTATTAACATTTTCTGATTCTGACACAGAGTAGAGCACAACATGATGGCACTGAGGTCAGAGTGACGTGTCTATCCCAGGTGTCTGTGTCAAATCTAAGACAAACCTCAGCTTACAGTAACATACAGTCTTGCCTTTAACGAAGCACTCATTTCGAGAAGCAGTCAAACGAATGCAGAGGTTTATAGATTTGGTGGAACACTTGTTCATTTATACGTTTATTTCAATGGCAATAGTGTATAAACTGTAATAAAACCTCTCAGGCAGTGTACATGTAACTGTGCTGTAGAGATGAACTATGGGAGATGACAACATATTTATGTGGTATGTCAAGCAATGAACAGATAAAAGTCTTCCAATTGACACATCATAATGTATATTTAGTCATTACTGATCTATTAAAGAACTCTGCTACTATTAGTACCAGTAACTGACTGCTAATAACAGCCTAAATGAAAACATGTTTTTGTCTTTTGAAAGATTTGTTAAATTATTTTTCTTTTTTTTTGCCTTAAGAAGTGTTCATAAATAGTGTTGACTGCCCTATGCATAGCAAATCTGCCTCTCTGGTATTTTTTTTTTCTTTTTTTCTTTTTAAGTATATTCGAATGGAACAAAGAGCAAACCGAATATTTGCCTAAACATATCTCAGAGTTTCTATGTTTTTAGAGTTTGCATGTTTGTTTGTGTTGTAGATGCAGAATAGTTGAAAAGTTTTTTGTTTGTTTGTTTGTTTGTTTTTTGTTTTAAGTGTCAGTTGATTAATGTTCTGTAGCTGGTGGCTTTAAAACTACAGTTCGACGAAACAAAAAAACCCGAAGTAATAAAGTCCACTTTGTTAAATATTTAATCAAATAAATATTTAATCACGCCTTATTTTTCCACAAGCTATTAAACCAGCGAAGTCAAAGAGTATTTTATAGATATTAAAAAACGATTGATTTGAAGTAATATTAAGATCAGAGACCAATCAGGACATGCCGGGTGCGTAGGAATGTAAAAGGGAGTAGGTTATCCAACGGAGAGAGCCAGCTGAATCTCCAAACCGCTGAGCGAACTGAAACGAGCTAATCGGTTTGCGCCGCGTTTAATCTCATCTCCGAGCTATAGCCTTATTGATTGGAGTTTTGACTTCTCATTTTCAGAGTGGAAGGATAATATAAAGACCGGTTTATGAAGCTGAGGTAACTCGGTAAGCAATATATAACATAGCTTTATCAAACATATACCAGGCAAAATATATGTTCTTCAACTTCCTGTTTTAATTTGAACATATTTTTGTCTTAGCAAAGAACATAATTTTCACGTATCATGTGCATTATTTCCATTATAACCATTCCTTTGTGTGTATCCACCTTGTCTTTGGGTTCTGATTCAAATTCAGTCAAGTGCTTTGACTGACAGTTGGGGTTTTTTTTTCACTCTCTAATAGATTTGGATGAAAATATGCAAGCTGACAAAAAAAAAATGAGTGGTGATGAAATTTAAATTTATTTTAAAAAGAAGAGTCACGAGTGCAGCTGTGAACAGAAGGAGAGAGGGCTGGGCCAATATAAAACCTCATTACTGTAGTGTCACGGAAAGTGTGTGCACTTTATGCTCCATCTAGCAGCAGTTTTGCAGAATAAGCACTTGTTCCTGTTTAGCACTTTTAAGAGCCGTTTCATTAGCAGGGAGGCCCTTAACAGGAACACGTTCTCATCGAACAGGTGGTGATTTCGGTATGCGGTCCATTTCGAAGCGATCACGACGACACCCGGTCGCTGCGAACGAACGCTCCGCCTTCCACAGTAGAGTACGAGAGTAGCGGCATTTGGAACGAACCCGAACATATAACTGGCGTTTCATCGCCACACAATCACTGAGACTGATGTAATCAATGTTGATCATTAAGTTAATAATGAACAAATTGACTACGCAACAAGAACCTCGCCTCGTTGCCACCAATTTCATCCATGAGCTGCTGTTTAATTAGTCTGATTTTGTTCATTTGTAGTGGCAAACAAACACGAGTTACAGTATAAACTGTTACCAGAGCTAACGATGAAACCATGAAACCTACATCAAAGAGCTCATTCACCGCACCACTTCTTTCTTTTCACTTCTTCGAAACTTTTATTCAATTTTAAATTATTACTCCATTTACCACCGCCCTCACACAATTCCCACACAGCAGCTACCAAGCAGGGTAAAAGCTAAAGGTAAAGACACGTGAAGCCAATGTCTTGTATCTTTTCAAACTGGTGCTCATGATGCGTCACAAGGTGGCGTAACACTCTCTGAGAAAGTGCTGTTAACCCTCTTCAACATACATGAGCTCACAGATGCCCACATTTGGTTAGTGTCACTGTGATTGACAGGAGAGAACGTAAGCCATCCCTCCCGCTCAGACAGCAAGTCATCGTCGGGATACGACCTCAGGTCTCCTGTGTCATTCTGAAGCCTGGACGTTTAAGCTTTTTTTTCTGTGTCCATCGAGTATTTCTGCCAGAAACTCTTTGAAGGACTGTTTAAATTCAATTCTTTTCATCATTTTGGTTTGGACTGATCCCACAAATGGCTGCCATGGGTGTGTCCCACTTTGAAGCATCACATCCAAATTCAAAGCGTTATGTTTTTTCGTTATGTTATGTGTTTTATGCATGCTTAGCATAGAGGACGATTGTATTGCAAATTGTAGCATTTAGTCACAAAAATCAACATATAACGCACTGCTTATAGACCTCCTGGCGCGGCACCGGCACATTATGCTCATTTAAAAAAAAATTGGTTTCTTTAATTTCTGATGGCTGTTTCTGTAGTTTGGACTTTATGCCAAGAGAAACGAGACCCGCTCTTTCTTTCATTTGTTTTTGTTTTTAAAATCGGGGGCTTTATTGAAAGCTAACAAAGCTCCCTAAAGACATTCCACATGCCTCTGTGGCAACGTGTCGGATCGGTCACTGCGGCTCCGGGTGTGACTTTATCATTTCATGTCTTGGCAGCCTCTGAATAAAAATAACGCACACGGATCGACAGTGGCCGCTGCTGAATATCAAATAGCGTTCCGCTTTACAGAAAGAAAGAAAAAATTATAAATAAAATAAGCAAGACATTAAAAAGCATGCCATTGCATAAAACCACAGATGCAGAAAATGCGATTAAAAAAAGACCAATGACTGTAATTACAAAGTCAAATGAAAACCAGCCAGCGCACACAATTAGACAACAACAAAAGTCTCTCATGAGTCACTATTTTAACACCATCAACCAGTAACAGCCTGGCTGTTTATGGATGCCCAGGCAGTGCTCGTGTTGGGTTTTGTTGCAGGCAAATCATCTCCTTTGTCTGGGTATTCACAAACTGCCAAATGTCTACGCTGTGATCAGACTGGAGTTAAAGAAATGAGAGACTCGTGTCTGCCCGAGGCCCATAGAAAAAAACATGAAAAAACGAAACCCTGTTGTGTTTGGTAGCGGGCACTCGGAAATTATCGAATTTACGATGGTTGCTCCTGGACCAGCTTCTGTCATCTGAGAAATCTTGGCTAAACGGCTGGGGAGAAGTCGACTTGTGCCCTTTTGGGGGGTTGGCAATTTTGCACAGTGCTGGAGTTTATTTTCATTGTTATTCGTGCTAGTCTGTCAGGGATATGCAGGACAGCAGTGTAATAGATAGCGATACACATATATTAAACAGGAATGCATCAACACTACGTTTTTGTTCTCGCCGAAATTCAAACTATTAATCAATCAGGGACGTCATGTAACTGGCCCTGTTTACGTTTCCTCATGCACTTGGGTAATTCTTTGTTATGTTATGTTAACGTGCCGATTTTTAATGAAGTGCATTAGCCAGGTCTGTTAGTTAGCTCGGATAGTGGGCTTCAGCAAAGAGAGGCGTGTTCCCTTTCAAAGGGAACTTCGACGTTGCATTTAGCAGTATGGGAACGCCTTGTGCGCGTGACCGGTATCTGAAGCTTGTGTCGAATCATGCCTCTACTTACAGGCCTGCCATGATCAGGCGATGTAGCAATTAAGCATGTCGCATGATATATATATATATATATATATCTGTTGTTTGTGTGACAAAAACGCTTCATTTCTACTCGATATTTTCTCAAAATTTCTTAATTTTCTATCCCTTTTTAAAGAAAAGGAGAGGTAAGTAATGAGCGAGAAAGAGTTCAAGAAGTGTGTAACAGGCTCCCGTTTCATCACGGGGGGAAAAGTGCACACTTTCTGGGTGAAGTGTTAGTGGTGTAGTATGCGATGGCAACCTAGAGAGGCTGCGCATGGTAACGCTACATTGAGCAGCTCGACTCGCGCTCCTCTCAAGAAAACGGAAGCCGAGCAAGTTTCAAAGCCTCGCGGATCTGGGCCGGCCGCTGCCGAGGCAGCCAACCATCTCAGGTTCAGGGGATCTCTTAAATCTGGAAGAGGAGCCGGAGACGAGCGCTGCTCTATCTCTTACTCTGTCTTCCGGGTTCAGCTCTCCGCTGGATTTTGGAGTTCGCGTCACGACTCCTCCTCCCGCTATGGAAAGCCAAAGGGGTAATAATCCCTCCCTGACTCCGAAGAGTTAGAAGGATGTGTTAAAAACGGAGAGCAGTGTATAAAGAGCTGCTTGAAGTATTACCTAGTGAAAGTAAATACTTCACACCGCAGAAACTCCCCTGTCTTCGGAAATTATGACAAAATCTCAAACTTCCGGGGGAAAACCATGCTTAAGCCATAGTCATAACCCCACGATGTTGGATTATTTGGCCATTGTGGGAATGAATGGCATGGCTATTTAGCTGCCCGAGGTGCTTGCTAGCTACCTCTCTCCACCGACGGCAGGTAATTACAGGGGCCGGTTGCATCCAAGGTGGCATTGGTGGGCAAGCCTATGCAGTAATAGTCTTGCTTGTGGGTCACTGCAGACAATGAAAGGGTTGCAGGCCTACCAAGCAGACCTGCTGAGTGAGCTCAACATATGGTGAGCGGTCCTGAGGGGCTGTGGAGGGATGTATCTGGGGACATGAGGTTGTTAGGGCAGGTTGCCCCAGTGCTACTGTAGGGCCTCCCCTAGCCAAGGTGGTCCCCAGGTTTTCGTGTTCCCTGGTCAGCAAGCTGTCACAGGGCAACGAAAATCTGATGCTTCTCTCCAATAGAATGTGGAATAGCTAACGTCACTAGAAGACCATCGGGCAGCGTGCAAGCTACGGCCAAATGTGTCTCCATGGGTTTGGTCTACCATAGAAAGGGTTACCGGGTCCAGTTATAGCTCAAGTTTAGATCTGCATCATCTGAACCGTACTCTTCGGACACACAGGTTCAGAGGCTGATGTTCAAACTTATCTTGCCACAGATCCAGTTCGAGAACTGGTTTGTGGCGATAGATCTAAAAGGTGCGTCTTGCCGCATAGGAATATTGCTAGCTTTATCCCCTCGCACCTTCACAAAGTGCATGGATGTCACTCTGGCTCCATTGGGTCTCCAGGGCATCTGTGTACCAAACTACCTGGACGACTGGTTAATTCTAGCACGATCCAGGGAGCTGGCGGTTCAACATTGAGATGTTGCTCTCGTCCACGTGAAGAGCTTGGGGCTCAGGATGAATCTCAGAAAAGTTGGGTTTCCCCGGTGCAGTGGACAACTTTTCTAGGGGTTATAGGATTCTACTACGATGAGGGCGTTTCTATCCCCAACAGGCGTAGTGTCAATCCTATCAACACTGAGCTAGATAAAGCTATATCTTGGGAGCCTAGGGTGGAGTCCACACATGTGGCTGAGGTCACATCTGTATGCTGCTCCCCTCATCGCTGCTCCCACTAGCTCTAGCGAGAGTTCGCCGGATAGTCTGCTAGTAGCACCCTTTTGGCAGCTCAAACATGGTTCTGAGAGATAAAATCTCTGCGTGATGGCACTCCTTGGTAGATTCCTGTCAGCAGGGATCCACTGTAGACCCAGTAACTGTGCAATAGCTACAGTCCTGGAGCTCCTACAATAACATTTCTCAGCGGGGTGAGCTCCTTCTACAATCAGGGTTATGTGGCCGCCATTTTGGCCAGCCACGCCCTGTTGAGGGAGCCTCTATGGGGCAACATCCTCTAATTTCGAGGTTCATGCGTGGTCTCAGACGGCTGAGGCCCATCTGCAGGCCGCGCATACCTTTCTGGGACCTTCTATGGCCCTGGAAGGTCTGTCGGCTGCCCCATTCGAGCCCCTAGAGCGGATCTACTGTCTCAAGTTGGAAGGCTGATTTATCATGCTCGGCCAGAACTCGGCAACTGTGAGTCTGGCCCCTGAGGGGCACCAGCTCAGCTCATAGATTCGGGTCTCACAACTGAGATTGTTGAAACCATGTTAAAAGCTAGAGCACCATCCACAAGGAAAGCATATGCACTCAAGTGGCAGCTTTGTCTTGTGGTGTGAGGAATGTCAGCTAGACCCAGTGAACTGCGCATTAGCTACGGTCCTGGAGTTCTTACTGAACATTTCTCAGTGGGCTGGGCTCCTTCTACAATCAGGGTTACTTAGCCGTCGTTTCGGCCAGCCATGACCCGGTTGATGGAGCCTCTGTGGGGCAACATCCTCTACCTTTGAGGTTCATGCGTGGTGTCAGACGGCTGCGGCCGATCTGCAGGCCATGCATACCTTCCTGGGACCTTCTATGGTCCTGGAAGGTCTGTCGGCTGCCCCATCCGAGCCCCTGGAGTGGATCCCTTCCACAAGAAAATCATATGCGCTCAAGTGTCAGCTTTTTGTCTTGTGGCATGAGGAACGTCACCTAGACCCAGTGAACTGCGCAATTGCTAGTCCTGGAGTCCTTACAGAACGTTTCTCAGCGGGCTGGCCTCCTTCTACAATCGTGGTTACTGGGCCACCATTTCGGCCAGCCCTGCCCCTGTTGATGGAGCCTCTATGGGGCAACATCCTCTAATTTCGAGGTTCATGCGTGGTCTCAAACGGCTGAGGCCCATCTGCAGGCTGCGCATACCTTTCTGGGACCTTCTATGGCCCTGGAAGGTCTGTCGGCTGCCCCATTCGAGCCCCTAGAGCGGATCTACTGTCTCAAGCTGGAAGGCTGATTTATCATGCTTGGCCAGAACTCGGCAACTGTGAATCTGGCCCCTGAGGGGCACCAGCTCAGCTCATAGATTCGGGTCTCACAACTGAGATTGTTGAAACCATGTTAAAAGCTAGAGCACCATCCACAAGGAAAGCATATGCGCTCAAGTGTCAGCTTTTTGTCTTGTGGCATGAGGAACATCACCTAGACCCAGTGAACTGCGCAATTGCTAGTCCTGGAGTCCTTACAGAACGTTTCTCAGCGGGCTGGCCTCCTTCTACAATCGTGGTTACTGGGCTGCTGTTTCGGCCAGCCATGCCCCTGTTGATGGAGCCTCCATGGGGCAACATCCTCTACCTTTGAGGTTCATGCGTGGTGTCAGACGGCTGCGGCCCATCTGCAGGCCGACGCATACCTTCCTGGGACCTCCTGTGGTCCTGGAAGGTCTGTCAGGTGCCCCATTCGAGCCCTTAGGGTGGACCTACCATCTCAAAAGCCGCAGGGTTGTTTTATCATCCTTGGCAAGAACTAAGGAAGCTGTGGGTCTGGCCCCTGAGGGGCACCAGCTCATAGATTCTGGTCGCACAAATGAGGTGGTAGAGACCATGTTAAATGCCAGAGCACCATCTACAAGGAAATTGTATGCGCTCAAGTGGCGCCTTTTTGTCTGGTGGTGTGAGGAACGTCAGCTACACCCAGTGAACTGCGCAATATCTACAGTCCTGGAGTTCTGACAAGAACGTTTCTCAGCGGGTTGGCTCCTTCTACTATCGGGGTTACGTGGCCACCATTTCGGCCAGCCCTGCCCCTGTTGATGGAGCCTCTGTGGGGCAACGTCCTCTAACTTCGAGGTTCATGCGTGGTGTCAGACAGCTGAGGCCCATCTGCAGGCCATGCATACCTTCCTGGGACCTTGCTGTGGTCTTGGAAGGTCTGTCAGGGACCCCATTTGAGCCCTTAGAGTCAGCCTCTGAGAAGCTCTGACTCTAAAGGTAGCTTTTTTACAGGCCCTGACATCTCTCAAGCGAGTGGGAGGTCTACAAGCTCTCCCTGTTGCCCCTCCTGCCTTGACTTTACCCCTAGATAAGCCAAGTCCTTCCTGTATCCTAGGCCGGATTATATTCCAAAAGTGCCTACATTGGCTACCCACCCTGAGGTGTTGCAGGCTTTCTGCCCTCCTCTGTCCTTCACACCAGAACAAGAGAGGATGCACCCGCTGTGTCCAGTAAGCGCTCTCTGTACTTAGGTCCACCGCTCCGGCTAGTGTCGTAAGTCAGAGCAGCTACTAGTCTGCATTGGCAGCGACAGGAAAAGTGATGCCGTTTCAAAGCAGTGCATCTCTACTTGGTTGCAGGGTGGTCCATGCCTCACACGGTCATTTGTTATTACAGCCTGGATATTCATTCCTCCCCAGGCTCGAGTGTCCTTCTGTGACCCTCGGGTTTGGGTATTTTTGAACAGGCCGTACCCTCGGTATGACGGAGTGGGTATTCCCGTTCCCATACTGCTAAATGCAACGTCGAAGTTCCCTTTGAAAGGGAGCGTTGGGGTTATGCATGTAACCCTGTTCCCTGAGAAGGGAACGAGACGTTGCATAGCGCTGTCATACCGGGGCTGGCCTGTGAATTGTGTCTTCGCTTCAGATAATAGAGGCTGGCAGCGTGGTTCACAGGTGCCATATATATATCATGCGACGCGCTTAATTGCCACGTCGCCTGATCATGGCAGGCCTATAAGTAGAGGCATGATTCTACACAAGCTTCAGATACCGGTCACGCGCACAAGGCGTTCCCATACTGCTAAATGCAACGTCTCGTTGCATGGTATCGGAGTCATCACGATACCTGTACGGGTATTGATGCATCCCTAATAATAAAACACAAAAAAATAATAGTACATTTACAGTTTAAACTTTTTTTTTTAAAGTAGAAACTGTGAAATATAATATTTTAATAGTCATTTATCCATTTTGTTATGAAATTTGTTCCACATAAAGTTATGAGCCTAACCAGACTGTCAGACTACCATACAGAAGCCGTAATCGCGCTGTGTAAGGGATTTTTCCCATTGTCACACTCAATATCAGGAATATATGTCATGCATATTGACAACTTACATCACAATTATTTCAATTATGAATATTATATAAATAAAGTGGTTGTTTGGTCATAATGCATATCTTGAAATGACTTGCAAGTGCTGAATTATCTATAGCCTGGCTGGCAGGACAGTTAGTTGCAAAAAAAAAAAGAAAAAAGTAAAAAAAAAAAAAAATTCTGTACCCGGTTGTAACTTGTATTACTGGCTCCAGGATGTTGTTCCCTAATTGGATCCTTGTAATTAGGTGAGAAAAGCTGAACAGCCAGATTGCTGTTTGTTTATACCTTTCCCCCATATTAGTGACGTGCTGGGAATCCTCAAACAGGCAGAGGGTTCACTAGTATCTTGTTGAAGCCTTAATTAGTCGCTCATTCTTAACATACGCTTTGCTCAACCCAATTACCGTATTCGCAATTACGCTTACTCATCGCGGCGGCTAAACCGTGACCATCTACAGTGTCGCAGCTCGATGGCCGTGCAGCGGGCACTCGGAAATCCAGGGGTCTACAGCTCTGAGAGCCTGAAAGAAGTGCCCTTATCGTCCTTGGGGCTGATCCAGCTGCCAAGTGCCTGTCAGGGTTCTCAAGCTCTCTAGAGTGGGAAATTTGCTGGAGGAGAATAAAAACACCTTCAGCCAATGATTTGCAGTAGCAGTCTGAAAGAAAACAAGCATGGAGAATAAGTGGGAAAAGGGTAAATCTGAAAAATCTGTAGCCAGTTAACTCGTCTGTATACTCAGTATATACAGTACTTACGTGCAAGAACACAACCTTAATCTGTACGTTTGTCTAAGCGGGCCAAAATTCTAAAGGGAAGGACGTGTGCGTGTGACCTTGAACAACTTTTAGCACTGGCACAAATATACCATAAGTGACAGTTATTATTTTTTTTTAATCTCACTGGTAATTGACAACATGGCATCAGGTGTTGGCAATTAGGTATGGCCAATTATCCTCTGAAAAGTCGCCTGCCTCATAACGAAAGGAAAATGGGATGACATTAGTTGTCAGAAAATACCATTTTCTTTGTCAGTACACTCTCAGGAAAAGGTTATTCAGTTTACTCAAGATTGCTAGCATCCTAATAAGGTTCTAGTCTGGAAACACAACCCAAAGGGTACCCCCAGAGGCACAAGCAAATTATAATTTTTTCAAAATTGTATATTTTTATTTTAACGTCCTGTCTTAATAATCAAATGTAGAACCTCGGGATTCTTTCAGCTGGTTCCTCATCGGTTCCTCGGCTGACGTTAAAGGCGCCTGTTTCTCTGCACGCTTGCTGACTCCCAGGCCAGTATGTAAGAGGCCCAGCAAGGGTGAGTGGCTATGACACTGACAAAGCTATCCGAGCCCAGAACCATTCGTCATCGGCAGCAGTTTAGCATGAGCTATCGCACAGTCCACAAGGCTTCAGTGAACCTTATCACCACGGAAACCTCTCAATAACTTATTCATGATGCACGAGGCAATCACCTGGGCTGCTGTTTCACTTGGCAAAGTAGTCGACATTGACAAAACATTCCAGGGGCGTTTGACTTCTTGTAGTATCCACGATACTGCGGACGCCGCCGAATATCCATCTTCAGCAAAATCTCAGCACACTCGAAGCCTTTATAGGAAGCGATGTGTTGGACTTGGCAGGGAAAATGTTTCAAGAGCAAGAGATGTTGTTATCGAACAGAACTTCCCTGCGGTTGTACGTCGTTGTAATGCATTACCAGGACTCCTGGCTCTTTGCAAGATCACGGCATTCTTTTTCATTTTAACAATATTCAATCCTATATCTGCCAGCGTTCATATGTTTGTTTTATTTATTACGTAAGGCATAAAAGACGATGTGACATGCTGTGACAGGAAGTTACTGATACCACCTCGAATTTGATCATTTTCCAGTAAGAGCAGTGTTTTATTCCTGTTACACCTAAGGGATGTTCCAATGCTTACAATTTTTTAATAATTAAATAATGGCATGTGTTATGTTTTATCCATTCATAGTTACATTTAATGTTGTGGAACATCCAGGAAACAAGTTAGTTCCTGTTTTCACAGGTCATTGCATCACCAGGCTCTCTTTTTCTCTTTCTTGAAGATAATAAGATATAAATCCGTCTATTCTGATGACTTTCTCATTGACCGACTGTTACGTTCCGACACTGGAGACTCCTTCCATAAATATTAAATTTGTGTCTTTTTATAATTCACCATATCAACAATGACATGTTTTTTCATTGTTCAATAACAAAAAATATTTTCTTCTTCCCCCCATCTGTTTATGTGGTTCAATGTTGTTACTATAGAAACAATAACGTATTTGAACGGGCGCATTAATTTAAATCAATATAATGGCGATTCGCAGCTGTGCTATCGTCTCAGCTGCTGTTATAGTAAATTAATCAACACCCTCTGACCGATCATATTCGACACTTCAACATTGCTGTGTTATAAAATTGTAATTGTAATCATCATGGGCAAATCGCTGTGGTGTAAACCAGACTGTGGTGTTATAGGAAAATAATCCAGTTCAGGGTAGTAAGACGTTGTGCCGTGTCACTCACCCCGGTGTTTGTGTTGTATATTTGTGTTGTAAGGGAATACAGTATGCGCGTATGACTTTTTGAAGTCAGAGCAGAGACCATGGAGAATTCCGTCTGAGAAAAGGCCTTGGCCGAGTAAGAGAAATGGGCAGAGAAAGGGAAAAAGACTGCACCAGCTGCGTGCCCCAAACTCATTTAGTTCAGAGAGCATGATGATTTCTCACAACACTGTCACTCTCCCTCCAGCCATGTAGGACTCAACCGAATGCAGACAGTCATTTTTGTCTGCTAACAGAAGTTTCCTGATCATTGCCACTCTCTTTCTCCTTCTGGTCTTGCTTGCTCGCTCCTGCGCTCACTCCCTCCTTCACTCCCTCCTTCGCTCCCTCCCTCCACTGTTTGCATTGCTTTATAGTCAGCTCAGGGCCTCACACAGTGGCACACGGTGTCTTCTTTCACAGCAGCAGTCATTTTGGCTCATTTGAATATCCCTGTGTGTTTTGACAGTAGGCCTCCGTGGCATTACAGTGTTTGCTTTGCATACCACAAGTTCCCACTGTTCCAGCCTGTCTGTAGTCCTGAAATTCCTCTGACTCCCTTTCTATCTCTCTAGCGATTGTCATGCCTGATGTAGTCTGTAAGCACCAAAAATCCTAGTCGATTCCACTAGGACATGTGTGCTTTGGGCATTTTTTATTATAGTATTACAGTACACGACTATCTAAGCTCTTCAGCACCAAAAGTATACGATCGCCTCTAGGGTCTTATTGCTTTGTTACTCGTTTGGGCCTGAGAGCGTTTTGCTAATTACCGTGTCACATTTACCTGCTGTTTAGTTTAATTAGACTAAATAGCCAGGTACAGAGGAAGAACATAGCGTCTGTGAATTTATAATCTAAAATTAGTGACATGCAATTAAGAAAATATTGCATTTTAAAAATAATCCTGGATGAAGTGATTACCGAGCTAAACAAGCACGCCTAATTAGTCGCTCGCAAGGTGTTCATGGCTACATGGTGTTGTTATGGAAACACTGAAGTCTGCTTCGTATCTAGGGAACAGCTGACCCTAGCCATGTGCCAGAGGGCACTTCCTTATGCATCTTCCTTCTCCATAACAGCAGCAATTTGTTGTGAATGCAGGCATTAAATGTCGTCTCACAGCACCGGCTTGCAAGAGGAAGAGGAATAATGGTGCACGCATGCACCTTGCTGTTCTGTTAAACAGATCGAAATGAGAAAGAAAGACCCCTCAATGAAGTGTTACCATCAACCTGCCAGGGACATTGATGCAATAACAAGCCATCCATTTTGCTCTTTCAGCGTCTCCTCCTCCTGCCAGGACCTCCATTATACATGAAAAAGTCATAAACAGCAGGAGACGTCTCCGTGCGCAGAAACCTGTGTCTCATAGCTTGGCGTGTGGATTAATTACATGCAGCTGTCACCTAATTTCCGTGATTATTCGCTAAAGTGAGGGAGCGTCCTGTCCGGGAGCGGGTTGTGCTTTGAAACGTTCCGAGCTTACTTTGAGCAATTAGGGATTTCTTGCATAAAGCGCAGCAGATCTAAGAAACTGTTAGGATGGTCTCCAGGGATTTTTCTTACTGAGGAGATTTTGAATTGCATAAATCTTTTTTTTTTGGATATAGATCTTAAGTTCTGTGTCAAAAATAGTTCATTACCTAGTGCATGGCACAATAGGACTTTTAGTATTTATTCCAGTAACAGCGTATATTATGTATACTTTTCTTATTGGCAAAATATGTCACCAAAATGATATTGTCATGTTATATTTGAAGCTATTAGGCCCAGGTTCTGATCAGTTATTCTGGCCAATTTTCATTAGTCAATGCAGCAACGAACGGGAGATGTGAACGCCGGTTATAGTCACGCTCCACCGTGTTTTAATGACTTCTTCTTTAAATAAATTGCGACATTAAGTTTGACTGCTAAAGCTTGCGGTTTTTATGCTGGGCTTTTAATAATGATAATGAGTCTTTATTGGTCACGTATACATTATGGCACAGTGAAATTCTTTTCTTCACATACCCCAGCATGCCTGGAAGTTGGGGTCAGAGCGCAGGGTCAGCCATGATGCAGCGCCCCTGGAGCAGAAAGGGTCTTGCTCAAGGGCCCAACAGTAGCAACTTGGCAGCACCAGGCCTTGAACCCCCGACCTTCCGATCAGTAACCCAGAGTCTGGCAGTGCTGGGGCTGGAACCCCTGACCTTCTCATCAGTAACCCAGAGCCTTAACCACCAAGCCACCACTGCACCCACCCCTTCCTAAGACTATGGGAGATATTTACTGTTCGTCTTAGGTTTCTACTCTCTTGTTTTATTTGAAACTCAGGAGGTCTTTTCGGGAAATCATGGTAATGTTTGACGAGTGTGTTGTGACTTTCACCAGCCGCATCAATGGAAAAAAAAGGCATCTAAAAATTACAATAACTACGCTCTTTATAATCTACAGTTTCTAAGTAGAGCTTTTTCTTCTTTCTTCCCTGCCAGTAGCCAATGCTTTAATTTATTACTTTCGGTTTACATTTTCCTTGCGTCCGTCACGTAAGACCTTGACCAGCACGACTATCTTGAAAACATTACAGTAACTAATTAGTCTCTGGATTGTGTGGCGAGAACTGGGTGGTGAAGATTTTGTAGCTGCTGACGTGGATATAAACATTTAAGAAGGCATTATGGGTATGAGCATTTATGTGTCAGGACTATTAAAAGATGCGCTGACTGTTTATTTCTGTCAGAGCTTAATGCAGGGATGGGTTGGGGTTTGCGGGGGGAGGCACGATGGCATCCTGCTGTTAGTGAAAGCAAGCAAACGTTCTCAGTCTGCTTGCAGACATTTCTGCAACTTACTGTTTTTCCCTTGTTGTAAACATGAACCTTTAGGCTCTTTCTCACATGCATAATATAAGCAGCCACCCACTTAGGTTACCAACACACTCACATTCAGGTTGACAGAGGATTATCCTAACCCTGACAATACCTGTGCTGGGTTTATGGGATGTCTGTGCACATGAACTGGTGTTACTTGCTCAGGAAAACATTTCGGATTTCCTGGCCCGTTTCGGACAGTCTGTGTTCTGTTGAATTAATGTGAGGAAGTGAGCACATTAACTTATTGCTTATTATGCTTTTAAGTTGAGAGGCTCCCAACACTGCAATTAATAAAGATTTAACGAAAGCCACTTAGGTATTCCTACTGACTCTGAATAACTAGCTGTCTGTTTAAATAGTACTGCTTTCGTAGTAGTTAAAATAGAGCTATAATTATCCTCTCAGATTAAAATCTTCACATATTTGTGCAGGAGCTCTGCATTTTACCAATCGGAGTACTCAAAATATGCCAGAACAGCAGTCTTTTTCTTCATCCTTACTAAAAATGGCACCTTGTCCAATCGACATAGTCATGTGAAAAAAATGGTTGGCTTTTTTGACATATTTGGACAAAAAAATTTTTTATCCTCTTTCAAACATTGTTAATAAAGTTGATACACTTGATGCATCATCTGAGACCTAAAGTTAACATTTTGTAGTAATTTTCACAATTTAAAGTAAGTACACCCCTACATTTATCACACCATCAAAATCAATTCCAGCAGACCGTCCCAGCAAATTCAGCCCAAGAGCGGACTGTGTGATGCAAAAAGAAGTCTCTAAGAACCCCAGAATTTCATCAGAGGATCTGCTAGTAAGTCTTGCAACTGTTGGTGTCAGAGTGCATGCTTCTACAATCAGAAATAGATTGCGCATATTTGACCTGCATGGTAGGTGTGCCAGGAAAAAGCCTTTGCAAGACTCCAGTTTGCCAATGAGCATATAGGCAAAGACCGCGCCTTTTGGAATCAAATACGAATAGACGAATCAAAGCTAGAGTTGCCACAGTAACAGCAGACATGTTTGGCACAGACCAAAGACAGCTTTTCAAGAGAAGCACCTCATACCAACTGTGAAGCACGGTGGTGGAAATGTTATGGTTTGGGGTTGCTTCGCTGCCTCAGGGACTGGACATTCATCGATTCAACTATGAATTCTGCATCATATCAAAAAGTGCTTGAAGTTAACGTGAGGTCGTCTGTCTGAAATGGACGCCTCCATGTTCGGCCTTTGTTAGCACAAAGCTAACCAGCTAACTGTGATGAGTGACGCATATTTTCCTTCTCAAAACAGTGAACTGTATCGTCATATTCTAGATTTAGATTGTAATAGATTTACAGGCTAATATGTCTGTATGTTGAATGATTTAAAGCCTATTCTTGTATATACAGTATATCTGATTAAAAGATAAGGAGTGTTGCTTTGTTTACTCTAGATGCCGTGAGCCGCCATTTTGATTTGACATCTCTTGCTGAACTCGGGGGTTGGGGAGACCAGTGTAGACGGGGCATTTTCTTCGGCGTTTCTATGTCAGAGGTCGGAAATTATTGAATTATAAAAAGAATATGAATTTCATTTATATGAAGGTGCCTCCATTATTAATACGTCAAACAACAGAGATGTGCTAGGTACTGGGGGAAATTGTGGGCTTTCTTTCTCCTGGCTTTTGTTCATTACAGATTTTAGGACATAATTAACAAATTCCTTGTAGCAGCAATAATGACACACCTGCCGTCTCCCAACCCTGCCCCCCCCACTCCTTTTTATATAAATATATATATATATATATATATATATATATATATATATATATATTTTTTTTTAAAGTGCTCTTCACAAAAGGGTCTGAGCTTACCATGATGTCTAGCTCCGGAGCACCCTGCCAAGATGAGCTTTATACTGCAGTGAAAGCAATATCAATTAGTGGTGTCGGCCCACTGTGCTCTGTGACTTAGATTTATGATTAGAGAGGACTAGGGGAGGGTGGATTAAATATGAAGCCTGGAGACTATTGCTTTTTTTTCTTCAGAGGTGTGAGAGGGGGTGAGTCACTCGAGCGCGGGGTTCTCATAAACAGCAGATATACGCTGGGATTTTGCACGGCACCAAGCGTTATTGAAAACTGACAAACACAGTGCGAAGCAAGCGGCTGTGTTACAACATTCCACACAACTCCATGTGGACCTGAGAGAGACAGACACGTATAAGAGAAATGACCTCTTCATTTAAAGGTCACCTGCCACTATGGCTAACCCTCTCTCCATCTCTCTCTGTCTCTCTCTCTCTCTCACACACACACACACACACATACACACACACTCAGATTATATCTTCTCATTTGTCTGTCAAGAGGAGAGCTGAAAATATACAATACCACCCTCTTGCAACCTAGTGGTCAATGGTTATTTGTTAAAAGTTACGTAGGAGGGCCAGAGATCCATATAAATGGAGAACGGCTGTGATAAAACTCTCCAAAAAAATTGCAAGCAAGCGTCAAGCTGAGGACAGCCACATCTCACGGGGCCTTTTCTGACTTTTCTAATGTGCTCACCGCTCTTGCTTTAGCCTTTAGCCGTGTATCAGCTTATGTAGCTAATTGGGTTAGCGCTCTCCCATTACAGAGCATCAGGGAGAGGAAGGAGGAATGATGGGAGCTAGATAAAGGCAGTCTTTCTGTTTAATCTTGTGTCAGATTGGTGCGATTAAATGGTGGATTCAATCCCAGCATCCAGGTTTGTGTGTGTGTGTGTCCATGTGTGAACAGTCTACAGGGAGAATGAGTGACACAAGCAAGCTGGACTATTAAACCAAAAGGAGAGGACTTACAGAGAGAAAAGGAACGAGCAGTAATATCGCCTCGCTCTCCAGAATGCCTACGAGTTGGCACGGAAGCAGGAAAGGAAAGAGACGTATAGCTGGACACCAGCGAGGACATTGTGTAACGAGTTCACGTAACGAAAGCACCGAATATGAGCTGGTTAAGAGGCTGAATAAGCAGAGACGGAAGAGATTGAGAATTCCTACGCAGCGTTCTTAACGTTTTTATTATTACTTATTTATTTTAGCAAAATACGTGCGCCGACGTGAGAAAACCCACCAGATGTCTGGAATTCTGGTAAACAGCCCAAATGACTGAAAATACTTTGACACCTCAGCTTTAAGAAAATATATTTACAATCAAAATGATTCAGAATTTAAAAAAAAAGAAAAAATGATTTCTAACCTTGCCTATATGCTGTCAGCCTGCCTTAACAAACAGGTCTGCAAATCAGTCTGCTTGAAGATGTCTACGTTGTTAGCTCTCTTTCTACGCGTGCTTTCTTTAAGCAGTGAACTTTAGGTGTTGATCAAGTTGTCATCTAAATACAAATTCAGTCTGTAAAGAGTTTAAATACCAGCTGTCGAATTATCCACGCTGGACACGCACACTTCTTACGAGCAAAGGCTTGTTATAAAGATTTCTAACATCTACATTTATTATTTATATATTTGATTTATTATACGTTAACATTAAAAGCGAATGAATTAAACAAGCGGTTGAGGCTTTCAGGGAATCGGAACTTTGTTGCCTTTCCGTCGAGTCGAAACGGAATCGATAAATGTGCCGTTCTTGTGTTTCTCCATTATTTGTTTTTTAATTCCGGTTGAAATATTTTCGAAAGAGAAACATACAGTACGTCAGTTCAGGAAAGTCATTTTTGAGAACTTGTTATAATAGAAGGAAAGACAAATGAATGACTTATTCAAATACTTTAACATCTTTTCTTTTCTATTCCACTTCCGTCAAGGGGAGTTACAGTTTGAAATGTACATGTTAGCGAAATCTCTAATAATTGCATTATGTGTTAATCTCTCATTTAAATACATAATAAATATATACGTCCTTGTGTATGCTGTGTAACACAAACCAAAAGGAAACGAAAAGATTGAATCCTTGTATTGTTTCGTTTTTTCCGTTTTATTTTTGAACGATTTTTCTGTAAAATCTCTCGTCAGCATCATCTCTCGTCCAATCTTTATAAGCTGAAAGAGAGAGCGTCTGTGAGGAAAAGCGATATTAATAATATAACTAGTGTGGCAATGTTGCTTAGCCAAAAAATGAAATGTTCTGTAGTGGTCAGCAATATGCCCGGTTCTTCTGGGAGTTTCATAGCCATCGTGTATGATAAAGTTAAGAACAGGTGGTAATAGACTGAAACTAATTTTACGCTATTATTTTGAGTGTTAATTCATTTTCTTTATTTTTTTAGGGAAGCGGGGGGCGCTTTTTAAAACCGAGTTATGTGAAAAAAAGAAAAAGAAAAAATTATTATAAGACCCTAACCCTAACCCCCTAACTATAACCCTTTTCTTTTGGGGGAAGAGGCAATAAGGTGAGACAGAAACGCATATGCTGTAAAGAATAAAAATAATAATAATAATAAAAATAATGGTCATTCTGACTGGAAATCTTTCAAACACTAGATCCAGTGTTGTATTCTTTTGTACGGGTCGAAGTGATGAGGGACAGAACCATGTTTTAATCTGTAATTCAGAGGTGAGGTAAGCGTCCGACCGTACGCCGTGACTAATCTGTGACACCGTAAAGACCCTACGTCCATCTCACAAATGTACGCACTTAAATATCCACCAGAACCTAAGTTTTAAATACGTGTGGGATCTATAGCATGAAAGTTTTGAAGTGGTTTTCTCGGCCGAAGCAGACGATGAGCACCTCTGTGTGGGACTGTCTGACTCAGCACAAACAGGCGCGCCTCCGAGCGATCACAGGAACCAAAGGAGACCCGACGGGGCGCGCGTGGTCGTTTTTTTTTTTTTGTCCTGGAAATGCAAGGAGGCTTTTACGTAACTGGGCCACGTAGTTCTGAGAAGGACTTTGTGGGGTTCTTTGGCCCTTTTTAAAACACACACAAAAAAAAGCAATTATGTCAGATGCGAGACGAGAAACTTTTCTTTAGGGAGAAGAGACAATCATGCGAGACGGAAAAGCGGACACGAACGCTGTCGTTCCTGCTGGAGATCTTTCAGACACACTCCATACAGTACAGTGTTGTGTTCCTCTCGTATGGGGTGAACTCACAGGGGTCAAAAGTCTCGTCGGAGAAACGACAAACTTTAAGCAAACTGAGAAGAGCGGAGAAAAGCATCGTGACGACGGAGAGATTCAAATCTGCAACGCTAGCGAGACACGACGCACCAGTATGCGTGTGTGTGTGTGTGTGTGTGTCTTCGTGTGTGTGTTTGTGTGTGTGTGTACTGTGTATGTGGATCATGAAAAGTGACTTTGAGGCAAGTTTGCTGCTCTTATTTGCAGTAGGTGTGTTAGAGCTCGAAGAGAAAAGCACACACACACACTGATGGATATTACAGATGCTGCGGAGAGATTTGGATATTCTCTCAGGTATTTCAGGGATGGAGTGAAGGAGAAAGGTTGAGGCTGAATAGTAAATTGTTTTCTGTTATAGTTCACAGGGGAGAGTGCAGGAAGTGTAGGAGGTGCTCAGGCGATCCACGATGTTCTACTGTGCAAATCACTCCCTGTTTTTATTTATTCAGTGCGTTTCACTCCTCGCTGTTCTGCTAAACCACACAAGCACCATACCTGCCGCCCCTCCTCTACCCCCTCCTTGCTGTAGGGGTTGCACTCGTCTGTCCTTTTCATTTACCTTTATTTTCGTCCTAATAAATGACTTTCCTAAGTGCACAATTCCCAGGTCTGTCACGTTATGCGTTTTTAAAATTATTTATCTTTCCTTTAAACCTGTCAGATTTCAGTCGTCTAATCTTACAATGAAAATGAAATCTAATAAAATAGAAAACGTGCACGTTTACAAATGACTGCATGTTTAAATTAAGGACAAGAGAATACATTCCTTTTGATTTCTTTATATTTATTTATTTCTCTCTCTCTCTCTCTGTCTTTTTTTTTTTTTACAATTATCCCATGATAATGAAGTGGCCTTCCAGCAGACTTATTTACTAACTGACTGAAATTGGATTTTGTTGCACCAAGAAAAAAAAAAGAGCTAATTAAGAGGACACATCCAGGATAGCTTCCCAGAGGAGAGGAGAGAAACTTCCATTTTATCGACACTATCTTTCTCTCTGTCCCTCTCCCTTTTATTTCTGCACATTTCCTTCCCCTCTTTCTCTCTGTTTTCCGTACACCTCCTTTCATTATGTGTTAAAGTCCTGCTGGGCTTTGTGGTTCCTCTGCTTCTGCCACACCAGTACTTTACTGAGGTTTATCAGCTCATATTGTTCTGTCTGCTTTATCCCTCCTTTTCTCTCTCTGTCTTTCTCTCTGTCTTGCCTTGTTTCCTTGTCTGTCTGTCTCTCTCTTGCTCTCTCTACTCTTTGTGCATCTGTCTCTTCATGCCTTTCTTTATCTCTCTGTCTGTCTCTTTCTCTCTCTCTCTGTTAGTCAGTCTGTCTCCCCTATTGTCTATCTATCTTTCTCTGCCTCTTTTTCTTTCTGTCTGTCTCCCTTTCACCTCTTGGCTGTCTCTCTGTCTGTCTATCTGTCTCACACTGTCTGTCTCCCTCTCTCTCTCTCTCTCTCTCTTTGTGTATCTGTGTCTATGTCTCTGGCTGCCTTTCTTTTTCTCTCTCTGTCAGTCTCTCCTCTTCATCTGTCTGTCTGTCTCTCTCTCTGCCTCTGTTTCTCTCTCTTGTTTGTCTCTCTCTCACCTCTTTCTCTCTCTTTGTCTCTTGGTCTCTCTCACCTTTTTGTCTATCTATCTATCTATCTATCTATCTATCTATCTATCTATCTATCTATCTATCTATCTATCTATCTATCTATCTATCTCTGTCTGTCTGTCTGTCTGTCTGTCTGTCTCTCTCTCTCTCTCTGTTTGTTCTCTTCATCTATCTGTCTGTCTCTCTCTCTCTGCCTCTGTTTCTCTGTTTGACTCTCTTGCCTCTATGTCTGTCTTTCCATCTGTCGGTCTGTCTCACACTGCCTGTCTCTCTCTCTCTCTCTCTCTCTCTCTCTCTCTCTCTCTCTCTCTCTCTCCCTCTCTCTCTCTCTCATTTTTAACTGTCTATCTATTTATCTCTCTGTCTATCTCTCTGTCTCTTTCTCTCCCAGTCTTTCGAGGCCTGTCTCTCTTTCTATCTCTTTTTTGTCTGTCTCTATCTCTTCTGTCTCTCTTCTCTTTGTCTGTCTATTTATCTCCGTCTCTATCTCTAACTTTCTCTGTCTATCTGTCTCAATCTCTCTGTCTCTCTATCCACCTTTCTCTCTATCTCCATACCTTTATATATTTGTCTCCCCCTCTATCTCTCTCACTGCCTCCCACCCCATCCTCCCCTTTCTCTCTTTCACAATATTTTCTTTAACTTTGTGTCTGGTGGCCTGACCTTGACCGCTTCCTCTGACATTTGTTCCGTGAGAGAAAGTCTAGGTTTAGTCAGTCAGTCTTCTCTCTCTCTCACTCTCTCTCTCTATCTCTCTCTTTTCATCTTTTCAGCCCATTGTTTTTTTCTCTCTCCTTCTCCTCCACTCTTCATCTCCTTCTGTCTCGACCCATTCTCTCCTTCCCTTATTGCTCATACACAAACACGCAGCAAACATGTCAGAGCCGTGAAATGCTGATTTCAATACCGCAGAACGTCTCCAGTTGTAAAGAGGGGATTTCTTTTATCGCCCAGCGGTACTCTGCAATAAATCTTCGTGAGTTTTGATGATGACCGTTGAATCATCAGCTCCGGTTCATTAGTACCCCAGAACGATCTATTACCTTTCCATGAGGTCTGTTTTTTTTTTTCAAACGTGAAAATAAACTTTTATAGACGCGATAAAAAATATATATATTTTCAACCCAGATGCAGCGATTTGTTTCTCCATGACTGTTCACTTGTATTTTCTGATAAACTGGATCAAATGTTTGTGTAGTTTCTCTCTCCCTCTTTCTCTCTCTCTCTCTCTCTCTCTCTCCCTGGATAGAATCTAGATGGAATTTACACACAAATTAGTGATGTGATAATTACGGTTTAACATCCAAAATTCCCTTCCAACATTTCTTAACGAACACGATTTCCTGGAGTTTTCATTATTCAATATATATATATATCAAAACCAAGTGCTTCATGTAGTCATTTAGATGAGGGAATTGCTGTATGTATATAAATGACAAATAATAATGGCACCATTGAACTGGATTATTTGCATATATGTAAATACACGTAACGTTGTTAATTAGGACGTCGTTAAGCCGCGTGCTCGGTTTTTGAACTTGGCAGAATCCGTTAATGGTGCTGTTAATGATGTACAGTGGAGGTCAAGCCTCTAAAGCCTCACGTTGTTGAGCACAGTCAACGCTGATGACGATGAAATATATTCTAATATTGATTTTAATATACGTTTGATTGAAACACACACACACACACGTCTCTATTCCACCAGACTCTTGGTGTTAATGAACTCAGCTGAGAGACTAATACAGCAGGCAGCAGCGTAGCCCCTGGCAAGGGTAAAGCCATAGCTCACCCTATAGAGAGCAGACATTACAGTACATCACTGACAATGATTTGCTTTTATTTTCTGTTTGCTTCCCTCTAATAACCCTAGTACACCACACTTTGGGATTGGGAAGGGGTATATTTCTTTCCCTTCCTCTGCCTCTGGAGGGTAAGAAAGGAGGGAAAGGAGGGGCGAGCGAGCAAGTGGAGGTTAAAAGAGAATAAGTCAGATGAGAGCTAGCCTTATTTAGACATGCCCTGCAGAGCGCCAGCACGCTTACGGAGATTCACACGCACCATAACACAATTAATATTACACGCTGCTTAATCAAAAATGCATACCGGGTCTCGGGACACGCCGTGAGTTGAGGCTCACTCGAGCTAGGAAATAACAGCGAATACATAGAGTGCTGGAACGCAGACAGCCACAGAGATGTTTAGTGCCAGGGCTGGGAGATACCTGAAAACCTGACTTTTCTCCTAAATCAGGGCTAAAGGGCGAATAAAATTCAGGCAGGATGAAAGAAACGAAGGACAATCGTCTGTTCCTGGCAGTGCTTACTTCTTTTGCTTCAATTTTGCACAAATCATCGTACTTTTAAGCCACTCGACACAATTCGCCCTGTACGATCAGTAAACAAAATGGAGGAACAGCTCATTACAACGTAGCAGTCTCTCTAAAGTCACTCCCACCAGAACCAGCATGCAACTCGAAGGTATCATGTGGCCAGTTAGTCCAAAAATACTGTCTGCAATCCGAGTGGGAGAAATGACATCAACGTAAATATATATATTTTTATGCAAGTACTTTCAATTTGTGTCTCAAGAGACAGTATGGTAAACTAGCTTTTTTCTCCTTCTTCTTTCTTTCTGTCTGCTACGACTTTCTCGTTAGCGACGGAGCCTTAGCACAGAGATTAAAACGACCTTAATAAAGATTCCTGTGGAGGTTACTGTGTTCTCCACCACCTGGTACCTTATTTTAGCTCAAAGCACCGATTAACATCATGACATGCATAACAGTAAAGACTCAGCGTGCTTTTGTTTTGTTTAGTTTTTTTTAGAAAATGCTACAAAGCAACTAGGTTGTGTGTATGCTTGTGGTTCAGCGTCTAATTTTTTTTTTCTTCCTGCGTACGGATTTGCAGGTATTAATAATTTATACTGCTCTGTTCTTGTGCTGTGTTGCTTTTATCTGTATTTAGAGATCCGTGGATGTAAGGATGTGCCAAGATGAAATTTTTATCTCCACGATCAGCTATGCTTTTGCCACAGCTTATGATTAACCTGATATTGTACTTAAAAAAAAAAAAAGATTAATCCGCCAAAAAAAACAACACAATAAGAACAATAATAGTAACATGACGTCAGTGGTTATGTGATCAGAACGCTTTTTTAATGGCCATGTTAGCATAACTCATGGAGACTTTTTTGACATCAAAGCAGCCAGTTTGACAATATTATAGTGCGAGTAATAATACATACACAATTCAGTTCTGTTATAGAAGCGAGAAGTGACACTTGAGGCATAGATGCCGTTTTCCCCTCCATACACTCTTCAATCAGTGAAAAGCAAAGCGAGAGAGAAACGGCCTAGCCGGAGTGCATCTGTGTTTGATATTTGAAAAGTTGGCTCGACTTCAGACGGAGGGCGTGGTGGCCAATCAAGAGCTAACAAGCGAGTAGCCTTGCTCATCATCTGTCTCCGGTCGAGTTAAATCCCCCCCCCCCAGCGCCTGTGTTCGCTTTGGTCCTGTGCTCGTGTACTCGCAGCTGAAACATCCACACAAGCCAGCTGATTATAAGCAGCCCTCCGAAGAACCCCGACCACTCGTCATGAATCCCGGGCCAAAGGAAGGGAAGTGTTTTGGATGGTCATTGTGCTTGTTCTGCGTTACAGCATTCACATTTACATACATTTTAGAATTAATGTTGGTTAAAATGGAAAGTTTACACATCTGTACTCGTACACGTCAGGAACCTTTTCCATCCTTCATTTCACTGACTGTATGGGAACTGTGGATGGAATTACAATCTTAAGTAAAGAATAGCACAATACAGACCATGCAGTTATAGGAGATTAATCCATGCCGGGGTGGTGCGATACCCTGGACTACATGGCCTGGGTGTGTTATTCTGCTTATACCACAGTGATTTACCAACAATTACAATGTTGAATTTATTCATGAACAGCACATCATGCATTTTAATGGTTTATAGTCAAGATTTAGTGTTGAGTAATGTCCAAGAGAGTCCTGTTATCACTTATGCTATAGCAACGATATACAGTCGCTCCCTCACCAGCCTCCCTCTCTCTCTCTCTCTCTCTCTCTCTTTTTATCAAAAAATGAAAAAGATAACCTGCTCTGTCCTGAAGACTTTAACTTTGCAAAGCTGATACAAAGTGCTGACACTGGAGACTCCTTCCATAATATTAACCCTCCTATTGTGTTATGAGTCAGTGACCCATTTCCACATCCGAGACGTCTGAAACGCTGGTTAACCTCTAATCTTAGAACCTAACATATTAGAACAAGTGTGTTAAGCTGAAAGTACTTTACAGGCCACGCGGTTATACAGAGATAATACACACACATATCAGATTTGAGAATTCAACTGTACCGAGCAGATTTCTCAGAGTATATTACGCTGTTAGCTTTGTGTATGTAGTTGTTCAACCACCAGAAGAAAAAAAACAACCCTATTCTTTATTGACGTTCACAAAAACAGGTTTTTGTTTGGTACGTTTAAACTTAATGCTCTTCAAGGCGCACCTCGACGCTCTGTCTGCATAAAACATCCGAATCCTAAAACCTGCCGCACTACACACATAAGGCATGGTGTGAGCTGGTTGTCATTATAACTGTTTCTTCTGTTCAGATCAATCAGGAATTTTTTTTTTTACAAGAATAAGTATGTACGCCCAGGTGTTTGAAAACACTGAAGTAATTGAATAGCTCATTGTTGTCGTCGTATAATTGTCACTTTTTTACACTTCATGGTTAAATAATTCAAGAGAGAATGAAACATATTTTAAGTGCGACATGAGTACACAGCCGAAACTTAACATAGCTGAATTTTTTTGTCAAGTATGTACACGTGACGTGCAGCATTAGAAACGTTCTTAAAAGAGGACAATAATCATACACTGTGTATTAATGCACTTAGCTAGCTACTACGCTTTAGCCTCGTCAGAATGGAATTGGGAGCACATTAGAGCTTTAAGAGGGTTAGCTAATCTGAAACAGTCATATTTTCATGCTTTTATTATTATTATTATTATTATTATTATATACGGTTGAGAGGAATTATTGTACTATGCACTATTCAGAGGACTGATGCTGGAACTGTTTCTGTGCTTATTGTGACTTTCGCTTAAACAGGAAAGCTTAAATGCATATTTTCCTCTCCCCCACCAGCTCCACAAGGCACTTGAGTAATAACGTTGCAGCACAGAGTAAGCCTTGCAACAAATTGGAGCAAAAGCTGAGCGTTTCTCCTGAGAGCATTGAGAGAGCAGGTTATGAGAGGAAATTTAATGCATGTTTACTGGGTTCTTAAAATTCAGCTGAACTTTATCAGACTCTGACCTCAAACTCCCTCCGGTTGTTCTTTATAAGTCTGTGAGAGAGAAGAGAGAGAGAGAGAGAGGAAGTGAGAGAGTGGAACAGGTTGGCTGGCAATCAAGCAAACGAAGAGCAAAGATAAAGAGTCGAAGAGCATTCGTGAATCGTTTGTTTGTTCACGGTGAAGTGGTGGTGCGCGGTGTTAAAAAGGTGCCCTCTGATCCGCATTGATTGTTTTGGGGTTTGCTTATGACAGATCCGAGCCGTTACGGCTTCTGATTTGTGACCCAGAGAGGTTCGGTCCATTGTCGTGTCTGCTTCTTGCTTTTTTCCTTTTTAACTCATTCCATTGTTTAGCTCAGTAATGTTTGCTTTATTCATTGCTTGTGCGGTTATATTTTATTTGCACGTATATGTGTGATTGGTGTGGTGTGCAAATGTACACACACAATGGCGTACGCTAATATTCATTCCGTGTTCAATCGATAAACCCACTAAAACACGATAGAGACCAGGTTTGGCTGTGATGGCCCATCACGAGGCCCGTGGAAGAGCAGCACGCCGCTTTTCTGAGTTTTCTGACACAATGTGTTGATAGGTTGTGAAATTAACATCACTGTTATGACAAAGACGTCCATTTTGCCAGAGCGGTAAAATCTCGGACAGGAACGCGCAGTAGAGGGCAATAGACAACAGCGTTTTTGCATTACGCTAAGCTTGTGAATGGGAAAAGAAATAGAGCATGGGAAATGGATGAGGGCAGATAGCTCTTTTTTCCCTCCATCCCTCGTTCTTACTGAGAATCAGCTGCGGGTAGACAGCAGGGGTCCCCGAACAGTAGGACTCATTTCCTGAAAGAGTGCCATGACACATCTCCTTAAAGGAATACTCTTTTGTTTTTCAAGCTGATCTGAAATCCAGTGCATCTGTAGCGTATATGCAATTACACCGGAGATCTCAGGGTGCTGAGAGGATTCATTCGATCAGAATTCCCTTAAATATCGCTTAAAATACACTACAATGACTGAAAAAAGTGTTGGTTTTTTTTGTTGTTGTTGTTTTTGTTTTGTTTTTAGGATAAGTTTACTTCAATTAAAGGTCTCGGTGTGAGACCTTACGTATCCATTTTCGCTGGGGAATGCTGACACAAAAACGTGTATAAAGCTGTGAGCTTAGGACACCATCTTAATTATCCAGTGCCTGTGACAATCACCTGTTAAATCTTGCTAGCTGAGAATTGGTTTCCCAGGCTATCTGGCTAATGCTAACTAGGCAAGGGCAGAGCAGCTATAATCTGTGCAGCTCTTGGGCTCTGTGTGACCCAGTGGAAATAGGTTTTGCTCAGCATGGAAAAAAATGAAGGAACATTGCATGCCAATCCATTGCAGGGCTTCGTGCACTGATCATACATTTGTTTGACGTTCGTGAGCAACTTTCCAATTTCCTGCAACATCAAGAACACTTAACGGTTATTCAGTTGTCAATTAATATTTACATGTAGAACCCAACAACAGAAACCTAAGAACCCATTCAAGAGCCCATTGTACAGATGCATTTCGATTAATATAAATTAAAGCTTATTCTAGAAAAACACTAAGTACTGTATGCTCATAATGCATTACAGACATGGTCCATGTCACCCCTCTCTCTCTCTCTCTCTCTAAACAGCCAGGGTTTCTCCTGCTCTTCTTCATGGTGTGATAGATCTTCTCTCCAGCCAACAAAATTTTGAACTCTTGAATTGCAAATGGCTTGATGTAGGTCATAAATCTTTTTAAGCGTGTGAGCAATAATAACTCTGAATCTGTGTGTGTGTGTGTGTGTGTGTGTGCGTATGTGTCTGTGTGAGTGCATTCCTGTAGCGGCTGTAGAGGGGACAATCTTCCCAGATTTTCAGTCAGGACCCCGAGGCTGACTTCAGCCTTATGTTAATTCATTCATTTATTCGCCGGGACTGCTGCCTGACTCCGTAGTCACAAAAATAAAAGGAGAGAGAAAGAGAGCGGACCGTACACTCATGCTATCTCAAGTGGTTTCTTTTCTTTTCCTTTCTTTTCTTTTTCTTTCTTTTTTTTCTTGGCCTGCATACTATTTGTAAAAACTCCAGTAACCTGCGTTACCCCCTCCCATGATTCTCATTCCTTCAAGGGGAAAAAAAGAAAAAGGGGTCAAATAAGAAACATAAACTTGGGAAAACAAAGCGAGGCTCTGCTCAAAGGTGTTTGACGGGTCGTATCGCCGTCGCTAGCGCAGCGTTAGTCGCGAATCAGTTTTATTGAGATGGAGAGGTGAAGAAGGGCGACAGCGCTGAGGCACAGCCCTAAACAAACAACCCGACAGACGAGAGCAAAGGGTCTAGAGGCAAACCCGTCGTTGGAGCTTACAGAGGGGAAAGCAGATTAAATTTCGAAAGAAAAAAAAAAGTACCTTTTACATTATCCAAACTAGTGAGTTCCTTGCACAATAGCACTGCTAGACAATTTCGGTGTCTTTGAAGCAATACACAGTTGATCGGTACACTACAGAGTGTGCGAATTAAAGCGTTGCATTCGGGGACATAAGAGTCGGGCTATTTTCAGAGCGTGGGCGCGGTAGCACACTGCAGAACGCTTGCGGGGGGAAAATAAAAACCCTGTCCTACATGTTACATTCATAGAAAGTCACAGAGAGTGAGGTGTTAACCGTTCCTTTATATAGCACACGGATGCACTGGCTACACAACACGTACAGTATATAAATACATTCCAGATCGAAGCCCGTCGTTTTGAACTTTTCGCTCATCTCATGTGTCTTCGAGCGGTCCTGTTTCAGTTTATAAACAGTTACGCGCGAGAACGTCACTATTCTGTCGTTTAAAGGACCAGACCAAGGTTGTTGGCCGAACCAGCCTCATTTGCATGCGTAATCAGACAGCCCGAGGCACTGACACTGATTAGTTCCTCTCTGTTCTCTCACATTTTGCCTATTTGTTGTCATTAACTGATTGGGCTCTTTTTCTTTCTCTCTCCCTGCCACGCCGTTCCCGCCGATGTTCCTGAATAACCTTAACTGCCCATCTGTTCCTGACTCCAGGTAAGACCCGAGGCTTTTACTCAGGTTTGAGAATATAGATAATGATGACGTTTCACCTGTGACGGATTGGCATCAGACGTCTTCGTGATCAGAGTCCAAAGAATCGCACGCACACACACACACACACACACAGTAGTCAGTACCAGCCAGACCAGATGGCCACTGACTAGACATTCTTAATGTGAGACAATAGTACACTACTAAAGCATAATTTTTTCTTTTCAATTAGTCCACGCTGACCTCTAACCGTTGTTGCAGAGCTGCCTGCGTGCATTGTGTTCTAAGCCGAGCTGGCATAGACGTGGGTGTGTCCAGCAACGTGACAAAGTTTTACTTTATGCGAATTTGATGCGACTTGGTGCAGCGACTACTGATGGGAGTGAAGACAGTAGAGCGTACGTGATCCGTGAGCCGCCACGCTGCCCAAATCGTATCGTGGGTCTGTCTGCTTTCGCCGCAGATAGATGGCCACAGTGGCAAAAAGCACACGCTTCTTCTCCTCCATCTCGTAGGATAGGATGCATATATATACACTGGTGAATTTTATATACAAACGCTCCCTCTCCAGAATGTTTCATTTTAGCAGCAAGAAAACCAGTTTGTTGTCAAAATGGACTGCTACTTGTGCCACCCACTTATAAATGTTACTATGGCAACCAGTAGTATCTGGCTTCATAGTGACTTGTTTCCGTATTTTTTTTTTTTTATTCTTATTATTTTTATTAGAAAGGTCAAGAACGCTTGTGAAACCAATGTCTGGACCTTAAAATAAACTGAACAATTTATTATTAGTTGACGCTCATTAAAAATCTGAAGTGGATAAAATACACGTGAATGAATGGCAAAAGAGAAACTTATTGAATTCTTGTAAAGACAATCCCTCCAGGATTTTGCATTCGCAGAAATAAACGCAAACTCAAGGAAACTCTGCAATATTCAGAGGAGCGTGCGGTTTTTCAAAATTACCACAAATTTTCTGCAGATTCTGGCCGAGACGCGTCACGTGACGTCATCAATACGCACGTTCAGCCGAAGACCTCTTCGATTCATGTGCGTCGAACACGAGTACAGCTTAAAGGTTTCGTTTACCTACAAACATCACTGTGAAAGACTATTTTGTTCGATCGTGATTTCGCAGATTCGAGTAGTTTTCTGCAAAAAAAAAGCAAAATTCGGTAAAAGCCGCAGTAAAATCGAGCATTTTTGGCCGCAGCAATCACAAAAAATACCTCTGTACAATCCTGTACACACTGACAAACAACATGCTGCTTTATTTTCGCAAATTTAACAACCGCTCAACTTCGGAAAAAGAGCACAGACAAAAAGGGAAGCTAAGCTGCATCAGAGAATGATGTTCTGTTGCTCTGCCCTAAAGTCAGAGAGGAAAACTATTAAAGTTCATATAGGATAAAAAAAAAAAACAGCTGAAAAGGAAACTTTTTTTTTTTGGCAAACATTTAAATCGTCCAACTTGCTAGCCACCACAATCTTTCGCCAATTCCTGATACTGTCCTCAAAGGACTAAAGTCTACTATGAACCCTGTGGCTTGAGAGGATTGACGATAGCACCAGGAATCTCTGATTGATTGCGATGTTTATAATGTTGTTACGTCTGACAACTATACGTAGCTGAATTTCGACATTGGTACAGTACATCCCAGCTGAGAGTGCTGTGTGTGTGTGTGTGTGTGTGTGTGTGTGTTGTGCTGAAGTCAGGTTGAGCAAGTCCCCCATTGTTAGATCATTACTTGGCAGAGTGGAGTGTCCTTGCCTTCACATTCAACTCCACTGTACCGAACGACCCACGGGACCCGAAACACCTTTCGATTGGCTCCTCGTCACGTCACCCTACTGTGACATACTGTAGCACTCTCTCTCTTTTTTATTTATTATTATTTTCTTCTCCCTGTCCTTCCATCTCTTTCCAATTGTATTCATCCTGTTGTCTTCCCAACACAATAAAGGACAAACAAGACAAATAAATAACTAACCCAAGCTAAACTGAGACAAAAAAGAAAGTCACACACATTATACATCAGCGGCGCTAAACCCACAGTGGAAATCTAATCAAAACAGATGTGTTTACTTAAAACGAGTGCCTCACGCCTTGTGTTTTTTCATCTCGCATCCTTTTTTCTCTCTTTTTTTTCTTTTTCAGAAGTGAACCGGTCGTTCTCACTTTAATCAGCATTGACTAGAACGTCGTTAAAAAACGCTGAAAAAGCTATTGCTGGAGTCAGAGGCAGAGCGGCGAGAGCGCTATCTTAGATTAGAGGATTCCTGAGTAAGCAACTAAATCATGGCTAGGTACAAACTTCACAGCAAAACAAGGTGGATTCGGGAGAAGATGATGAAATCTAATTTGATGGAGAAAAAAATATATATTGGGTTAACCACAGCAGCAGTGTCTGAAGCTGTGTACTTAGCTTCCACAGGCATGCAGAGAAAAAAAAAAGGACGAGCTTGTGCTGTGATGTCCTGCTTCATTTTAGTTCTTCATTTTTGAGAAGTGGAGCAGATTCTCCATAACGTTCTGCTCATGTCCTCTATCGTCAGTAAAACTCAGCTCAGACACAGTTGAGCTGGGAAAACCCCTCACATGCTCCAATTTGGATTTGTTTCTACTATACATAGTTCCAGAAACTACTCCTGAAAAGAGATCCATTTCTCTTTTGCATGCATCTCAACCAACCGCAACGAAAAGCCAGAACATTTTTTTTTTTAAATAGTGTTTTACTGTTCCTGACGTTTTAATCCAACTGAGAAAAAGACAGCTTGCTTGTGATCGTAAGTCAGACTTAATCGAGCCTGACTCGTCGAGGGTCATATAAACTCCGTCCTGGCCACTGCAGACCGCCAGATATTCACTGGGATCAGTATGTTTTCAGCTCATCATGATCTTTTTATCAGCTCTCCCCCGTTCTGAGGAGTGGAGCAGGGGTGGCAATAAAGCCAGAAGAAGCAGAGGATTGCACCCTGATTGATGGGGAAGAAAGGAAAAAACAAGCTGTGTGCTCTTATAAAGGAATCCTCATCACCAGGCCAGCCTTTTCACACCACGAGCAAAGCCGTGAATGTGCACATTAGTGGGAAAGGGTTGGTTTTGTTTTGTTGTTTTTTTTGTTTGTTTTGTGCTCACTTTGCTCTTAGTGCGAGTCTAATAGCTCTGTACAAGCTGTTAAAGCTTCCACAGAACTGACATTTAAAAAACGCCCAAGACCCAAGTGGCTTCTTCCATGCTCTTTTATATTAACAGTGATATGTTACTATGTTTAGGAGTACACGAACAGCCAAAGCCGTCAAAAGCTGGAACAATGACAAGCAGTGATAACAGACTGGAGGATGTGGTATTAATATAATAAAAAAGAAAAAAAAACCCACATATTTTGTGTAATTTACTCACAGGATGCTTGCTCTTCGTTCCTTGACAGGAAAATTAACGATGTGTGACATTAGACAATGTCATAAAACCTTCACGCCGCCACAGTCAAAAACTAAATAACATTGAGATTGTGAGACGAAGATAAGTAGATTTGCACTGAAGCTGAAGATGAAGGCATTTGAGAAGAAAGTAGTATCGTCCAACCTCCCAAGAACATGCCAGTAGTTGGTCTGGCTAGGGGTGAATAGGATAGATCCCTCCCAGTGTTCCTGGGATAGATCCCTCATAGTGTTCCAGAGATAGACTCTGGATCCCTCCCAGTACTAATGGGATAGATCCCTCCCAGTGTTCCTGGGATAGACTCTGGATCCCTCCCTGTGCTCCGGGATAGATCCCTCCCAGTGTTCCCGGGATAGACTCTAGATCCCTCCCAGTGTTCCCGGGGTAGATCCCTGACAGTGTTCCTGGGATAGACTTTGGATCCCTGTCAGTGTTTCCAGGATAGACTCTGGATACCTCCCAGTGTTCCTGGGATAAATCCCTTCAAGTGTTCCTGGGATAGACTCTGGATCCCTCCCAGTGTTCCTGGGATAGACTCTGGATCCCTCCCAATGTACCTAGGATAGACTCTGGATCCCTCCCAGTGTTTCCAGGATAGACACTGGATACCTCCCAGTGTTCCCGGGGTAGATCCCTGACAGTGTTCCTGGGATAGACACTGGATCCCTCCCAGTGTTTCCAGGATAGACTCTGGATGCCTCCCAATGTACCTAGGATAGACTCTGGATCCCTCCCAGTGTTTCCAGGATAGACTCTGGATACCTCCCAGTGTTCCTGGGATAAATCCCTTCAAGTGTTCCTGGGATAGACTCTGGATCCCTCCCAGTGTTCCTGGGATAGACTCTGGATGCCTCCCAATGTACCTAGGATAGACTCTGGATCCCTCCCAGTGTTTCCAGGATAGACTCTGGATCCATCCCAGTGTTTCCAGGGTAGACTGGATCCCACCCAGTGTTCCCGGGATAGACTCTGGATCCCTACCAATGTTCCCAGGGTAGACTGGATCGCTCCCAGTGTTCCCGGGATAGGCTCTGGATCATTCTCAGTGTTCCCGGGATATGTCTACAAAGCTCTTATTAAAGATGAATGAATGAGTTTAAGGTCATTATCAGCCGTCACTCCCAATCCTGGTCCTGGAGATGCACAGCTGTTTTCCTTCCTCTAAATCCAGTTCGCCCAATTTCAGTCTCGTTAATGAGCTGATGAGTTGAGTCAGGTCGGAGTCGGGAGGCACCAAAATGTGCAGGAGCAAGATTGTGAAACACTGAGTCACATTTTAACATGGAGTGAATCATCTCTGAATCATGTCTCCTAATGCCTTTCCATGTCTCTGATGGCTTGGCTAAGACTATTTCGGTTCCTCTTCATGGAGAAATATCTGTGAATTGCCACTATTTTTGTCCCTTGCTGGATTTTGATGATGGTTATTCTGTAATGACCCAATAATCAATTAATATGCACAGACAGACCGCTGAGCGCTCGGGTCCGGGTGTCGTTGTAACGTTTTCCTCGTAACGTTCCACGAGTCCGTTAGAGCTTGAAGAACATTTCTGACCCTGTGAGAGAATTGTCAGATGAGGTGCACTGAATGTCACGGATAATAAAATGCACTTGACCCCACTGAAGGAATATGGCCAAGGGAAAAACGCAGCGTACTTTTGCAACCCTGACGATCGCATCTGCTATTATTGCTAAGAAGCAATTTCCGGCACTGCTTCTTATCGAGTGCACACTCGATTTTGCACCGATTTCACCTCAGACGCAACAAACCTGATTTAGATTTATCTCTCAGTTCATACATTTAACTCCCTGACCCTTTTTTTATTATTTATTAAAATCTGCCACTGACAGGAAGACGAATGAGAGTTTTGTGTTTGACTAGGCATCCACGAGTCGTCCCGACACCAACCATCGCAGACACAAACGGAGGCAAAGAATAGATCCCGGCCAAATCATTTCAACAACGAGCGTGAAGAGGTGCACGTATTTCCTCTTGCAGTCATAGCACATCTGGAGAAGCAAAACTCATTAGCGCACGTGGGAGAAAAAAAAATGCACCTGCCACAAACAAAAAACAACAACAAAGACAAGAGGAGCAGCTGAAAAGCAAAGCAAAGGAAACAAATTGCAAACAGAATGAGGAACGAGGAATGTTTCAGTGTAAGCAATCAGCCGTCGAGGGGTTCGAGTCTGAACATTCTTCTCATCGCTTAGTGCTTTTTAAACGAGAAAATACAAAGGCAACGAATCAGCTCAGTGTGGAGAGAGGGGTTCCTTTGGATTTTTTGTTTGTTTGTTTGTTTATAGAGTCACAATGAGCAGTCTGGTGGGTTATTCATGTCTGTTTGAGTTTTATGTACTTAGCACTGTTAAACTAATATCCGTGTGTGTGTGTGTGTGTGTGTGTGTGTGTGTGCGTGTGTGTGTGCGCGTGTGTGTGTCTACTGGAACCACAGTACTGCTTTGAGTTATCTCTGCCCTGTACACAATGCGGTCGCGAATTAGTTGTGGAACCGCTTCTGCCTCGTACAGACACACACGCACACGCACATGTGGTTAACCATGGCAGAAATGGATAAGAATAAAATGAATTGTTCAGCTCTTGCCTTTTTAAATATGCTGATCCCTTCTCAGCTTTCATAACAGCAGGGGAAAAGTAAACAGCTCTGACGGGGGGAGTTTGGGTTTGGAGCGTTTTTTTTTTTTTTTAAAGTAATCCGTGGATGAGCTGTATTTTCTAATAACATAATGTGATCGCGTTCATTTCTGGATGAAGCATGAGCACGATGTGCTCGGGGCAGGGCGTGACGAGTGTGTCGAAGGGTAGGCTTGCGGATGCTTTGGATTGAAGCAGGAGGTCGGGGAGATTGAGGTGGAAATTGTCAGGAATTTCCCCCATCTCAGTGCACTGGAGCTGCTCTCATGAGCTTTTGTTTTGAGTTCATCATGTGCTTTGGTTTCTGTCCTGTCACTAGTGTGTTATTTTACTGTGTTCACCTGTTCTGTGTTAAGTCTTTAATTAATTTGATATGGATATATCCATATCACCACCATACAAAGCAGAGAGAGAGAGAGAGAGCAAGAGAGAGAAATTAATGCACTATTTGGACAAAAGTATGTAGTCACCTGACCATCACACCCACATGTGCTTCTTACCCAAACTCGAAGTTGGAAGCACATCATATCGAACATCTCTGTATGCTGTAGTGTTACAGTTTCCCTTCACTGCCCCTGTGCACAAAGCGAGCTCCATGAAGACATGGTGTGTTAAGGTTGGAAGAAGGTGGAAGAACTCAGGTGTCCTGCACAGAGCCCTGACCTCACTAACGCTCTTGTAGCTGAATAAACACAAATCCCCACAGCCACGCCACAAAATCTAGTGGAAAGTCTTCCCAGAAGAGAGAGTGGAGCTTATTCTAACAGCAAAAGGGGGAATACATCTGGAATGCGATGTTCAACAAGCACACATGCTTGTGATGGTCAGGTGTCCAAAAACGTATGGCAGTAGAGTGTATTAGAAGAGAGAGAATGCAAGAAAACTACCAGGAGAAAAAAACAACAACCAGAGGACAAGTAAAAGTATAGAATGAGGTCAATTTTGTAACCCGTATCCTTCAGAGAGAAACTGACTCTTCCCAGAGAAACCTCCACATCCCTGAGATTGCCGTTTAACTCTTCAGTTCACACTCTCACTGATGCCACTCATTATGCAATTCCACATATTCTAATCAATAAGTAAGGAATAAAACAACCTGTGCCCTACTGGAACAGAAAAACAACTAACCGATCCATATCTCTAGATGATCATAAAGCAAAAATGGCGTGTCTTGTTCGCAATCAAATCTTGTGCCCTGAAGATGTCGTTACGGCTTACACGACTATATTACGCAATCCGTTCATGTGGAGCGTCTTCCGTACAAATCCCTGTGAATGAGCTGTTACTATAGAAACTGTAACGTGTTAAAATAAGTGCATTAGTATACCGTAAGCCTGTGACTTACAGCTGCACTACTGCCAGAGGTGCTATTCTAGAAAACAAATCAACCAATCAGAATCCAGAATACAGCAATTTATCCCACGCTCTATTTTGAGTGACGTGTTGCACTTTTTTTCCCCCAAAAGTCCTACACCCAACAGTGTTTCTGTGTTCAGAGTTATTTCCCCAGTGTCTTCTGTTATGGCACTGATGGTGAGAAAGTCCGAGTTGGAAACAGTTTGTGTGTGTGTTTGTGTGTGTGTGTTCCCCAGTGCCCACATATCCAGTCGAGAGCTAATCTAAGGTGGAGATCAAAGCGAGATTCAGTAAAGAACATGAAAGCCGGGAAAATATAAAAAGAGAAGCCTAATGTGAGCGGGTTCGGATTTTCACACTTCGAATTTGAAGCAGTGGCGAATGCAGAGGTCATAAAAGTCCAAGCCGGTTGCGATACATTTTATATATATATATATAGAAAATCAAAGACATAGATGCAGCAAAGTGTTAATAGAAAGAAATAGTCCCCGATGGCTGAAATGCTTTACTTCATGGTTTAAGTGATGTGAGAAACACATTTGCTGTGAAATCCTGCAGGATCTTTGGGGAATCTAGCAGAGGACCGACTCGAGCGATTAGATGTATTATTAGTGTGACAGTGGCAGAGGATTGATGCTCCACAATAGGCGTGCGTAAGCAGAAAAGGCGAGGACGTGCGTGAAATGTGAATGGCGAGCATCTCCCGGATTATAACAACCCTCATTAACATTTTCACACATGGCTAGCGAACAAATGAGCACAAGCCCAACCTCTCGTGGCAGATTTATGACCCTCATAGAGAATACGTCGTCTGCGAGGAGCGCACCTTTCAGCAACGAGAGAGCCGCCATTACATTTGAGATCTGAGAAAGGGGGATAACAACTTTCTGCTGATCTGCCTTCCAAATGTTGGCGGTTCAAATTCCCACGACAGGACGCTCTCTTGTCTGCTTATCGCTAATTAATTATTGATTACGGTTATGACATTTAGGGATTGTTCATGGAACAATACTGTAGCGTGCAACGACACATTCTGTCGATGAAGCATTCTCTTTATAAGCATTTTTCATTCACAATGGAGCCCTCTCAGGAGGAGCTTCAGAACGTCCCCATGTCTTTGTAACCCCAGGGTCCATCTTTAGGTGTCCTTCATATACGGCTCATCATTACAGCGACGATCTACACCGTGGAGCTCACGGAAGACATCAGCATCCCGCAGCATTAGCACAGATAAGAGGATAGGAAAGGGGAAAAAAGTGGAGTACCTCTGAGGCTTCAGAGTGGAAAGAGAAGAAACCGTGATCAGGTGCGTTCAAAGGGAATTAAACATGATCCAGCTTTCATCTCAAGACGTTCTCCTCCAAGACAATCCATCATTTCACACACTGTTTCACACAAGCGCTAAACGAGGGTTTGTTTCTAAAGAAGGAGAAAAAGAAAAAGACCTCTGGTGCAGATGTCTGATGATGTTTTACCTCAGATCATTCATCACTTCAACGATTCCATGAAGTTTCACTGAAAAGCATTCAAAATAAACAATATAGAACTTATTTCATATTCTTTTCTAGGAACACCTCAACACCTGTACTTCAGTGTAAATATATGCGTGGCTGTGCTAATTAGACATGCTCCCCCATGTATTGGAAAAAAATTTCATATTTTTTAGATGTTTTAAAACTTTTTTATTTATCACACTACATATTTCTTAAACATTTTAGACCTTTCAGTCATTTAATTCTTATATTGATTCTGTCGTATTCACAGCTTCTATCTACGCTATTTAGACCTGTATGTGCAGCACTTAATTATTTAATAGGTAAATAAATAGATCAATAAAGTGCTTTTGTTATTTTGAACATTACCAATATTAGGTTGTCCAGCGTAGCACACAGGTTCTAGCGGCTAAACATGTCAAGATATAATTTACATACCGGACGTGACAATCCGCTTTTGTGAGTGTTCTGTATGTAACGCTTCTGTAATGATGTTATTACAAAACGGTGAATTTTAGTGCCATGTTTTCAGATTTGAATCGAAAACACAGACCAATATAATGAGAATCAGCAATCCGAGAGGTTTAAAATAAGGTATTTAAACTAAAACATGCCCCGATAACAGAGATTGCTGTCAGACAGCCGTAACAGATCAAATATACACGTATATGTGTTCTCATTCACATTAGAAACACGTTAGAATTTATTCAACACGCACTTCCCTTCTTTTTTCATGATTGTAGGGAGTACAAGATAAATTGTTTTAAGGGCTCAATGAAATACGTATAGACATCAGATCTGGAGTTTGAGTTTGTCGTTCTAACAATGAATGATGTCACTCATCATACATTGAATATTGTTCATCTGCCTCTCTCATCCTGTCTCTTCCCATCCTTACCATGATCCTGGCTCGTTGCCACTGCTGCGTTATTAATGGCTCTTTCACAGAGGAGCCTAGAGATGGTGCTCACTATTTAATGTTCTTAAGACAATGGGAGGATTTTTCTGCTGAGGTTGGGTGCCGCAAATCCAATTTCCCATCCTCTCTTTTAATCTGGGCTCAGACGGGCCGGAGAGATTACGACCTGATCGGCAACAGCGCACCTCCTTCCGTGTGCCAACGCTGCAAAACCAAAGACCGTGGCTTCACCCCCAAACGATTCGCAGATACCGATCAGCCATCCCGAGCACCCCGACCGAAGGACTAATGTGATAACAGTCTGATAAGTAATGAAAAGAGGAGGCTCTTTAAATGTTTGCCATGCTCCCCGCCGCGACAGAAGGTTCCCCGCGGTTCGGAAAAGCACTCGGCGTTCAGTCAGAGGTCGAAACGAGCCCTAAAAGAATGATTAGTGTTTTTAAGCGAGATCATAAAAAAAAAACCTCTCCACGTTATTAGTGTCGGCTAGACTCGAACGCCTGTTGAGTAGACTCTAACTCAGTCGGCCTAATCTTAGCAATTTATTTTACAAAATGTTTTTTTTTTCCATTTATTTTCACTCATCTTAAATCTATTTTTTTATCGATTGCTCAGTAGACTTTTTAATTCCACGGTCACTGCATTTAACCGAGTGCACATCAGCGTGTTATCTATCGAAGCCGGTCTTGGAGCGCTCGGTCCTACGGGCTGTTATTCCACTAGAGTACACACAGGCACTGTGATATATAATTGAAGCACCTATGTCTTCATAAAAAAAGAGAAGAAGAAAAAAGTTAATTAAAATATTGTGTAATTGTTGTGTCGAGTGGTGCATTTCTTTCCTGGTTTTACAGAACACGCGTCATCGTTTTCATGTACAGACAGACAGAATAACCCGGATCAAACAGCACTAAATACTTTCATATATGTTGCTACGTGCCACGAATTGATGACCAGAACAGTTAGATGAGTAGCGTTCAGCCCCAGGGAAGTCATTTCCTTTTGAGAAGGCAATTTGCATGCAGCAGTGAGAGGAGAGGCCACTTCCCTACTCCAAATCCCTGCCCCCTTCCGGCAGTGCTTTTGTGGTGTCAGCTAAAACTATTGGCATTTAAAACAACTTCCCAAGGTTAATGAGCCCCTCCATTAAACCTCTCCTGCAAGACTGGCAGTGTAGCATCCTGGGAAATGTAGTTACGGATTGTCAGAATGGTCAACACCATACAGTATTGTAACCTAAAACTGCCTTTGTCAGAAGGTGTTGATTATTTTTCCATCATGTCATGGCAGCTCTGACACCAGTACAGCTACAAATCTCAGGTTTATACAACATTAATGCTCTTGTTCGAATACAGCATCGTTTCTATAGTAACTGCTTGTTCACGGGGACTTTTATTTAGCAATTTTAGAAGGAGTCTCTAGTCCAAGGCATTTAATGGTCTATGCATATAGTAAACATAAACTTGTGTTAATACAAAAGGGATTATATTTTTTTGATTTTATTATAAGCTCTTGTTTTAGGGGGCATGGTCATGCAGTATGAGTTACGCTTGATCATTAATAAGTCACATGACCGTAAGGTGTATGGATGCCTGATTTTGGGTGAAAGAAATGGAGCAAAGTTGGAGTGAATTAGGATAAAGGGAATTACATATTTACTATTACTATTTCCTTCCATTTTAACCAAAAAACACAGAGTAATCCGTCCATCTGTCCATTTTCTGTACCGCTTATCCTACACAGGAGCCTGGAGCGTATCCCAGGGAACAAGGCGAGGGACACCCTGGATGGGGGGTGCCAACCCATCGCAGGGCACGCTCGCACTAACACTCACATTCACACACGCATATGGACAATTTGGAAATGTGAAAATCAGGCTGCAATGTACCCAGAAGAAACCCCTGAAGTATGGGGAGAAAAAGCACACTCAGGGTGGAGGTGGGATTCGAACCCCATAACCACAAAGGTACGAGGCAAACGCGATAACCACCGTGCTTTATTTAAGTTATTGTGCTATACCGATGTTCAATATAAAGGAATAAGCAATCCAATGCATCATGTATTTTTCCTGCCTAAAGAAGTTAAGATCTGGTTTTACAGTATCAGATCAAATATAAATATAACAGGATTTCCTCTATTGCTAGCATCTTATTTTAATCATTTTCAGTAGAACTATAATAAGGACATGTTACGGCAACATTATTAACACGGCACGATCGGTAGATAAACAAATCCTTCGTGTCACCGCTATTAAATCCATGAGCCTGTCACACTTATCAATATATTTGTACAGATCAGGTAATGTTGTTATTTAGTATATTTCCTAATGCCACCTGAATTCATTCCTGGCTACAACACATGATTTGCCGTGCATGACAAATGACTAGTGTCTCCGTGCCAATGAAAAAGCACAAAAACTCTTTTCCTCACAGGATTTAAGAGTACTTTTTTTTACCAACGTGTCTATTCAGACGGGATTTTATATTACCTGGGGTTTTTAATACAGGTCCTTTTAGAATATCACAAATTCAGCTGTCAGTGCTAATATATTTTTTTCATTTTCATACTGAAAAAAAAAACCCCAATGAGAACATATTTAAGCAACAGAATCACTACACTGGACAACACAATCTTAAGTTGCTGTTTTTCATGCACTGTCTCTCGGCATTTGTTTTCCTCACTGGTCAGAGGAAGTTCAATTCCATTCAGTTTTTATTTGTATAGCGCTTTTAACAATGGACATTGTCTCAAAGCAGCTTTACAGAAACATATAAACACAGGATACGGATTTTAAGTGTGTGAATTTATCCCTATTAAGCAAGCCGGTGGTGACAGTGACGACAAAGACTCAGAAGGGAACCCATCCTCATCTGGGTAACAACGGATAGTGTGTTCATTATGGTTTTATATGAAGTCTGTTTTGTTGAACTAGTCCACTGCTCACTAAAGGAGACCTGAGTGCACAACTGCATGTAGTAATTGCAGTCCCAAGGCCATCGCAGCAACCGTAGTCCCAGCAACAACAGCGAGAATGTCCAGGTCCAAACCATTTCCATTGTACTTCAAAACGGTACCTCTTCCTATGCATCGGGACAAGCAAGGACACAACACACATTAGCATTTTCAGAAGGTGTTTCTTCTGGCATAACAACTTAATTGAAAATTAATCAGCTTGTGTAGGAAATATTTCAAATATTTCCATTTGCTCTGAAGGATGAACAAAGTTTTGCCCGGTGCTTCCTACAGCCTTGATTCAAACAGATGGGCTTTATATAATCTTCAGATTAACTGCTGTCTTTTATTCAGCCCTCTGTTCATTCCTGTGTTTGGGAACTAACCACTGACATCACAGGAAAAAAGAAGAACTGATCTGTGTACAGCTCATGGCGGTCAGGACATAAAGAGGGCTGTCCAAATATAGTGTCAATTGTGTGTGGGTGTTTACAGAAAGAAGTAATGGAAATAAATCATTAGCGAAGGAGAAGGGGGAGGGGCGGAGTGACGGAGAGAAGAAGAGCGCTTGTGCGTTAGTAGTATAGGAGGAGTGGTGGTGGGTGGTGTCGGTGATGCATAACCGCCGGCTCATCAGCGAAGGCCAGGCTGGAGCTCAAAGATTAGATTTTAATTCTGGTTTCGGCTCTGAATCTCGCTTTCTTTGAAAATAATCATAGGGGAAATGGCAAATTAAAGAAATAGCGCTATAAAAATCTCAACCTATTATTAAGCCAAGAAGTTAAATCTGTCAGGAATTTTGATATGCACACCCATCAGTCGATGAGACAGCTCCATTCTAATGCTAACCATGTTTTAGAACCTGGTGTAACACGCAATTAGAGTGAGAAGAAATAAAACCGCTTATGTTTGGTCTCTTTCTTGTTTTTATGCCCTCCCTACCTAGATACTTAGGATATAAAGGCGGCACTTTAACCGTCACGCTTCAGAGACTGACGATGAGCGTTTTTAAATTTAGTAAGACCGAATTTCTCCGGTTGATGATGTGCGTTTTGTGGCTTCTTTTTTGTCGCAAGTTTTCATGAGGATCTGCAAAGCGGTCCCAGCTCGGCGGGGTCTCGGATCACGCTCTTGTTGCGTGGTTTGATGTCTGCGTTTGTATGTACATGAGTGTAAATGAAAATTATCAAACGGGTCCTCATTATTAAAGCGAGCAGTTCAGCTCTCATTGTAAGAAGTAGAAGTAGCTTACTGTCAAGAGTGCTTATAATCATGTGGCTGTTGGCCGAGCGATCAGAAGCCGTTCAAAAGCGATAAATTAAGCCGGTAAATGAAATTTGCTTTTTGCAATATCGGCACAATGGAATCAATGGCAGCAAGAGATTTTGATCAACCTTCATGACTTTGACTCAGACTCCAACATCTGTCTCGCCGCTGCGTTTAAGCACATGCACATTTTTCGCCCATGTTGCCATCTGATGCGAGAGGTGACGCGGCACGGACGCTTGTCTTTTCAGCAGAAGAGCTGAGCTAATCTCGGCTCTCAATCTGCCCACCTGTCGGCCAGGGTCAGTGTTTGTCAACGCGCTTCCGCTGGATCTCTCACTCTGCTGATAAAACGGTCCATCCACGCTCTGCGTTTCAGCACAGCACTACGTGAACCCAAGGTCTAATCCGAGATCCACTTGCAGCCCACCGTCATCTAGCTTAAAAGATCCGATTGGTTTCCCAGCAAAGGTGCACGTGAGCTGGAGCACAAAGTCGAGTGTCGCTGCTTGGGAAACACGTGCATACGGTTGTCTGTGGGTTCAATTCGTCTCTCCTTTCGGGTGAGAATGAAGGGATACTTTTGTTCATTAAACAAATGTCACTCCAAGAGCGATCAAACAATGTCCTGGAGGGAGCGAGCCTGCTCAGCGCTTTAGAGTTCCTCTTTCAAGGACATTAAACAAATTCAAGGCTCAGATGAGGGAATAACACTCATTCACACAAGGGAACAGATACGTTGTTTGTTTTTTTAATGGACATTAAACGAAGCCATTGCCGTACCTCAATGCTCTGGCTTGGACTGTGAAAAGAAGCCATTTTGTTCACTCTGAATGGCCTTAAATATCACAAATCTGCTCCTGGCACTTGCCTCCAGACCTCTTTTTTGTGTGTGTGTGTGTGTCTTTCTTCACACGCCTTTGTGCAGTTTTGTGTTCCTGCTCTTGATTACAAAAGGGTCACTTTACAGTTGATTAGATTCATGTGCTTTATGTACCGAAGGCCACTTTGAGCACTCGACGCTGCTATAAACCTCAATCTTTGCTCGAAGCTGCAAAGCAAACAGTATTGTTCCTTTCATACCAGCACAGCACATTTCACTTTTTACAAGAGTACATACCGCGTGAATATAAGGAACGCTTCCCACACGCCACTGCTGCTCCTTTTAGAGCCCCTTTAAAATGTCTTTAAATCACACAAACAACACACACACACACACACACACATACACATGCTTGATCTGCCTCTGCCTTATTTTTATTAGTGACTTGACAGCACGGTTAATGTAGGGATTACAACAACGCCATTTCTTTTGTTGGACCACTCAATCCTAACATCACTTTTATAATTTTAGTCACGTTCCCTTTACCCACCCACGCAGACCTTAATGCATTTCCATTTGATTTCTCTCTCTTTCTCAATCTTTCTCTCTCTCTCTCTCTCTCTCTCTCTCTCTCTCTCCTCTCTCTCTCACGTGCAAAAGAAAAAAAGGGAAAAAAAAAAAAGAAAAGGCTATTTTAATCTTGCTGACCAGAAATAAAAAAACTGGTTGAAGAACACTGACCCTTACTAACATTGTTTTTTATTGCACACTTTGTCAAATTAACGTCCACATAGAGTTATAGGTCTTGTCGTTCAGATTCAAAGCCCCCAACTTGTCTCTCCAGACGTGAAGTGTTTCTGGGAGGCGCTGATATCGAATCGTCCATGACTCTGGGCAAAAAAAAAAAAAAAAGATGAAATCGGAGTCTCTTTTTGGCGATTGGACGCAATCGCTTTCCATAATTCTTCGTTCTTCTTTACCCGGAACTGACCTTGAACTTTGTGCCTTCATCACTATCTCAATTCTGATTGGTTTGAAGGTGTTGATTGATTTTCTGAAAGAGCAGGTCTGCCAGTAGCACAGCTACAAATCACAGGATTATATAGTACTAATGCACTCGTTATTATGCGTTATCACTTCTGTAGTAACAGCTCAGTCACAGGGACTCAGTCTCAGAGGTCAGGGTTTTTCAACAGTCAGATGTAAAGCTGTAATTTGTAAGAGTTGTAAATGATGTAAAGCTGTAATTTGTAAGACTTCATGCTTTGCGGTTTCCCGCTAACATGAAAAGCTGCATTTTTTTTTATCTTATTAACTCCAGAAGAAAGAATAAAGAGAGGGCTGGTGAGGGAACGACTGTTTACAGCTGCTATAACATAAGTGAGAACATGACCTTGATTGCTTCCCAATTAAATGTAGCTACTGTTGTCAAACTGCTGTCGTATAAGAGCAAGAATAAACAGTCCGGGACGTATTGTTATAGGAAAATAATCAACAGTTATTCTGTCATGAAGTTTTGGTTTGAACGTAAATTTTTTCCACTATAATAGCACACCTCATCAGGTAAATGACGGCCGTGTCTCAGGTGGTAGAGTGGGTTGTCCACTAACCGTAGGGTTGGCGGTTCGATTCCCGGCCTACATGACTCCACATTCCACATGCCGAAGTGTCCTTGGGCAAGACACTGAACCCCAAGTTGCTCCCGATGGCAAATTATCGCCTTGCATGGCAGCTCTGCTACCACTAGTGTGTGAGTGGGTGTATGTGAATGGGTGAATGAGACACAGTGTAAAGCGCTTTGTAGAACCACTAAGGTTAAAAAAGCGGTATATAAGTGCAGACCATTTACCAAGTAAATAAATAATAAATGAGCTTTTCTGTACAAACTGATCTACTGACATCCAAACAGTCCAGAAGCACCTGTCTGGACTGATTATCGATGACTTACTGTTTGATTTCTCAATGTTTAGAGTAGACTCGTCATATAGAGAAGTCTTCAAGCCCACCGGTGCTGTTTGTGAAGTGATGGCAGATCGCTGTTTACACGTTGAGACCGAAAAGCCGGCGCAACGTGGCAGTTTGGACGGGATTACAGTACAATAAGCTTGTTCGCATTAACATATCGGCTGCTCCCATCGATCGCGGGAGCGAGCCCTGCTTTTACCGATTCATGAATATACAAACAACGGCTATGGCTGTATTAATCATCTGTAACGTGCGCTTTAAATCATTCGGTGTAAAATAAAGCGTTCCGTACAAACGGAGATGGACGATTGAAGAGATGATTGTTTTTTTGTTTATCAGTTAATCACTGATAAGTCTTTTTTTGTTTTGTTTTTTAGCTGCGGGTTTGTTTTAAGATATTTCAGTTTTAGTATGTATGTAGTCTTGAGTAGGCATACTGTGTGTGTGTGTGTGTGTGTGTGTGCTCTCAGTGTTTTAGTGCTGCTGTCGGGCATTCCAGCTGATGAATGGCGCTGCTGCTAGCAGCTGACAGAGATGGATGTGACGCGCCCTCGTCCACGCGAGCCGGGCGAGGGGGCGGGTCCCTACCGGCCACGCTGAAGGTCATGTGGTACAGGCCCCCGCATCCACTCGCAGCACAGAATGCACGTTACAGCACAGAGAGAGCGGGTGGGAGGGGCGGTGTCTCAAGAATATCGATCGCTTTCTTTCACCCTCTTCCCATTTCCTCCTTAGCACTGAGGCGGAACTGCGAAATTCTATTTCCTTCACAGAACACGAGACACAAACCGGCAGATTTCAGTTCATGACGTTTCTGAATTCAACCTCGGTCACGTGAGTAGCTCCAGGGACTCCGGATCAGCTTTGCTGTTTAAGATCCAGAAACAAACACACATCTTTAGCACCACTGAGTTCTTCACAACCCTCGATTAATTTTTTTGGTGTAGCAGCTCATCTCATCTCGACGTGGGCTGTTAGTTCTACTTGCGAGGGCCAAACTGCTGGTCCGTGCCAAAAAAAATGTAGGATGTTGTAGAAACAGGAGACCCGGAAGAATGCAGCTAGGGGGCTTTGCAACAGTTGGCATGTGGAAGGCATAATTTTGCATTTGCATTTCAAAGCCAGTTGGACTTGGGATAATATTTATGTGGTTTTTTGTGTGTTTTTTTTGCTTTTTTTGTTTTTTTGCGAGTGCTCTGGGCATGCCAAGCATACGCTCCATAGATCCCCGTGCCTTTAGAAATGACAAATAGATGATGCATCCATGATGAAAAGATGATGAGCTTTCTGTTGTACGATCCAGTGAGCCAATCTTGTATTCCTTTATTAATAACTTGCACTTGCAGTTATTATATTCTAGCGATGTCTGTCCGCTTTGCCGTCGACACCGCGTTAATGAATTGAGGGAAACCGTCGATTTAGTCATCGCCGTAGCTCTCTCAGTGCTTGTGTAGGTAATGTAGAGGATCAATCTGAAGTATGCCACAGCTTTACTCATGACACAACTCAAAGGAAGCGCCTCAGTCTCCTCCGGACACACCTGCTGGTCATGTGACCAAATCCTAGGATAGAACTGTAAAGACTGTAAATCAGCGGTTTAATGGTGAGTTTTGTCGATTTGTACATCATCAACATAATTCAAATATGAGGGAAAAAAATGTCAGGGAAAAAATCTGGAAGTAAGTTCTGGTTTCTACAGTATAGTCACTGATTCTCAGGGGTGTACCACATAACCTAATAATAAGTTGGTTAAGAAGGGGAAAAAAAAACATACAGTTATCAACCACCGAATCATCTTCATGACATGAGAAGCTGAATTCTTTTTGTCTTATCCATTTCAAGACAGAGGAAACAGAACGCATATTTTACAGCGCTGCTGTAAAATAAGTGAGAACTTGGCACGTCGCTGTAGTACATGAGGAGTGAAAGACTTTCTGGAGGATTCCTGTAGAGTTACTGCGCGCAACTGCGAGCTCCAGTTTATGCGGTGCTCCCTAGTTCGCAAAGTCTCATAAACACGGCTCGGGAAAGTCCCGGAACTACGACTCGCATCGCCGACTTGTCATTCCGTTCAGGAGCCAGCGGCTGACATGCTGCGTGGAACCGCGCCACGTGTACACGCTTCAGCCTTCTGGCCGAGTTCTTGCTCCCACTGCCTCCACCGCTGTCCAACATCGCCGTGTCTTAGTGTGACAGAAAGGAATCCTCTTACTGAAATGTCCTCTCAGGTCTAGACTACACAGAGCAACATGACAACATCTGTTATATCATAGTTCTGTAGTTATAATCCTGTTATCTGTTGTTGTTTTCAAAGGTGGAAGCGTCGATTTTCTCGTCGGTTCTAAAAAGGGTGGGAATTGTTTTGCTCTGAGAACATGGTGAAAGCATAAGAAATGAACTTCAGGTTCATTCCAGTGCAACAGCATGTGTGCTTCCAGCACTCTCAGCACACTTTTCTCCTCTAGAATCACTCCTGGAGTAAGAGGTGTGATGTGAGCCGTGACAAACATTCAACCATCAAGCACACTCCATTAGGCACAATATAAAGTTGCATTTTTATGGAGTTTTAAAGCGAACAATCTGATAAATACATAAATATATGTCCATGTGCATAAACAAACAATTTGACAGCAAAACAGGAACAAACACATAATTTTGTAATTCTGGTGGATCTCGTGCATCTGTCTGTCTATTGGTGTATCCGTCCATCCCAGAATCAAATTTAACTATGATTGCATCCAGCAGAAGAACTCTAAGATTTTGGAAATAGGGTCAAGGTCACAGCAAGGTCAAATGTCTGAAATAGTTTTTCTTTAAGAGCTTCCATTATGTTTGACGTGTATTTTAAAGCTACAGTACTGTGCAAAATTCTTAGGCAGGCTGTTTTGTTGGTTTTCCAGCACAAAATGAAATGTTAAATATTATATAAGAGACCACTTTTCAGATAAATAACACAGTGAAGGCTGCTGGGTTTCGCTAGAAAAATAAGAAGCGAGTGCGACAGTTAAAAGTCAAAGTGTCCAGAAGAAGTTCCACAAAACATACAGCTCATTTCCTTATAAAACTGCACACACTGTACCTGAGACTAGACTTTTTTTAAGCAAAAGGTTGTCACACCAAATACTGACTTTGTATCATTTATTACTGCTTTTTATTGTTTTATTTTTATGTAGAAATATTTCATTTCATTATTAGAGGCAGTGGTGGCTTGGTGGTTAAGGCTCTGGGTTATTGACAGGAAGATCGAGGGTTCATGCCCCAGTACTACCAAGCTGCCACTGTTGGGCCCTTGAGCAAGGCCCTTAACCCTCTCTGCTCCAGGGGTGCTGTATCATGGCTGATCCCGCACTCTGACCCCAACTTCCTGACATGAATAAAAGAATTTTGTGCGCTGTAATGTCTATGTGAGCAATAAAGACTCGTTACTCATTATTATCATTATTTCTGCAGGCATCTTTGCTCTACAGCATTTCATTGCATGAGCCTAAGATTATTTCATGCGTACACAGGGCTAGAAATGGGGTTTACATGGGTCCAGGGAGTGAATTTCATGGGAGGACAGAGTTCCAGTTTAATCAACAAGGCCCCCTTGCAACTAAATTACACAATCAAGCCAGGCATCTTGGTGTGATTTTTGATTCCGATTTAAAGTTCGATTTTCTGAATTTAATTTCTGTGGTAAGAGGTGGCTTCTTTCAACTAAGGGCTATTGCGAAACTGATGCCTGTTTTGTCTTTTAAGGTTTAAGGATCTGGAGGTTGCTATACAGCACATGCTTTTATTTCTTCCAGACTGGATTACTGTGACTCATTGTACTATGGTATTTCTCATGCCTCATTAGCATGCCTACAGTTAGTTAGGGTTACATTTATATAGAACCTCAAAGCGCTTTACACAGTATGGTAGGGAAATCTGCTCAAACACCACTAGTGTGTAGCATCCAGCTGGATGATGCGACAGGAACGCCCACCACACAGCAGCTATTACAGGAGAGGAGAGAGTGATGTAACCAATTCAGAGATGAGGATTATTAGGGGCCATGATAGAGACGGGCCAATGGGGGTATACCCCTACCCTTTTCCAAGAAGCATCCTGGGATTTTTAATGATCACAGAGAGTCAGGACCTCTGAATGATCTTGCTATTTTTACAGTATAATGGCCCTGTCTCTATAGTGGGGAATTAGGACCCACACAGACCAAAAGGTGAGCGCCCCCTACTGGCCTACCTAATACCACTTCCAGCATCAACCTTAGTTTTCCCCAGGAGATCTCCCGTTCAGGTTATGGCCAGGATTAGCTTCAGTGGGACACCAGGTGAGAACTGCAGGTTGATATGGCTCTGACGTAATCTGGCAGTTAATCCAAAGCACTGCTGCTGCTTGGCTTTTGACCGGGGCTAGGAAACATCTTAGTATATTACCTGTGCTGGCATCTCTCTGCTGACTCTCAGATCTCATAATTCAGTATAAAATATAGATTTTATTATTTGTTTTTAAAGAGTCTACGTTGCTCGGACCCTCCCTACACCGTGGAGCGGTATAAGGTCATCGCAAAGTCTTTATTTCATTACTCCTAAGTCCCTCTTAATGTCGAGAGTAGATAGGGCCTTCTCTGTCGCGGCTGCTTGACTTTTTACTGCCCTTGATGTTTTTAAATCTTATTTGAAGACTCACCTCTTTTCTCTTTCTTTTGAATGTTTTTAATTTGTCTAACTACAGAGTAAAGGTCTTTGGTATGTAAAGCACTTTGCTCAACATATGTTGGTTTTAAATGTGCTATATAAATAAATGTGTTGTTGTTGTTGTTGTTGTTAATGAAGTGTTTTCTGTCAATTCTAAAGATTTAAAAGCGTCCCCTTAAATAAATTAAGGCGTTTCCTTACAAAGTTAAGACAATTTCTTGTTCACTTCGAGGTGCAAAGACAGCTCGCTTTTTAATCTTTGAGTGAAATATCAAATTGGGGGGAAGCATTTCTATCTGGGGTAAATTCTATTTCATGTTTAGGTTGAGATTCGCAAAATTGCAGAAGATATTTTGCTGTGATACTAAAATCCCAGATTTATTTATTTATTTATTTATGTTCCCTTTGTTTCACAAAGCTATACTACCGCAACTATACAGAGATAATAAACTTTTTCCACTTTTTTTTTTTTTTTTTTTTTGTAAACAGAAAAATAGGCCATGTGCCATTTTTACTTTTAGTCCCATTTAGAAAATCCTTCTGACAAATGGTGGACGAGAAAAAGTTCGATAAATAAATAAATAAATAACTTTTTGAGTGAAAAGATTAATATTTTGACGTGAGAAGCGGCCTAGGAGTAACCATGTATCACAGTTAGCCGTGCAGTGACAACACAAAAAAACACAAGAGTGCAGAGAAGCAGGACATCAATCTAGGAGTACACACACTCTGCTCACAGTAGGTATGTACTGTACTGTACTGTATGTATGGCTCACAATGTTCTTTAGCTCCCTTATGAAAACCAAGGAAATAAAACAAAACCAAGGACTAACGCACACTTCGTCTGGCCATCGGTCATGAAATATACTTCTATAACAGATATGAAAGTTATGAAAGAGACGCAGCCTTTTCAATTCAATTCACTTTTATTTGTATAGCGCTTTTAAAACTAGACAATGTCTCAAAGCAGCTTTACATAAATATATAAACACAGGATACAGATTTTAAGTGTGTGAATTTATCCCTATTGAGTGAGCCGGTGGTGAGGAAAAACTCCCTAAGATGATCTGAGGAAGAAACCCGTCTTCATCTGTAACATCGGTAACAATGGATAGTGTGAAAGTAAAAGAAAGTACATTATGATTTTTACATGAAGTCTGTTTGGTTAACTAGTCCACTGGTCACTAACGGAGACCTGGGTGCAAGTCTGCATGTAGTAATTGCAGTCCCAAGGCCATCGCAGCAACCGTAGTCCCAGCAACAACAGCGAGAATGTCCATGTGGAATCGAAGTCCAAAACCATTTCCAAGGTACTTCAAGCAGTACCGTCCTCAGCAATCTCCAGGCTGTAGCCTTCGCCTGCATTTTCCTCATTCGATACGCTAAAATGGATGTCGTATGAGTGACAACCGCTCCAGTACAATGTTTCGAGGAAAAGGTTGTAGCGTATATGAATACATGATGCTCAGATATTTCAAAGATTCCTTTAGAGTTGACCAGCGGTAATTAAGTATGCATGAAAGCATATGGACAAGCATCCAGTGAACAAAAGGTAAATTAATTAAATAAATAAAGACAATATACTGTATAAGAGCGCATACAGTCGAAGGACTTTGCCTCTCAAACACCGTTATACGCCGTTGTCGGGTTAAAGCGTTTCGAGCGCAGAGGGAGAGATAGTCGTTTGACTTTTCCCTGGTGTCTCCTCAGCCGTGTGTCTTTTCAAAAAAAAAAAAAAAAAACTTTTGCCGGTGGCGAAAACTCTGTGCGTGCTTGAGATTCGCTTATTTAACAGATAACATCCCACCATCTGTCAGCAGAAAGGGACCTTTTTTTTTTTTTCTTTTTTTTTTTAAATGGGATGGAGAGCCACTGTAATGTGAAATCTAGGGTCACCCAGAGACAAATAACTCTCAACTGAAAGGGCAAAGGAGGACGTGGAAATGAAGGAACTGGTCTCGTTCCCGTAGTTGGTAGAGGCCGTCAGATGTCTTAGATAAATTAGATCAGTGAACGAAACAATCTCAACAGGTCTATCATCGCATCGTCAATTAAGCTCACATTCGTGAGCGTTTGTGTCTGGCATGGAGTCACAGATCATTTATTTCGTCCTGTCCTGTGTTGTTAAACGTTTGATTAAGATTGGTCAGAAGGTGTCTAGTCATTTTCTTTAACAGTAGCTCTATTAATGACAGTAGTGCGGCTACAAATCACAGGTTTATATTAAAGGGCTCATTCTGATACTGTATGTTTTTGTTTCTATATTAACAGCACATGCACACAGACTTGTACAGTGGAGATGGTAAGGAGATGCTTATTTAAAGTTTATGGAAGGAGTCTCCAGTGTCAGTGCTTTGTAACAGTCAGAGAGAAAGTAACGGTAACACGACACGGCTGCGTATTTGGTTTTATTTATTTACTTCAAGGGAACAGTTTCCACAACATTAATGTTAAATGTATCTATAAACGGATAAAAATTATGGCATACTGAATCTAATATCTATTTAATAAGAGAAAATTGGAATCATGGGCAAACTGCTGTAGTGAAAGAGAACATGCTTCTAATGGAAAATAATCAACTTCAGGATAGCAATCATAACTCTGCTTCGTTGCACCACCTTTTGGACGCTGATTATTTTCCTATAACTGCACACGCCGAAGTGGTTCATTCTTTAAATAATTGAAAAAACACACCAGTTTAGAAGCTACCATTTCGACATATTTGTTTTGCCGTATCGCTTTAGTAAATAACATTTCACTGTGGTCAACAGTGACTAATTTTAGACTTCAGACTCTGTTTACATCGCAATACATTAATCATTGTAAAACAATTCTGTAAAGCATTTGTGTAGCAAAACACCATTTCTTCTTGTTCCCTCAGTGCAAATGTCAATCAGTTAGACATCGCCTGATCAATACTAAACAAGCCAAACAGGTCCTGTCGGTGTGTGTGTGTGGTTTCAGTGGGAAAGCGAGCCGTTGCACGAGGGGATGAGAAACCCTTGGCTGAGTCGTTGGCATAGCCTGGAGCGAGCGAGGTTTCAGTCTTCACCTCTCGTGCAGGGAGCAATTTAGCCATTCGGTCAGCCTCACTAACGCTCCTTTCACCTTTTGTCCCAAGGGCAGGTTTAACCTTTGTGTCATCTATCAAAAAATATAAGTAGAATCAATCTGCGTGTTGTGTTCACATGCTCATTAATACTTTTCAGCTGCTGGCTGATTTTGATACAGAGTAACTGCGGATATAATACTTACTGTAGCAAGCTCTGATAAATTTAGCCAGTTTCATTATATATTTAGTAGAACTAGGAAGGCTGGACACTACCACTTCAGTTTTTGATTCGTTAAGGTGGAGAAAATTTGGTGCCGTTCATTTTTTAACATCATTAAAACAGTGGAAGAGTGACTGTAAAACAGAGATATTCCCAGACTTTAGAGGATATGCAAATCCATATAGTACCATTACACAGAACTGTGCATCCCAGTCCATCCTCCTTCTCCTTCCCAGCTACACACAGACTGACCTTCATGGCCATCTTTTATTGCTACCTCAGCAACTCCTAGCCAAGATCTGTCCGTGCCAAATGGCTCACCGGGCAGGCAGGCCGGCCAAACACTAGCGCTCCTGACAGCACAAACACACCTTCATTAAGGCTCGTCACGCACCTCTGATCGAACAAAAGATGAATCTGTGTCAATGACGACAGGAAATTTCCCACCGCAAACAAAGCGTTCGGGCTGAAATGAAGTGAGAGAAAAAAAAAACGAATAAGGCTGTCTGAAGAATCATTTCAGAGAACATTTTTCATCCTGGATCCATTTTTTTTGTGTTGTCTCGTATGAGTAATTTTTTATGCTCAGGTGGTCTTTTCTCTCTCTCTCTCTCTCTCTCTCTCTCTCTCTCTCTTTTTGTATGGTCACCGCTACGCACACCTCTACCTATAATCCTCTCCAGGACAAATTATTAAGACCTCAACCTCTCAAAGTGCCATCAGCTCTGCTCAACTGCACAACTCTCATTGATTTCGATGTTGTTCTTTCTTTTCTCACCCAATCTGACTCATAGCTAGGCCAGATGGACAGCTCCTGTTGCTCAGGAGCTAGGGTTTTGTGGGGGTTTTTTTGTTTCGTTTTTTACAGTACACCCTCGGATGCAGGTCCTCAGAGACGACAATCCACCTCAAACAGCTGTATGCTGAACTTGTGATCTGAAGTAAGGCAGCAGGAGATGTCGACGTGACATGACTGTCTAAACATAGACTCTTTAAACCAGTTTAGTTCAACTCTCTCTTGCTCGGAGATACGCATTTACGCTATTCAAACTTCTGCACGGAATAGCTGAACAAGCGCTAATTGCCATCCTCTTCCTACATGAGCTCACAGACAGTCGCGATTGGTTATCATCAATCAGAAGAGAGAGAGTAACTCCATGCCACCCACCCAATCCTAGACTCTTAGACTCCTGTGTCCTAAGGATGAGTCCTGGTATTATATTTATGATTACAGCAGCAAGTTTTTAGAAGGTAAAATTAGTTAGAAACACTTGAAGAACAACAACAAAAAAAAGAGTCCGCTAATTTACAGGTTGAACTAGGAAAATACACAAATATTCAGAAGATGGTGGACTGATCACTGAGTCCAGCCAGTTTATCCCTGACAACTTTGCTGTTCGTAGACTTGTCATCGTGTCAGATTGAGCAGCGGAGATTTTATGGCCTTACATCACGTCTTGCCAATTTTCCCTTTCATACTCCCTTCCCTTCCATTTTCCCATCAAATTGTGACAGCACATCAGAACCAAAACCTCTCTGTTCATATGGTTTCCGTGTCGATTTCACGCACAGCGACGTTCCACACGACACGTCTCACTCTTTAAAACGTTCCTCCGTCGTCATGATTGTTGTCCTGATCTACATCTCAGATCGAACACTTCTGATCTTACATTCAAAAGTATTTACACAAAACCAGAGCTTTCAGTAGGTCTGAGGGCAACATGAGAGGTATTGACGCAATAACGGTCTAGAATAGTACATAAGGAAGGATGCAAATACGAGACACTAGATTTGTTTAGACAAGTATTGACACGGTGGCATACTGCCCCCTCTAATTACATAGTTATCGTGGCACACGAACTCTTCCCGTTAGTTTCTGAGGACGTTGCCAAGCAAGCAAAGCAAAGCTTCAAAAAACCGCAAGATATGAACGGCAGCCATCTTGTGTGTTTGTACACACAAAACCTCAAATCAGCACGACGGAGCTGATTATTATTTAAAATAGGTGTGACATAAGAGTAAAGTCAGTCATTAGGCTGACTTAAACGGTCACGGTTTTGTTACTTTATTTGGTAATAATTGTTTAAAAAAAAAACTATATAATTTTTGTCGTTTGTCGGATCTTTATTTGTGAGTCGCTGAAAATGTGACATCAGTCAATTTTATTTTTTTTCTTCCAACATGGCTCAGGAACAAAACAAAACAGGAACTTGTGATCCCATCGAGTGTCTCCTCACAGCCACAGTCCCCAGGCAGAAGAAACCAATATTCCTCCAGGGCTAAGCACACACTAGCAAGCCTGCTTCAGGTTGCTCCTACCCATAATATGACCTTCACTTGCTGAAACTGTTTCCTTGCTCTGGCCTTTCCTCCTTCATCATGCTTTGCGCAGATGTTCTCTTTATCAAAGCTGGCTCTTGCCTGATGCTAACACTACACGCAGCTCCGATGACACACCCTCCATTTTGTTCCTATCTCCCGTTTCTGTGCTTCTTTATCCCAAGCTGTATGCGTTGTGTTTTTGCTTTGGCAGCTATTAATTGCAGTCACTATCAATCTGCTTCACTCGCTGCAAAGTAAAGGAGCTATTTACCGCATGACTGTGCATGTGCACGGAGACAAGCAATTGGCCCAAGTAACAAGTGGAGAAGTTGGAAACAAATTAAAAACTTGGGAGTTTGCGTTATTACGGGGGAAATTGCAAGAACAACAAAATGTAATTCGAGGCAGACAAGCTTCACCATTTAAGGGGATTTCCATTTTAATGAGTACTTTAGGTCTGATTTAAGCATCTCTGGGTTCTTAAAATGGCTTATTAATAATAATTACACATAACCATAATAATAATAATAATAATAATAATAATAATAATAATAATAATAATAGTTTGTATTGCTTTTATATTTTTATTTCTTATTATCATTTCTATTATTGCCATTGTTGTCATTGTTCATTTGTTAGTGTATTTTGTACATTTAAAATGATCGCCAGCTTTAGTAAAAAATTTTATCAAGAAAAAAAAATACCAGAGAAAAAAACAGACGGATGTAGCAACCGAGAGAATAAATAATGAGCCATCAGTATGAACGTTGCTGTTATCCCGTGCGAGCAGTTTATTATATTTAAGTAAGTATGCAGTGGCATTTTTTTTTTCCGCATTAATCAGTCGTCTACATCGGCTTTTCTAGGCCTCTTGCTTTTTTTTCCCCATTGTCCTTCCCTCTCTGCCTGCTCGGCTAACTGCTAACCGAGAAGATGCCACGGAATAGTTTGTTTCGTTTTATTTTTATCCGCAGTGGCACTAGGCTTGGCAGTGGGACAACAGAACAGCAGTCTTGCTAAGTGTCAACTTCCTCCTCAGCCTCCTTCCTTTTTTTTTTTGCCTTTCCTCTACAATTTCACTTTCTCCTTATCATTGCCAGACACATAAACAAGCAAAAGGACAGGCACCATGGTACGGGAGGAAAGGGAAGTCTAAGAGAGACGAGAATAATAGAAAAAGTAAGCGAAACGCAACAGATTCAAGCCCAGCTTCTTCGACGTCAACTCTCGAGGTGCTCAGAGGAGGCGGGGCCAAGACACCGTGGCGTCGCAGGAGTCCAGTAGTACTTACACTGAAAGCTCAGATCTCCTTCAGGATCCTTCATCGATTGCCGATCAATTCCCGCATGATATATCACCCAGCCATGCACCTGACAGACTTGGCCCTGAGAATCTGAGCTACTGCCATCAATGCCAGAGAAGTAGCAGGTGTTTGCCAGACAAACCGAGTCGACGCACGCATTTAAAGCAGGCAGCGCCCATCCTGGAAAAGCCATCAGCCTCGTCCCTTGAGTTTCTGTCGAGTTCGGCTTGTTTAAGGGCTCCTTGATTACGTATTCCCCCAATGAATGTGTGACTGAACATCAACGTTAGGATACTATGATGACATTCTACATCTCAGTCTCATACGTTCTTTTGAACGCCCTCAACAGATGCCAAACAATCAAAACAGTGGAGTGGCATTGCAACACTCAGGGCATTATGGGGAGTATTTATCTCCTGTGTTCTGCATAACAAGCTCGGGCCACCCCATTTTAGAAATTAAGTGTGTGTGAGAGAGAGAGAGAGAGAGAGAGAGAGAGAACAGGACTGGGACTGAAACCGGGGGTGTGAGCGTTATGATTAATGACTCAATTTCCTCTCCCACTTTTGAAAGTGGCGTGTCAGTTTACTTCCTGAAGTTCTTTGATTTCTCCTTGACTGAGTGGGCGGAGAGAGAATGTAAAAAACCAGACGGCGGATTTGATCAGGATTATTTAGATGATGTCGAGAGGCCCTGACGTTACTCCATTCTTCCTTCGCTGACGTACCAGGCTGTCGTGAAGTTCTCACACGCTTCTTGTTTTAATCAGGACGAACAACACAACTGAATGTTCTGAAACGTCATTAAAAAAAAACAAGAACAACAACATCATCACATGACCCTGTTCACAGGACGAACGTACTTTTGTTTGATGTGAACAGAATGAAATAAGGATTAGACATTTGTAAGGAAATTTGTCAGCGCCTCCCATCCTCTTTCCCCGAGTGCCAGATCAGTCCGCTGGATCTCCCGGATCGGCCCGATTAAAAGTGATGCGGTCGGGGTTTAGGGAGCAAAACTCGAGCATGATTAATTTCACACTTACTCTAGGTTTAAACAATTATAGTCGGGTTCACTCGGGACAAACGAAGGGAGACTCAAATTGATTTCTTACTTTCCCAGCTTATAATTCTGCCTTTTATTTCTTTTTAGGGAAGGCGAGCGAGCTGCAGGAGAAGGTGGTGATCGGATGGGTATTTTAAGTAATAAAAGAAGTTCTGTATTAAATTTGACATCTGCTTTACTCTTTGGACATATCTGGGAAGGAAGAAAATTTGTTTCTTTCTTGGAACGATCTGTGCGTTAAAGTCTCACGCTTGAGTAAAAGCTTGACTTCTCGATCGGAAGGTGTCGATTGGTCTTTGACAAATCGCAGGTTTATATCTTAATTCTACAGCAAAAATTTACACACACAAGCAGATCGTATCGTATCATACGGTGATCTGGTGAGGTTTTCTGTATGGAAATGTTCGTTTAACATTTACGGAAGGAGTCTCCAGTGCAAGCGCACTGGACATGCAGAAGCAAAGCTGCACACTTCTGCACACTGACTTTGCTGTTTCTCTGTAGCGTGACAGGCTGTTGAGAGAATGTTTATAGCTGCTGTAACGGAAGTGAGGACAGGAACTAAACCTAACTGTAAGCGGGGGGAAAAGGATGACGTGTCGTCGTTTACTAGATAAAATGTTTGTTTTTTTTAATTTGCTGTGGTATAAGATGAAGAAAACACTTGGGGTGTGCTATTACAGCAAAATAGCTTCCAGGTGGTAACAGTAACCCCACTTCATCACACCATGCCATCGTTGATTATTTTTCTATAACTGCATGGCACGGGTTGTTTTATTCTTCAGCTGATGCAGTTTTTGGCATAATGTCCGATGCATGTTTCCATAAGCTGCCCTTCTGCACCCTGGGCAATATGGCGATATAATATCAATATTGTGATGAAATGTCATGATAAACTTTTCTGAGATATCGTTGGTATCATGATGGCTTTAAATAACTTTTTAAACATTACAACTAAATGGAACGGAATGGCGCAATGGTGGGTTACCGTTTGGCATTGGGCGATTAGCGATTAGCGATTAGCATTAGCAATTGGGCAGCTGTGGCGCAGTTGGTAGAGCGGGTTGTCCACTAATCGTAGGGTTGGTGGTTCGATTCCCAGCCCGGGTGACTCCACATGCCGAAGTGTCCTTGGGCAAGACACTGAACCCTAAGTTGCTCTCAATGGCAAGCAAGCACCTTGCATGGTAATAGCTCTGCTACCATTGGTGTGAGAGTGAGTGTGTGAATGGGTGAATGTGTAAAGTGCTTTGGATAGAAGCGCTATATAAGTGCACATTTACCATTAGCATGTTCGCCTTATGCCTCCAGGGTCAAGGTTCGATTCCCTCTCTCCCTTGATACTCTGTGTTTGTGGATTTCGCATATTCTCCTCGTGCTACGGGGGTTTCCTCCAGGAGTTTGTCAGCTGAGTTATATATCATGATACATATTGTGTATCGTAGACATGTGCTTGTTTTTGCCATATCGCCCACCCCTAGCACAGCCTTTTATCCATAATATCGTTTTGGCTCGTTTTGACACTGCATGAAGTATGAAGCAGTTTCAGCTCCACTGGAACAGCTCCTTGATCACTTCAGCGAAAATCTTCTTCAAAGTCCCTCTGAAGCTTTCAATTATTTACTGTTGTAATTAAATACGACGGTATTGCCCAACTGTAGTACCACCTCCTGATTTGGACTAGACCAAAACATACGTTTGAACAGTGTCAAGTTCTCACGCTCAAACTTCAGATAATTGAAGTCACGCTGTCATAGTCACAGTCTTATGGTAGGTTTGGCTTTTTTGAACACAGCGATAAGACTCACGAGGTCGTCTGCTGTGAAATTGTCGAGACACACTCAAAGAGCTCCAAAGCCGTGAGCCGAAGGAGACAGGACGAGAAAGAGCTCTGAGATTTTCCAGATTGGATAGAGAAAAAAGTGTTTGTCTGGAATTCTCGCTCCAGGCGTGCCGCTCTTTGTTTCCCCGACTGTAGTTTGGGAAAAAAAAGAAAGAAAGAAAAAGACTTTGAGGAGTTTTTCGCATTGGATGGCTTATGAGTGCAGCAAGTCTCAGAGATTGTCGCTCTTCAGGTTAACTCGAGGTGAGAGAAGTGATTGCCTGGAGCAGGCTCACCAGAAGCCAAACGACTGGCCTCCAGGGTGGAGAAGAAATCAGGAAGAGGAGGAGGAGGAGATGAGGGGTTCTCCGGCAGAACGCTGAAGCCCACAGACCTTCGTCTTCATTTTCAGCGCAAAACTACTTTGTCGTACCGATGCGAAGCGCAGACGAGTAATATAATAGGAATACTAAAGATGAGGCGGAGGAAAAGAAGCTGAGAAGAAAGTGACAAGGCATGCAGTGAGGAAAAGACAACGGAAGAGTGGAGAAAAAAAAGAATAGAACTAACAAGCCACTGAGAATCGCTTCATAAATAAACCGTATTTGACAAAAAAGCCCAGAGCCCCCTTTCGCTTTTTGCTTTTGTTTTGTCTTTGTTTTATTTCCGTTTGGCAAATTATAAGAGGTCATCGTTTGTCTTTCACGCCGCCCGAGGACGTGCTAGGGGACTTTAGGGGCTTGACTTGACGAGCAGTGAGACAGCACTAATGAAAACTTAGCTGAGCAGTAAACAGGAAGACAAAGGGAGTGTGCAGCTTGGTCAGAGAGAGGTGGGGGAAAATAAATAAATAAATAGCCGAAACAATGGGGCTGAGTTGGCAGCGATGTAGTAGTCTCAGACTTTCAGTGTCGACTTTTATAATGGATAAAAACTTCAGGATTCCTCATCAAACCCTCTGAAACACTACACCTGCAACACTTTGGTCAGAAGGTGTCGATTCATTTTTTATAACAGCAGCTCTGACAGTAGTGTAGCTGCAAATCACAGGTTTAGATTATGTTAATACATTCCTTACATCATCGTTTCTATAGTAACAGCTCATTCACACGAGGTTTAAAACCCTTGTCATCGTGTAATCGGATTCTCCAGCGCCAGCGCTTTGTAGCAGCTGTAACGTTCAACGTAGCTTGAAAAGCTGCGCATTTTTGTCGTATTAACTTTTAAAGAAAGAGAGAGAGAGAGAAGAGAGGCTGGTGAAGGAATGATGATTTATCGCTGCTATAGAACGTTTCAGAAAAAGTGTGACATCATTCTGTAATATACAAAAATTTTAAACCTGGATGTGTTTTTTTATATTATATATTTATATATAAATATATAAATATATATATATATATATATATATATAGATGCTTCCTGGGATAGGCTCCAGGTTCCCCGCGACCCTGAAGCAGGAATAAGCGGTTGAAGATGGATGGATGGATATATATATATATATATATATATATATATATATATATATAAGAGGAGTAAACCACTTTGGGAAGGAAAGTATAAGGAATAAAACATTGCCGTGTTTTATAGCATGCCGTGATAGGAAAATAATCAACTTGTGGGCAACATTAACATCATCTTGGTTGTTGATTATTTTCCTGGAACAGCTTGCAGCATCTGTAGTGTTTTATTCCTTACATATTCCTCTCCTCTAGTGAAGAGCCACAAGGAGGGATCACGGTGCCGGTCTTGCTTCTCTCTGCTGCCGCCATTGTTCCCGTCTTTCCCTCTCCTTAACACGTCCCTCCTTTGCATAAGCCCTCATAAGGCACCCGTAACAACCCGCGACAAAGCTGTTAACCTTTCTGCGACACACCTCGACTCTGTAGGCCAGGTACCCGGACACAGATTCCGCTCACGGCTCGTGCGAATCGAGACCGTCTGCACATAAAATGAGCTCTACAGTGTCTCTACGGCGACCACGGCAAGTTCGAGGGACTAGCACGTGCATGCAAATGACATCCCATAGCCGTCTGCACACCTTTTTTGGTCATCATCGGGTCACGTGGACAGATCCGGCGCTCTTTTAAAAAAAATATTTGCTCTGACATGGCCGGGAGGCGCGTCTGGGTGCCCCTTTAACTCGCAGGGCTTTTGACGGCAGTGGAACGGCGTGCAGCAGTCAGGATCATTTCAGCGATGTCAATCAATATCCGCAGGCAATAGAGAGTCAAAAAAAAGAATGAATGAACGAATAACGCTTGGACGCGTTTTCTTTAGACTGATTATATCACTGCTGTTTTGGGTCTATTTTGGTTAAAAAAAGATAGATGTATATATATATATATAAATGTATATATATTTTTTTCTTTTCCAGGAAATCGCCGCTTACTTGATATCATTTGAAAAGCATGAAGAGTGGCTAACGACGTCTCCTAAAACCAGGTATGTGTGTGTATTTGTTTTTATTGTTGTTGTTGTTGTTGTTTTGTTTTGACTTTTAACTACGCAGCATATTAACACCTCACCTGAAGGGGCGAGATAGCGCTTTCTTTTTTACAGCTGGGCAATTTCGGTGCTTTTTTGTAGGATGTCCAGACAGATAATGGAATATTAATGGCCACTTCTAATGTGAAATGTGGCCAGGCTTATTAAGCGCAGTGCTCTCTCTCTCTCTCTCTCTCTCTCTCTTAATCTCTCACTCTCTCTCTCCCCCCAACGCTCCATTTTTTTTTCCACAAGTGCCATTAACGTAGGTGTTAATGTGCTGGGCTTGCACAGCATATCATTCTATCAGCGAAAGAGGACTCGACGCAAAGATTAAAAAGTTTTTACTTGATCTGTGGCAATAATGAATGATAATGGAAATGATTTTTTTTGTGCACTTCAAATGTTAATTATATGCTTATCATGAAATATTATAGCATTAACGCAGCCGATAGAGAGAATAGAGAACGAGGGGAAGGCATGTTTTATGCGTGCGTGTATGTAGAGTCAGATACACGTTGAAAATGCAGTACTCGTGTGAGAAAAATAAGTGACACTTCATAGAATCAAATACTTCAGAGGGGAATATGTCGTATATCTGGGAAATTCTGCGGGGCAGAGCCGGACCTGACGAAGCTCCTTCTACTTAGGCGGAGCCAAAAGTCCAGCTCATTGCATTTTAGGATGGATAGGTGTGTTAAAAGTGTTGTTGTTTTGTGGGTTAGGGGTTTGGTGTTAGGGTCAGTCTTGTATTAGGAATTGGATCAGATCTAGCTCCGCCCCCTGTACTATATCAAAAATAAAATTACCCATACTTGTACAGTGCGCATTTTAGCTCTAAGAAGAGTTTTCCATGAGTCACTTCTGAAGTGTTTGCGGTTGAGACTAGTCATGGGTTTTTTTGTGATTAGAGTGCTTGAAAGTTTGGATCCCCTTTGGATTTATTGGGGGGGCCTGCACACGGAGATGCAGCCAGCCAGCGAGACTACAGCTTTGCAGATCTGCAAGAAACTTTTAAACACGATTACTTTGCACGCAGTTTGCATGTACGCATGCTTTCCATCATGGCTGCAGAATAAATACAGAAAAAAAAATTATAAAAGGAAGCAGAATGGTGATGATGTGGTTCAAGAATTCTTTCGCATTTTTCCCTTGCTTATGAGACCGGCGTCATTTAAAACTTCTCGTCGTTATGGTAACGTCGATAAATGCCACTTCTTATGAACAAATAAGAGTGTTTTGATTGCATCTATTACATCCAGCACGTTTAAAAAAATAATAAATTTAATCCCTGATTATGTCGATTTACATGTAAGGCCGTGCCATCTGGGTTGTGTGAGATAAAGATATTCGCTGGTGAAATATAAACGGTAATGAGTGACACACACATGCACACATGTACATGGGTACATTCTCCGTCTCTCTCTCTCACACACACACACACACAGAGCGTTACGCCCCTGGTGTGACTTTACATAATGGCACTGATTTCAATGTGTGATTTGCCGTGGCTGTTTAATGCAGCGAGAGCTTTTCCGAGCCTTAATGAAGCCCCCGTTACTCGCGGCTGTTTTTCAGGGGTCATAACCAGTGTGAGCTCTAACTCGCAGTTATGACTGCAGGGACATGAAGCTAACGTAACGCCACCCCCACACATGGGATCAGGAATATTAACACTGACACACACGCACAAATGAAAGCAACTCATTACAGTAGACTTCGCCGGTACAGGATTCCCAGATATAAATGAAGACGAGCTTTAATTGCTGCATCGGAATTTATTCGAGTCGAAGAACTCACTGCTGCTGACACTGTAGCGATACCGTCTTTCTACGTCACATTAAATTACTGGAGTAAAACAACAAAGCGTCCTAGTAATGTGTTCGAGCGTGACGGGTCACCAGAACTGACGGCAATCGCTCTAACACGTCTTGGGAACCGTACCGAGACGATGTACATCCAGAAGATTTTCCCTGAAGTCATGCTAGTGATAACTGGTAACGGCACTGCGTTTGTGTTGTGCTGCATCACACCACCTCGGCGTACATCGTTTTCCTTAGTTACAGTTAGTTACCGTGACATTTGTATAGTGCTTTTCTAGACAAGCATTTAACACAGTGTGGGGTTTGGAAATCTCCTCAACCACCACTAGTGTGTAGCATCAGAATGAATATATATATATATATATATATATATATTTACATTCACACACACTACCAGTCAAAAGTTTGTGGACACTCGACTGAAATGTTTCTCATGATTTTAAAAAGCTTTTGATCTGAGGATGTATGATTGAATGTTTGAAATCGGTGTCGTAGACAAAAATATAATTGTGACGATGTATTTGTTACTTTTATTAGAAAACTAACATTTTAGTTTGAATAATTCTAGAAAAAAATGCAGAGCTCGAGATGAGTAAAATCATCTAAAAACATGCTGAAGTGTAAGATCTGTAAGAATCGAATACGCAATATTCGATATATATTTCAGGGCTTGACGTTAACTGAAAACGACGCGATTCGATGCTGTCTAACTCTAATCGGATTCTGATTGGTCGAGTTTGTTTCTAAGTAACCGTTTGTTGAAACCTGCGCTTTCCTGGTTTCCGCTGTACGCTCTGTAGATTTTTTTCCGCAACAGAAGAGCGTGAAGTCGGTTATAACAGCGTATCGCACATGCCGTGTCACAGATAAAGCCGGTTATTGTGTGTACGATGCAGTTTGTGTCTACGTTTCATTACTGTAACTGTTATTAAACTGTAGGTTGACGTGAAACGGAAACGAAACGCTAACTACAAGCGTCTGACACTTAATTCGTTGTTTACGCCCCAGGCATTAAGTAATGAAGCTCTTTTATACAAAGCCACTTAAGATTCAGTTTTCTGTGCTAATCTGCTGTGTTCTTAAATACAAACTTTTACAAACACGTCTTCTCACTCAGTCTCTCGCTCTGCTGCTCTCCAGTGAGACGAGAAATGGCCTTTCCCCCAGAATGCAATAGTTGATGTCGAACGCCAACGCACGGCCAGTGGCATTTTGTCAGACTTTCATTTCGCTGATGTCCCCTTTGTGTCTCTGTGCTCTTTTCTCTTTCTTCTGTGAGACAAATGTGGGGATTTTCCAGTCATAATTACACAACATGTATTGTGCAAATGCACTGCGGGCACACTGAAATCAACCGCTAATGGAGAACGTTAGGTGGCTTCTCTCTCTCTCCCTCTCTTGCTCTGTCTGTCTGTCTCTCGCTCTGTCTATCTGTCTCTCTCTCTCTCTGTCACTCTCTCGCTCTGTCTGTCTCTCACTCTCTCTCGCTCATTCTCAGTTTTCTCTCTCACATTCTCTCTCGTGCTCTCTCTCACTCTCTCTCTCTCTTGCGCTAGACAACAGGAAGATGATAAACGAAAGAAGAAAACAGATGAGAAATTGTTTTGTTGTGGGTTTCTTGCTTTGATCAGTTACACTGCAAAAAAGCACAAAAAAAATCAAGAACGTTAAAAAAAAGCCTTGTTTCTGGAAATGAGTCTTATGTTTTTTTGTGTAAAAGCAAAATGATTTCGTCAAGCATGTCTCGCTGTCTAACTTTCTAAATATCTCAGACATTGCAGCTAACACTGCTCTAGATTTAACCAGTAACAAGCTACAACAGTGATTTGTGTAATATTCCAGCAGAGGAACAGGGTGGGTTTCCTTTTATTAAGAGTAAGACCACTTGCATAACCACACTGAACTACATTACCCATCAGCCACGGCATTTCACATGACCACACCATATGACCCACTGATCACACTTCTGTGTTACCCCTAATAAGCACCTTTATACCGTATTACAGCAAGTTCTAGTTTTTCAGCACCTAATAATCAAGGTTTTGTTGTCCCGTGTCGTACAGCTGCTCTCGCAGTCCGCATGTTCATGCTTTGTTACATTTATGGTTCTAGATTTCAAACTCTTGTCTGTTTGTTTTTTATTTTATTTATTCAATAAAAATCTGCACTTGCATCCGCTGCCTTCTACGGTCCCGTACACACTCTGTTTTTCCCACGTTTCAATAAAACTGCTAAAAATAACAAAGACACTGGCGCCTTAATAAGTCACATATTTATTCTACATTTGGAAGAAATTGGGTCTTCTTGTAAGCTTTTTTGTTTGTTTGTTCTTTGGCTAATTATTCATCTTAAATTAAAGGAGAAATTCAGTGGCTAGACTTTTTCGGCAAGTTTTAAGAATTCTAGCCGAGCTAAACCGGCTCACCCCGTTGGCAGATTATTTATTTTTATTTTTTGCTTAATAAAGACAATTTGATTATTTAATGAATATTTGGCTTCTTTCTAGTAGAGCTGTTTGTGCAGTGTAGGAGAGAGATTCTCACACACACACACACACACACACACATTTCTCATCATTTTTCCCATACCTTGTGTGATTGACTTCCAGCGTCCCATGTGAGCAGTTCTTTAGACATCGCTTTTATTAAAACACAACACAATAACAAAAGAGACGTCCAAGGTTTCATCAACAATAGCGCTGTATTCCTCCTGGAAATAAACTTTTTTTCCCTCCCAGAGAACAAACGTGTGTGTGTGTGTGTGTGTGTGTGTGTAGTCTAATTTAGTGTGTGTCTGTGGTGGGGGGGAGATAGAGAGAGAAACATAGAGAGAGTGAGATAGAGAGACAGGCAAAAAAAGATATAGACACAAAGAGGAGGAAACAGGCAAAGAGAGAGAGAAAGAGAAGGGGAGGGACAGAGAGGGAGACAGACAGACAAGCAGACAGATAGAGAGGGATGGAGACAGAAAAGCAGAGACTGAGACACAGTATGAGAGAGAGACACAGAGATGGAGAGTCATACAGAACTCGTCACTGGTAGTGAAAGGTTCTGTGTGTGTGTGTGTGTGTGTGTGTTTGTGTCACACAGAACACACAGTTGATACACTGCTACCTACTGCTGACATTCACAGCTTAATCACAGGATTAATCAGCGTAGATCGAACACAGAATCACACACATCGGGTTTTCTGATTTATAGGCTATTTATTTATTTATTTATTTACACAAATTGTTGGAAACGTTGGTTTTATATTTGTTTCTTCTGCTTCAAATCGTATTTTCCTTCCCACTCCGAAATACTGCACACCTGCTCCATCCATCGAAACCTGAAAACTTTCCTGTTCACCATCTAACCCACCTGTGGGGTGTGTGTGTGTGTGTGTGTGCGCGCATATGTATGTGTGTGTCTGTGTATGCGTGTATGAGTGTTTATGTGTGCGCGCGTGTGTGTGTGTGTATGCGTGTGTGTGTGTGTGTGTGTGTGTGCGTGTGTGTGTATGTGTGTGTGTGTGCGTGTGTGCGCGCGTGTGTGTGTGTATGCGTGTGTGTGTGTGTGTGTGTGCGTGTGTGTATGTGTGTGTGTGTGTGTGTGCGTGTGTGTGTGTGTGTGCGCGCGTGAGTGTGCGTGCGTGTGTGTGCGTGTGCGTGTGTATGTGTGTGTGTGTGTGCGCGTGTGTGTTGCGGAGGGCAGGGCGGATCGAGAAAGTGTCCTGTCCAGTAGGCAGTTGAGGATGATAAACACAGGGGAGTCGGGAAAACGGCAGCATGTCAATATGAAATAAAGACAGACAGCGAAGCAGACAGAGGCGAGAGCGAGGGTGATGAATGAGGAGGAGGAGGAGGAGGGTCAGTGAATCACTGAATCATTTGAAAAGGTGGAAGTGGGAAGGGGGGGAGTGACGTACGTAAAGGAGAAAGGAAAAAGTCAGATGTACGTAATAAACGCAGGCTGCTAAGTGTTGGTTTAATTGCTGATCTGCTGCAAGTGTTCTCATCCGGATCTTTTGTGGAAACGTTCACGTGTCTGCGGCAGCGGTCATGTTGTGTCGGCTTTTTAATCACGGCATACACACTTCGGAAACACGTGGAACCGACGGCTCCAGAGAGGTCTTAGGTTTCCTTTACATCTGTCCATCCATCCATCTTCTATCGTTTATCCTTTTCAGGGTCGCGGGGGACCCTATCCCAGAGCACAAACCAAGCCATGAAGTCCAAGGAATTGTCTGGAGACCTCTGAGACAAGATTGTATCAAGGCACAGATCTGGGGAAGGGTACAGAAACATTTCTGTAGCATTGATGGTCCCAATGAGCACAGTGGCCTCCATCATCTGTAAATGGAAGAAGTCTGAAACCGGCAGGACTCTTCCTAGAGCTGGCTGCCCGGTCAAACTGAGCGATCGGGGGAGATGGGCCTTATAGGTCCCTTTGGTCAGATAGGTGACCAAAAACCCGATGGTCACTCTGACAGAGCTCCAGCGTGTCTCTGTGGAGAGAAGTGAACCTTCCAGAAGAACACCCATCTCTGCATCACTCCACCAATCAGGCCTGTATGGTAGAGTGGCCAGACGGAAGCCACTCCTCAGTAAAAGGCACATGAAGGCCCACCTGGAGGACTCTCAGACCATGAGAAACAAAATTCTCTGGTCTGAACGTCTGCAAAACAAGTTCTCGCTTGCGTTATAGCAGAGTCTGCTATAACGTAGTCAACATCTCTTTTTTTCCTCACTAAGACAAAAGAAACGGCATGAAACGTAAACGTGGAAAAGGCACCGCTTTACCTCTGACACTGAAGGCTCCTTCCGTGAATGTTACGTAAACATCTCCTTACAGAAAACGAGCACCATATCAACGAGTTTGATTTATTTTATCTGGAACGAGCACAATAACGTTATAGAAAATGAGTCAACACCTAAACAATCCGGCTCACTAATTCATCAGCGCTGTGGAACCAGTGACGGATTTTAAATGAGCATTTCTGCTTCAGAGCTGTTACGGATGATTACGTATGATTTTGGTTTGGTTTCCCTTCCACAAAATCCCAAATTTGGTGCAACTCAATGATTTGACAGTAAAATGCCAGTCTCTCGAGGCTGAGGGTTTGTGTGTTTTGTATTTTTAGGAATTAGTGACCTTGTGAATATGAATAAGGTGGAAAAACATCACAAACAAACAAACTGCGTAGAGCTCTGCGTCGTGGGCTCGACCCAGCGTGCTGCGTGCTCTTTCACGCAAGGCACTTGGCAGTAGTTTTATAATGAAAACAGATGGTCCTTACATCAGGGTCATCAAGGGTCAAGCATGCAAGGTCAGAGATTGGTCAAGTACTCGCTAAAAATATGCATTTTTTTTTTATGCTGTACGAACAGCCCGAGCGGTTAATGGACCGGAGTGATCAGTCACTGTGGTATTTCGAGTTAGTAAACAGATTAATCAATACGTGAGTGTGTATGTGTGTGTGTGTGTGTGTCTGGTTGTGGGTGCGTGACTCAATCAGTCAGTCAGACATCAGAGAGGCACAAACTGACTCCTGGCATGTCAGAGAAGCTTAGGGTACTGAGGCGTCTCCTGTCCTGAGACACTAAAGACTTCATTTAATTACATCTCGGAACTCACAGAACAAACCGTTTACCGCCGACCGCACAGACGACGCCAGAGGGACGCCGCCACGCCCACACAGGGACACACCGTACCGGTTTCCAATTCCTGATTATTGTTGCCGATTCATTTTCTCAGAGCAGCACTATCTTAACATTATCGCTTCTATATGTAACAGCTCTCTCACAGGGACTTTGCATGTGTTCCATATTCATCATTAATGAAAGGAGTCTCCAGTGTCAGAGCTTTTTAACAGGTTCATCGACAACATCAAGAAGGTAGAGAAGAAAACAGAGGCTGGTGAGGGAATGAGTGTTTATAGCCGCTACTGTATAACATAAGCGAGAGCTTGTTTCATGGACATTCCACAAGCTGTAAATTCCGGTAGCTGTAAATGTATAAAAATAAATAAATCAGCAACCCTGAAAAGGATAAACGGTAGAAGATGGATGGATGGACAGATGTAAAGGAAACCTAAGACCTCTCTGGAGCCGTCGGTTCCACGTGTTTCCGAAGTGTGTATGCCGTGATTAAAAAGCCGACACAACATGACCGCTGCCGCAGACACGTGAACGTTTCCACAAAAGATCCGGTAGGGAAGTTCATTTTGTCGTGTTTGGGGTGCGGTGGTAAAAGCTTCCGGTTCTTCACTCAAGGTCAAATCTAAACCAGTGTAAATTCTTCAGTTTGTTTAAAAGTACGAAAGGTAAATTACAAGAAAGTTTCAACAAAAAAACAAAAAACGTTTGCCTCGAATCACACTGTTTTTAATTACCCATGCGAAATTTGTTTGCCTTTCTCACTAAGGAACTCAGGAAGGTGGGAAAACATTAGCCGAGGACACCTCACACAGCTCGCGGCTTTATTCTCAGTGTTAGCAAGCACGATAATGACTCGCTGGATCCTAACCGCTAGCTGGCGCAACAAAGGTAAACTACAGTGATGAGTATTAGGTTATTAGCTTTCATTCTCACTGTCACAACTGTTAGCGTTTAGATTTATTTGGAGTGTAGCTGTCTGATGCCAAAAAAACACAAGTCTCTTAATGACATTTAGATAAATGAAGTGAGAAAGAAGTAGAGAACGAGTATTAGGTGAAAAAAATGACAGAAACTGTGTGTGTGTGTGTGCAGAAGTATGGAAATACAGCTCTCGCTTCCGATATTCATCTATTCATAATTTAAAGCATTTGCCGGGAAAATTTCCCCGACGACTAACGATGAAGAATTTATCCTTCATCTCAGATCAATTTTTCACGATCGCATTAATACGTCTAAATCTGTTAACTGATCAATTATGACCCCCGTTTTAACGGCTAGACGTTTCCACGCCTGTTTAAGAGTTAAGGCGATTTTCTGAATCGGAAAATGAATATTCATAGCTCTTAATGAAGTTTCCGGAACGACCCCGTGTCGAAAGCTTAGACTGGGATTTAATTAGCGCGGCAGGAGAGCCTTCGGCAGACACGTCGGGCCGTTCCTCCGGCCGATCCCGCCCCACTTTCCAAAACAGTAAACCGCAAACCGTGGGAATGTGTTATATTATATTATATTACATTTAACTGAATGTTTTTCGAACGTTTTGTCGTACATATTTAATCTGTTAAGAGCGTTGAAGGCAAACACACACATTTACGTGCAATTCACAGTTTTATCCTGACAAACATTAAGAGTAAAACTACTTGTGTGTGAAAACAATGTCATGCTGCGCTGAGCAGTAATGAATATATTAGGATTCTGGCATCTGATCCAAGGTCGGCGTAAAAAACCGCTGAAAAATTTACGACTCAAATAGACTTTTCGGTAATTGCTAAGCCGTCATAAAAGTTTAACCCTCAAACATGGCAGATATCGAGCGGCGGCCAAATGAATCCCGTCATTACGGAGTCTCACACATCATCTTTAAACGCGTCTTCCTGCATGCCTCTGCGGCTCCATCTGCATTTCCAGCGCCGGTGTTTTGACCTCTACCAAATAGCCGTCGGCTCATTTGTAGCTGACAGGCACATTTATAAAGTTCTGATGGATACGGAAGGATAAAAATCAGCCCTTGTCACGCACATGCTCGAGCACCTGCCCCTTTGCCCCTCGTGGGTCCGCAGTGCCATTTTTAATGGTTTTTTGTATTATTATTAATGAAGGAAAGCTATAAATAAAAAGCCCCGGTTGATATCTGTCAGTTTACATCACGTGACCTTAATTTTATTGCGTGTAAAAACAAACATTCTCACGATGTCGCGTTGTATCTGTAGAGATGTTTGGACCCCGAGTGATCGCTGTCCGTTCTTTAGAGTCTACAGAGAAACCTTATTAGTCCGTTCGGGTCAAACCCTGGTGCGAGCACACAGCCGTCAGCGGACCCAAATAACCGTCTGAGCTTGTGCGTGGTTCTATCGCAGCGAGAAAACTAAACGACCCAAATGCAGGAAGCGAACCGAACACACTGCGATCCAAACTCTCTCAATCTCTATCTCTCTCTCTCACTCTCTCTTTACTCTCTCACTCTCTCTCTCTCACACACTCTCTCACACATACTCTCTCACTCTCTATCTCTCTCACACTCACTCTTACTCTCTCTCACACTCTCTCTCACTTTCTATCTATCTCACACTCACTCTCTCACTCTCTCACACTCTCTCTCACTCTATCTCTCACTCTCTCACACATACTCTCTCACTCTCTCTAACTCTCTCACACATACTCTCTCACTCTATCTCTCTCACACTCGCTCTCTCTCACTCTATCTCTCAATCTCACACATACTCTCACTCTATCTCTCACTCTCTCACACTCACTCTCTCATACACATTCTCTCACTCTCTCTCTCACACTCCTTCTCTCTCTCTCTTGGGTCGTGCGTGATGTTTTTCCGTAGCCGCGAGCCGCTAAACCAAGCTAACGTACAGAGCTGCGGAAATGCGATGTGTGTGTGGAGAGTGAGTAAATGGCGGATATATTTCAATAGATATTAGATATAATATTAAATAATATATCGAGTGAGGCTCGGGTGATTTTTAGGATCTTATGATCATGCACCTGCCAAAGGTTTGTTTAGTTTTTACCTGACCGATGTTTTGCACTACAGATGTTTCTTGGCTTTTTAGTTTGTTCGATTACGAGCAGTGAGAATAAATGTCACTCTGATTTGGATTAATTGGTGTGAAAATACCCCAAGAACACGTACACATTTAATTCAGATTAGTGTAATATCATAATCGCTAAAAATCATTTTCCCTCCGTCAGTATCATCATCTTTAAAAACTTTATTACTGTATTACATTCATCAGCTCGAATGGTCTCTTTGGGTTTGTTTTGTGTGTGTGTGTGTGTGTGTGTGTGTGTTGTTGGGTACAGGGTCTTCTCCCGGCCTGTGCTTTGTGGCCTGAGGGGCGTCTTAATTTGAATTAAAAGTAATTAATTGTCGACCTTATTTGCTGCATCATTTTATGAGGCTTTGGCGACAGGATGTGATTTGCTAGGCTTCCTGCTGCTAGCGAGAAATGCTGCAACAATGCTGGCAAGACGGAGACCTCATCTCATGTGAGAATGTGTGTGTGTGTGTGTAGAGAGAGAGAGAGAGAGAGAGAGATGGCATGTTAAACATGGTGCAATACAGAAGGTTAATATGATAGAGGGAAGTTAAAACAGAGATAGTATCTGTAAAGAAGTAGTGATTTACCCTACTGGCTCCTCCCACTTAAGCAGACGCTCTATCTCTCCGCCCGTCTAACCTTTCACAGCTCCCACACTGCACTGTCACTGATATCCACTCCATTTAATCACACACACTTCTGTGATTACATTCACCTCCACGCTCCAGAGAGAGAGAGAAGAGAGAGAGAGAGAGAGAGAGAGAGAGACAGACCGACAGACAGACCTTAAAAAAGAGTGGCCCATTACACCAGTGCTCCCATGATGACTCATATCCACCCCCCCTCTCTCTCATTCTGTCTTACTTTCTCTCTCTCTCTCTCTCTCTCTCTCAAATCATTCCCATTTCAAATTTCAATTCCTAGCCTCTCTTTGTACAGTGTCTCTCTCTGTCTCTGTCTTACTTTCCTCTGTCACTCTCACTCTCTCAAGTAATTTTCATTCAATTCTCAATTCATAGTCTCGCTCTTTGTGCGTCTCTTCACTCTCTCTCTCTCTCTCTCTCTCTCAATCACACACACGCACACACACTGAGAAGAACATATAGTAACCTCCTCGCTCCGCACGGCACAAGAGAGAAGAGACCGGTGGCATTTTGCGGAGCGGTTTGGTATTTAAGCGCACACGCACACTGCAGGTCATTAATGAATCTACACAGAGAGGAAATGAGTAGATGAGTTAGATAAAGTACAACAGGTTGAAAGATAAACATGTAAAAAAAAATCAATAGGCATGGAGACGCCCTCGTACTTATTAACTCCGCTACAACACAGCTGTGTTTTCTCCGCCGCTGTGTGTATTCAGGAGCTGATAAGAGACGTTATTACAGTAATCTGTAAGCAGAAGAAACAAGGTACGCTCTGTAAAAGTGTTCCTCTCTTGTGTCTCTGCAACAACGGGTCCATATTAACGGTTCCTTCATTATCCAACGAACTCTTAAAGAACCGGCGGAGAACCTTTATTTTCGAAGAGTGTCTGCATTAGGGGTGGAGCGATATGCCGAAAATATCAGACCCTGATTCTCTACAGCATTTCTACAGTTCATGACGTGTATCACGATATACAGTACACTTGCCAATCATTTCCTAGAACTACCGTAGTGATGCGGTTTTGTTATGTTTGTTTATAAACATGTTGAATGAAACTGGGTTTTATGCCTACAAATAGAATTATATTTTTATTTTTGGACATTTAAAAAAAATGACGTGTTAAACAGTTTAAACAGTACAAAATTTTACATCATGTCAGCTACTTCTAGCTCTCTCTCACTGTCTCACTCTCTCTTTCTCTCTCTCTCTCCTTCTCTCCCTCTCTCTCTCACTCTCTCCCTCTCCTTCCCTCTCTCACTCTTACTCACTCTCTCTATCTCACTCTCCTTCCCTCTCCCTCTCACTCTCTATCTCTCTCTCTCTCTATCTCACTCTCCTTCCCTCTCCCTCTCTATCCTCACTCTCTATTCTCTCTATCTCACCTCCTCCTCCTCTCTATCTCACTCTCTTCTCTCTCTCTCTATCTCACTCTCCTTCCCTCTCCCTCTCTATCTCACTCTCTATCTCTCTTATCTCATTCCTTCTCCTCTCCCTCTCTATCTCACTCTCTATCTCTCTTATCTCACTCTCCTTCCCTCTCCCTCTCTATCTCACTCTCTCTATCTCTCTCTATCTCACTCTCCTTCCCTCTCCCTCTCTATCTCACTCTATCTCTCTCTCTATCTCACTCTCCTTCCCTCTCCCTCTATCTCTCTCTATCTCACTCTCCTTCCTTCTCCCTCTCTATCTCACTCTCTATCTCTTCTCTATCTCCCTTCTCTCTATCTCCTCTGTACTCTCTCTCTCTATCTCACTCTACTTCCCTCTCTTCTCTCACTCTCTTTCTCTTCTCCCTCTCCTTCCCTCTCACTCTCTCTCTCTCTCTCTCTCCTTCCTCTCTCACTCTCCTCACTCTCACACTCTCTCTCTCCTCTCTCTCCCTCTCCTTCCTCTCACTCTCTCTCTCTCTCTCTCTTTTATCTATCTCACTCTCCTTCCTTATCTCTCTCCTTTTCAATCACCTCTCTCACTCTCTCCCTCTCACTCACTCAATCACTGACTCACTCTCTCTCTCTCTCTCACTCACTTTCTCTCTCTCTCTCCCTCTCACTCTCTCTCTTTCTCTCTCCCTCTCCCTCTCCTTCCCTCTCACTCTCTCTCTCTCCTTCCCTCCTCTTTCTCTCTCTCTCTCTCTCTCTCTCTATCTATCTATCTATCTATCTCACTCTCCTTCTTTCTATCTCTCTCCTTTTCAATCACTCTTTCTCCCTCTCTCCCTCTCACTCACTCAATCACTGACTCACTCCTCTCTCACTCTCACTCACTTTTCTCTCTCTCTCTCTCTCTCTCTCTCTCTCCCTGTCACTCACTCTCTCTCACACTCTATCTCACTCTCCTTTCTTCTCTCTTTCTCCATCTCTCTCCCTTTAACTCACTCTCTCTCACTCTATCTAACTCATTCCCTCGCTCTCTCTCTCTCTCACTCTATCTCTCTCACTCTCTCGCTCGCTCTCACTCACTCTCTTTCTCTTGCTCTCTCTCACTCACTCTCTCTCACTCACTCACTCACTCTCTCTCTCTCGCTCTCTCTCCAGTTCCTCTCTGTCCACAGCCTCTTCTTCATTCTGTCATGAGATCAGTAGTTCTGTCTTTCTCTTCTTTTATCTCTCGCTCTGACTCATTGCCTGTGCTGTCGGAGGCAGGGCTCTAGCTCATGAACCGACCCACTCTCTGTGCTTTTCTGGGCTAAACCTCGGCCATATCTCACCACGTTCCCCACCTCGGCCGCGCCCGGTTGCATAACATATCGACTGAGGCAAGCAGGCTGGTGGGAGAGCAGAGACACATTCGCCGATACTTAATCCATTAAAGAGTCCGCTAGCCTCTTGAAATTTGGAGACATGTCACATGGAACATGTCTACTCTGTGTGTGTGTGTGTGGGTGTGTGGGTGTGTGAGTGTGTGTGTGCACGCATGCAGGCTGCTCTCCCTCAGGGTACCGCCTGTGGGCATCATTAGGCATGATGTACAGTCTCTGATTCCATCCACTTTACGTCAAAGAGATCAGCGTGGTGCCGGCCGACAGGAGCCGGGTTTCAGCACCGGCTGTATGCTCCAGTTGGGTTAAAAACGCAGAGGTTTCCATTTATAAGAGTAGGAGGTCATTGTGTAAGTGACTTATTTGGTCTGTGGTGTGGAGTGTAAGGTATACAGTAAGCCCTGTATATCAAGGGTGTTCGTTAGACTGCCTTTTAATATTTTTTTTGGGCGGGGGGGACAGTTGACGTGGATTGTTTTGTGATAGATTAATATAATAAGAATGTCTTGAAAATGGACCTTTTTATATTGTTTTATTAGTATTATTCTTATTCTTTTAATGATCAACGTGTGTGTCATGTACAGTATATTAAAGCAGAAGCATTTAAATGGGAACATTTTCCTGTTTCGTTCAACGAACTCCGGGGTTTGTATTTTTCCGCCCCATTCCAGTTTCCCTTCATGCATACGAGCCAAACCCGAGCTGTCAGTCGCAGCGCCTCCTTGCATTATCCTGTTGCCGCAGATTTCCAGGCACCAAAGCACATTAGATCTCCAGCAGGGATCAGAGTAAACAAACAGGTAAATCGGCTTTAGCGGGACCGGCGCTGAGAGATCCCTCCTTGCTTTGATCACATCTTCCTAGTTATCTCGCTCTCCTCGCCCGGCTTTGATTGCAGTGCTAGTCAGCCTCGGAGGGGTTTGGGTCGCGTGAGAACATCGAGCATCTCTCTCCGCCCGATAGTGCCCATCTGGAGCGCTCCCGCCACCACCATTAGTCGACAGAGGCATCAGTCAGGGTGCAGGGCCCACCCCGGTGATCAGCTGAGTGAGAGGCAAAGCTCAGCGAGGTGCAGGAGAGCCCCAGGAGAGAGAGATGAATCATATCAGCTCTGTGTGTTTTAAAGGTGCTGACCATGTATCGCCCTCAGCGGGAAGGTGTGTGTGTGTGTCTGAGATGAAGAATGAAGGGAATGATGTACCCAGGGACAGATTGACATAAAGGAAGAGAGAAGGAATTTCTTTTTTTTTCCTTTTATTTACAAAAACTGTTGGAAGTATATGAAAATAGCAAAGCTCTAGATTTAATTTAATTAAAACTGGATTTAATCCAGTTAAATCCAGACAATAAAATGTAGTACCATGATCAAAATATAATATTATAATATAAATTATAAATGTATAATATATATAATATAATATAAATTATAATAACAATAATACTACTAATAATAATAAGATGATGATGATGATGAAGAGCTGTTTCATTTATACAGCACCTCTTTCTTGTTGTTTTCTACCTGTAGCGTACATCTTCCACCTTGAATTGTGAATATTAGTGTACGAAAGAGTATTTAAGGTATGCAAGGACTCCTGAACACTGTTCTAAAGGCACACTACATTCACATTCTCAGCTTAAAGATTGCACTGCTGTCATACTGTATGTAATAATACAGCTGATTAAACCCCCCCCAAAAAATTGGAATAAAACGTCGATATGATTCATCTGTTTTCAGGACAGAGGAGTTTGCGCTCTGCGGTTTCTCTGTATCATGACAAGCTGCGTATTTTTTTGCCTAACTAAGTTGGAGAGAGAGAAAATAAGAGAGGCTGACGAGGGACCGATTGTTTATGGACGTTTACGGACGTGACATTTTCACTGATGTTAGCTAAGAAAATGTCGCACAGCAGAGCCAAGCTTCGCCTCAATTAGTCAATCTGCATATGTTGTCATTTCATCTCTCGAGGACGATGCAGACAAGTCGTAAACACTCACGTATCGATTTGCAAAGTTCCCATATGCAGCAACTTATCACCGTTATGGATGTGACATCAAACCCACACCAGACTTTTGTGGGAGACACATTATCTGCAAAATTCTGTGAATTTTAAAGACCGTCACAGAAAAAGTGACGTGTATAACACGGAAGAGACTTGACTGAAGTATAAATTTTTTATATATATATATATATATATATATATATATATATATATATATATATATATATGTATGCATGTATGGTATATATGTATTGTGTGTGTGTGTGTGTGTGAAGGTCATATTAGAAGCAGTGTTGCTCCTGTGCTCAGAACGTTTTCTGAAGTAAAGTTTGTATTTTTGGTATTTATGGTGTTTCTCCATTGGTAAGATTTCTGTGGAATTGCCTAGGAACTAACTTAAATGTATACAACATTAAATGTAACTATAAACTGATAAATATACACCGATCAGCCATAACACTAAAACCACTGACTGGTGACGTGAATAACAATAATTATATCTTTACAATGCGAAGGGGTGGGATATATATATTAGACTGCAAGCGAACAGTCAGTTCTCAAAGTTGACGTGTTGGAAGCAGGAAAAATGGGCAAGCATTAGGATCTGAGTGACTTTGATAAGGTCGAGATTGTGATGGCAAGACGACTGGGTTAGAGCATCTCCAGAAACAGCAAGTCTTGTGGGGTGTTTGCAGGGGTCAGTACCTACCAAAAGTGGTCCAAGGAAGCTTAAAAACATGAATGTGTAAATGCTTGCAGATTATGCAATAGGAAAAGTGTGTTGTTTCCAGACCCCTATGCAGGAGAGCTGATGGGATCATCTGGCTTCTCTTCGCCCGCAGCTCCAGAACACACTCCGCTGCTATATGCAGCTCCACGCTTGGGGTTGCTCATCCAACACACACACACACACCCGCGCACGCACACACACACCTCGGTCATACCAGAGCATCCCATCAGCTCCTGATTCTCCCCCACAATCTGCAGGACAGGACCAGGAGATGCATGAGATCATCTCATCCTGGTTCAGATGTTCTCTGGAAAACCGAGGGACTGAATGTATCTGTTTTTATTTAGAACACATCTACAGTATATCTGTTACCACAATTTATATTTTAAATGCATGTGTGTATTTAGGAATATATTATATAGGGTATGAAATAGTAGCCTGTAAGAACAGATAATATTTAGAGACACCAAAGGATTAGAGAGACAAAAATAAATTTGATGAAACCGAAGAAAGACGAGGTTCAGGTGTGTTAGGGTGTGAATCGAGCAGATAAAAATATTCCTCCTCATTCTCCTCACGTTCGATCTGTTCCAAACGTTTCTCGAGGCTTACCCGTTACAGCCGGTGAAGAACTGCGGCCATATGTTCCCCATCCATCAGCCAAGCCAGCCTCCGGACGGGGAGTGAGGTCAGGCACTTTCCCTGCAGATTTGGGCTAGCAAGGTCTGCCTGGAGGACCTGGTCGAGGACTTTCTCCTTGAGAAACTACTGCTTGAGAATTTCTATGAATCTGTGATGTAATCCTCCTGTCTGAAGGATGAGAGATCTTTTCGATGGCAGACGTGACTTTAAACACTTTGACATAATACTAGCAGATATATTAGTAGAGTAATAATAAAATAACCCAGGCTACACATTGTAAGCACGTACTTTACTGTATTTAAATGAGCAAAGGCACCTTCTTGACTTTGCAGTTTTGCGTCGTCTAAGCACAAAATCCTCCTTGAGCAGGCACTACAGTGGAGATTCAATGTTCTGGTGCCCCCTGCAGTAAAGAAGAGGGATTACAGAAAAGCCAAAAAAAAGACCCAACAAAAAAACAGTGTACATATTGTACAGTATGAGCAAAAAAATATTCCCCGTAAACCTTCCAGCTAAATCATACCGATCTATACAGCGCTATTTTCTTAAGAGTCTTCGTCTCGCCCGCTTCGTTAGACTTGACTCACGCCTTTCGTTCAGGGAGTCATGAACCGAAAGCTCAAGGTTTTCCTGAGCCTTTTATGATGTCTGGAGAACAGTTGCAGACATCTTTAAAACACTTTCTTTCCCTCACCTTGCACTCGGAACCTCTTTTTCCGTCCGGGTGCTGAAATCGAAGCCGCGTAGTCGCGTGGAACCTTGAGGCATCGGCAGACGCGCCCCTCGCGTTTAAAACTTTATGTGCCTTGAAAAGGCTTTTCAAAGCTCATTCAGGACAGATTTCCGTGCTGTTTTATGGCGCCATTGCAAGTGTAATATCTTTTATGTCACGGCTAAGCATTCGGTATAGCACACTAAAACCCAGTGCATTTATTATACACACAATTGTTTTGTTTTTGTGGGTTTATTTTTCAAAATGAACCATACATTTTTTTTTCTGATTTTTACTTTTAAGAGATTTTAAACTTTGAAAGAAAATCTCCAAAAAAAAAAAGCATTCGCTGTTACAGACTGAGCTGGCGTGTGAAGGGCAGGAGGGAGAGTTTGCCATACAGTATGCATGCGTGTGTGTGTGTGTGTGTGTGTGTGTGTGTGTGTGTGCGCGTGTGTCCTTATTTCCCCCCCTCTTGGGATGAGGCACTTCTGTCCTCGCAGCACCAGCCTGCATCACTCTATTGATCAGACCCACAAATTTGTCAGTGGAGAAGAACAAAATAGAGAGCAGAAAACAAAACAAAACAAAAAGCAAGTGTGACGAGTGAAAGGCGATGGAAGAGTTCAGCTATCCGGGTTTGGTTTGTTTGGCTTGGTGTTACAGATTTCCTTTAAAGTAGATTATTAAAACCAATCCTGCATTAGACTCAAGTGTGTACAGTAAGCGTGATGAGTGATGTTTATCTCCAGGAAAACAGCGAACTGCAGAGTCAGTGTTATAGAATGACCAAGGAATGATGTCTGTATGTCAATCGATCTAAAGCAGACATGTTGATCCGACGTCACTTGCTGAACTCGGGGGTTGAGGAGCCTCAAGTTCCTGAGTAGGAATTACGAGTTGTCTTTGGTTTATCCTAGTCGAATGTAAAGAATGATGGCCTTTAAGTGATTGATTAAAAAATGCAAGCAGCATCTATACGGAGCCGCTGAGGTAGCCATGAGTGAGGTATCTCGAACTCTTTCATAGCCACAAAGCACTTAACTCATGGCAGCTATGTTGAAACAGTTTTAAATTGAGCGGTACAGAGAAATCAATGGAATTCAGCCATTTTGAGGCCACCGGAAGTTCAACATGGAGACAACTGATAATTTTACACTTCGATGTTACAGTGATTAAATGAAGACGTCCATGATGATGTGACATGGAGATGCCATTATGTCTTCAAGCAAATTCTTAATTATTTTTACACCAGTTCCCGGGAAATAACTCTTTTTTTTTTACCAGACAAAAATCAGTAAAGCTTTAGTCATGCTGTCAGATTTATCTTTGTACCAGTGTTATTGTGGAGAGATGTGAATTGTTTGCCCAGCATGGGGCTCACACTCCTCTTAATTCCCATCGCCCTGCTCACCATCATCTAAACACAGAGTCACGATACTCTACACACAGAAACCCAACAGTGTCCAACCATCTTATAACAGACTTGCAGTGATTGTTCATTTGTTTATACTTGAAATAAGTCCAATTAAGTTGATTATTGGTAGTGTACTATGAGAACTCCATTTAAACAATTCATGGCTACAATGTTAGTCTTGTGGGCACGACATTATAGCCATAGCTATGAGATACTCAGTTTGTGTCCTTGAAATAAGCTTGTGACCTCTAAATATAAATTTGTGGCCACACTTTATTAAAAAAAAACCACTGTGTCAGGCTCCGTAGAGTGTAAACCTGCAAGTGCAGTGTCCTTTATTTATCCTTAATTCTTCTTTTAAAAAAAAAAAAAAAAACTTCTTCATTTAAATTCCTTTCCAGACTTTTATGTTTAAACGCTCTTGTTGCCATCTGAGAGTTGCTTAACTAAATGTCCTTACCTACCTTAAGTCTGATATTTCGAACACCTTATTCCATGATTAATGTGCTCTTACATGTCCTAGCTAGTATTGAATAACTAACTAGCCTAGCACACGATCCAGGTTGGCTTTATTATGATCAGTAATAATAATCCAGAGGAAATAAAGTCTGGCGATGAGCGTAGCTGCGTGTGTGACCGCGTGTGTGAATAACCACAGTAAAAGATTGTCTGAAAGATTTTTCAATTCAACAATAACAAAACTGGTCAAAAATGTCCTTGACCATAGTTCAGGGTTTCTTTGGGGGGGAAAAATTATCAACTTTGGGAAGATCTGCTATGACCGAAAAAAATAAAAAAAATGTCATCAAAAGAGCTTTTTAATAGCAACTGCCTTCGATAGAATTACGTAAATTGTGAGCTGAATGATGAGGGGGAAAAAACACAGCAAGCATGAAATCAGGCTCTTTACGCTCTGTTTTTCTGTACACACTGACTGTATCACCTGAAACAAGCACTTTTTTTCAGAATGAGAGAGAGAAAGAGAGAAAAGCCACTGGCTCAAACTGATATAAATTACAACAGTTATGGTCTATATGTTTCAATTTAATGTGCTTGTAATGATAAATTATTTTAGTTACAGTGCCCAAAGAGGACTTGAGCTGTGTCTTGGTGCTGGGGACATTAGAACAATTGCAGCTGTTAGGGGAGGCTGCATCCATTAGTCAATAAATTAAAGAGTAATTACAATTATTTCTGCTGCTGTGGTTCTATCTGGAGGACTTTGCATGTACAGGTGGAATAGAAATGCATTGGGTGAAACGTGGAGGAGGAGGAGGAGGAAGAGGAACAGGGAGGCGTTTCTGACTCACTTTTGCCCTTAGTACGTATGGAGGAGACGCGACTGCTTTTCGGAGGCTTCCTATCGCTTGTGATCCAGATTTGCTCCACAGTCCTGTTATTCTCGAACTATACTTTTGCGTAGTCACGTTCGTGGCGTTACTGACTACACGACTTGGATAATATCAGTACAATAATAAAATAAGTCACGGGTTGTTGTCTTTTTCCCCAGGCTATTATCTTCACAAACATGAAGATGGAATCAACCTTTATTATTATATCTATCCAGTGAGATGTACAGTTGTGTAACTCTTGTTCTATTCATAGCTCAGCTGTTTGATTGATTTGTAAAAGCAGAGCTCATCCCCGACCTCCTCCTCCAGACTAGAGCCCCAGGTATAAACCACACCTGCGTTAGTCGGAATCCCCAGGCAGACCAGTCGAGAGAAGGAGAGGAGCTGGTCTTTGTTTCTGAGCATTCTGCTGCCTTATTACCGTACAGTGAGGGAAAAAACTATTTGATCCCCTGCTAATTTTGTACGTTTGCCCACTAACAAAGAAATGATCAGTCTATAATTTTAATGGTAGGTTTATTTGAACAGTGAGAGACAGAATAACAACAAAAAAATCCAGAAAAACGCAGGACAAAAATGTTATAAATCGATTTGCATTTTAATGAGGGAAATATGTATTTGACCCCTCTGCCAAGCATAACTTAGTAACTTGGTAATGACTTAGTAATTACTTTTCATTTTCAATGCCCTGGCTGAGAGAAGGAGGTTCTCACCCAAGATTTGACGGTACATGACCCCGTCCATCGTCCCTTTGATGCGGTGAAGTTGTCCTGTCCCCTTAGCAGAAAAACACCCCCAAAGCTTAATGTTTCTACCTCCATGTTTGGCGATGGTGGGGATGGTGTTCTTGGGGTCATAGGCAGCATTCCTCCTCCTCCAAACATGGCGAGTTTAATTGATGCCAAAGAGCTCCATTTTGGTCACATCTGACCACCAGAGGACAACTGGGTGAAAGTGTTGTGGTCAGATGAGACCAAAATGGAGATCTTTGGCATCAACTCAACTCGCCGTGTTTGGAGGAGGAGGAATGCTGCCTATGACCCCAAGAACACATCCCCACTGTCAAACATGGAGGTAGAAACATTATGCTTTGGGGTGTTTTTCTGCTAAGGGGACATTATGCTTTGGGGGTGTATGTATGATGAGTATATATGAGTATGAGTATATGTATGAGTATGTATGAGTATAACAACACAGTCGCTTGGTCACAGACGCCCACTTGTACCGATAAACATTCCAGCGCACAGATCTAAGGCACGGACCTGCGTACAGATACGCTGGGTCTGAGCACACTCTCTCTCCTCCCACATGCTTGCAGATTCCACATCAGGCTGGGCATACCCGATCAAGAGCACCGTCAGAGACACAGAGTGACACGGGGGGAATGGTGGTGAAGAAAATGACGCACTGTGCCTCGAGAAGCTCGTAACCAGTTTAAAAATTGTTTAATTGAGTCAGGTGTCATTTCTGAGTATGCATTAGCATATTAATTATACATGAAGCAAATCTTTGGCTTCTGCAGTTAATTCAGTGCGAAAAGCGAACTTCATTCGAGTGTCCTGCCTGTGTCACATCCAAATAAATAACGACTCTAATAAATTACAGTCATTTTTGGAGCACTTTTCTGTGAGCTGATGGAGCACTAAGCCACCGGACGACAATTAGGCCTGAAGTGTTTTATTCAAATTATTCCACAGCAATTTACCAACACATCTTTTTCTTAAAAGAAACGTAAAGTTACAGCATTACGTCTGACACTGGAGACTCCTTCCGTAAATTTTTTTAACCAGTTTAGCGTCCGACGTACGAGTCCCTGCGAACGAGCTGTTACTATAGAAACGATAACATATCAGATAACACAAACCTGCGCTACTGTCGGAGCTGCTGCTCTAGAAAACAAATCAACACCCTCTGACCAATCACAATCAAGACATCAGTCAGAGGAGATTGACGCCAAACTACATTTCTGGTACCATCTTCGTTCTATTTGAACCTTTAGCATGCACAATAATACTAATTAAAACAATAGTTTAAATTATTATTCAAATTATTATTAAAGTTAGCTGCAGCGCTTGTACATAAAACTACGCAAACATGTAAAAACTTGAAAGAGACAGAAATATTCTACATGCCAGGAAATAAAAAATTTATTTACTGTCAATAAAGGGAAGAAGATCGAGGCGACTGTGGTTTTCTCTGCCTTGCATGCTGTTAACCCTGTAGGTCACCTTCACTGACACATACACACTCTCGGCTCCCCCAGAACCTCATCAAGTCATGCAAATGAGTCTATTTTAAACACTCTCATTCCATCACTCCCTCCTAGCTCGAGCACACACACACACACACACACACAGCCCCCTGGGACTCCACAGCACAAACAATTGTAATTTTTCTTCGGGCTAGCTACAGGAACTCTGTGTAACTCTTCCAAACCTGGTACCATTATAAGGAGCCATGGTGGTGAGTGAACGAGGGTGTGAGTTCGATTCGCAACTCTCGTTACCTCATTACAAAGGCCACTCGATCTATGGGACACCTTATTATCCGTGAAGTAACAAGGACTCTTTGAATCATGGGTAACAGGTGGCCGGGACCCAGAAAGAAATTTTTCTCGTAAAAATTTGGATAAAATCCACTATTCACTTGGACAAAACCCAGCTTGCCCTCATGAGAATATTACGCTATTATGACGACTTGCATCAACAGCCTGGCATATTCATTAACGAAGCGTAATCTTAATAGCATGTCGCCCAAGCTAAAGCGGGCAGCGAGCCACGCTAACAAGCCGTCATGGGTGGAGGGTGTCATTGGCTTAATGAGGGATGTAAATCTGACACTGCGGGACAAAAAGCTGGGGCTTTATGAGGCCACAGTTTTACCACACACTCACACACACACACACACACACACAAAGGAAGCAAACAAAAAAGAGGGGAATCACTGCCGTCCACTGCAAGGCCGTCTTATGTCGACTTTTTTGTATGCCAGTTGCAGTGTGTTGGCCGTCGTGACGGTAATGGGAAGTTAATGGGATTTTCATGAGCTTTGGCATTGGAGCAGGTGGACCTTCGGCCATGGGCACTGTGGAAACACCTGTGGTGTCCACCTGGACGGTGGAGTGTTGATCCATGGGTAGATCCTAAGTAAACCTCTCATTTTGCCACTAACGCAAATTGCAAAGTTAATTTGCTCTTTGCACCACTTTAGAGACATGTTTGTGTACAAGGCTTGCAAACGAACCTTACAGTATATGAATTGTGTGTTACACCACCGTGCTGTTGAACTGGTCAGAAGGCGTTGATTCATTTTCTATAACAGCAGCTGTAAAAGTAGTCGGTTCGTACTCTAAGCTTTACACGGAGGCCACTTTTAATCTGCGTAAAAATGGAAGTAGCTCAATGTGCCCACAATCCCGGGTGATGTTTCTGTTCAACTTTATTTCCTTCGTCGGTTTCTTCTTCGTATAAGTATATATATCTTTGAAACATCGCACAGTTTAGCATCCTTTATTAAGAACATTTGTACGGCTGTGCAGTCTCATCGAAGCCGGTCCACACATTGGAACGCAGTAGAGATTCTTCCCAGGATGTGCCGGGATGTGCTAATCTGGCTCAGTGCCATCTGTCTCAGAAGATGAGCCATGAAGAGTGGAGGAGGAGGATGAGCGAATCCAGAGAGGGCTCCTGCTGGGCGGGGTAATGGAGGCAGGAAATGGGGGTCAAAAGGATCAGAAGCAGAGGCGACCAAAGGGAAGGTGGAGTGGTCATTGATATTCAGTATTTCCGCTGGTGGCAGCATCGGCAGAGGGGCTTATGGGATGGGAAGCGGAGGATTCGGCCCACTGCTGATGCAGAATTTATCGGCCTGCACGCTCCCCAACGATGCACTGACCCTCAATGTCAGGACCATATGTTACAGAGGACAGCGTCTCTCAATGTCTCTCTCACTTGTTCTCCACCTCGCTGTCTGTTTTTACTCTTTATTTGATAAATCAGGGTTGGTCAATATTAGATTCAGTTTCAGGTCATTGCTAACGTATCCTAGACATTTCCAAACATCTCTGTGCCTGTCGCATAATTTACGACACAAGCAAAGCAATAATAAGTTAAATAAAAACGAGAGCGATAACACATCATGCTGTTATAAATAAATAGTGACCGGTAGTGGCGCCGTAAATACGAGTCACCCCCTACTCAGGCGTAAAAATATGTATCTGTCGAATATCCCTGAGGTTTAACATGGGAATAAAGAGGATATATCAGGGATTTGTTTTAAGATGCTCTCCATCTCGGAGGCATGTGTCATCCTAAAGCTCCTGTTTATCCCCGTCAGCTGTTCATCAAACGATCCAGTGCCAGCGCAGCCAGCTACATGCATCCCCTCGCAGCAGAAACAAGTAGAGTTTATTTTACTGACATGGCGGTTCAGAAGGAAAAATCCACCCCGAATGACCACCGTGAGACATTTAGTGGCATCCAGTATTTAGCCCTCGCTTCATCTCCGCCCAGGGAGAGCGATGCACAGTCCTTTCATCTATCCAACTCTCTCATCTATACATTACTTTCTTAGAAATACTAGCACCGATAATATCTCATATATCGTTAACTATCCGAGCCGAGTTAGTTGTCAGCCACGCCCCCGAACTTAATATTGTAGATCTTCTGTGTTGGACTTCTCATTAATTATGACATTGAACATGAGAGAAACGTGGTGAGAAAAGCTCTCGTGTTTTGTTTTCAGGCGCTAACAGCGAAACCTGATATCGTTATCAATTATGTAGAAATTTTTGTTTCCATTGTAACTACTCTAGCAAAAATGAGGACCCCCCCTTAACATTCGAACAGCACATGACCTCTAGCTTCTCAAAAGGAATTAAAGACATATCTCAATATACAGTAAACATATTTAATGTTTTCGAATCCAGAACTAATACAGAACAGAAGTAAAACATGTGGAAGGGAAAATAATGTGTAGAATACAATGCCATTAAGACTACGGATGATTACTAAAATGATCATCTAGCTTATTGACATTGTGTGACATTGTGAGCTTAATTTTTTTTTCTTTCTTTCTGTCCTCTTCTTCATCCCCTCCCATGCTGTGGGCATGTGGAGTGGGTCGATATGAGGCCCAGTGGCCACACTGTATGCTGGGTCAGTGGGCTGGAGAGGCATGCCACTGCACACTGATGAATGAGAGTCGATCCATTGGACTCCTCGGGCAGAGCCGCCGGTGCACAATGTGCAACGCTGGCCACAGGTCTGCCACACACTCTTTTTCTGTCTCTCACTGTTTTTTTTTTTCCCTCTGGGAGTGAGGGCAAAACTGCTGAGACAAACCTGTAGCGTAGAAAACATTAGACTTAGGGAAACTCCAAGCAGAATAAAACACAGAGTCTTTCTCAGGCAGTCTGGTTGATGATGATGACCTGTTATTGCTCAATCTTGGTGGACACACATTTGAAATTTAAGCTTTCCATTTACCGCCCACGCGACGACTCCATGCTGATGAATGATAGCTGATCCTTTGGATTCCTTGGGCAGTGCCAACGGTGCACGGTGTGTAGCGCTACCTACACACACTCTCATTTTCTCTCCCTTTTGTTTTTTTCCCTCTGGGAAAGCGAGAGGAACAAACTGCTGAGACAATCAGCACAGTCAGATAAATCGGCTAGTTACGGCCTGCGGTCTTAAAGCCACCGAGCGCTGTCCTCTACCAAAGAGCAGCGTAGTTTAGCACCGCGTCAGTCACAGATGATGTGTCGTGTATCTGGACATCACTATTAAATTATACTGAAGATGATGAAACATCTAACTGTTAATCAGTAAAGAGCAGATGAGATGAAACCGGAGGTTGTTCAAGGAGAGGTAGAAGAGAGAGGAACTTTGGAGAGGAGTCAGGGGTGTTGGGGGAAGAATGAAGAGAAGATGAGAGGAAAGTAAAACTGCCAGGAGAGAGAGAGACAGAGAGAGAGAGCATATGAGAGGGATAAAATCGACAAACATCCAAGGCCCCCTTGTATCATTTCAAAGATTAATCTAATTTCATTGCAATCAGCTCCTGGGCTTTGCTGCCTGTCTCTCACATGACCGTCAATGCCAGTCTCACAGCATGCTCTCCCCCGGGCCCCCGGATGTTTCGCTTTGCGGTTATTAACCTGAACGGTGGGCGCATCTGAGACCAGGTTAATAAGCTGCTGTCTTCTCCTCACTCTTTGTCGAGAGAACAATGTTGTCAGGCTTCCAGAAATTGCCAATTTACAACAGAGATGGAAATGGAAGGCAAGGCGCTCGTCGGTGGAATGCTTTTTATAGCCGGGCGCTCCGGCGGAGCCTCGTTCTCCCCGAGCCTTTTAATGATGGATATGAAATTACAGAGGTGTGAGACAGGGATGAGACGAGAATGGGAATGGACCGAGCCTACGCCGAGCTGATCCGAGGCGAGGCGAGGTGACGGAGAGGCAGGCAGAGGGGAGAACATACTGTGCTGTATTTAGACAGGGTTTTAAATAGGCCAGAGTCAGAGGCCATAGGCAACAACTGCTCTAGCTTATGAGACATATAAAGCCTGTACAGGTTTGGGGGGGAAAAAAAACTAGATTTGATGAAACCTCGAGCTGAATATAGGACTAAATGGAGCTTGTTCTCAACAGACACAGTTATGGGGGAGTTAAAATATTATTCAAATATTGCATTTGATGCATTCCATTGGCACAGTGACACATCCTGAATCCTGATTCCATCTAACAACAGACCGAAGCGCCGCTCACTTTCAAAGATGATCGTCTCTTTCTTTAATACCCTGCAGTCTTGCGAGAAATTAATTCGACTCCCTGTGGGTGTGGCAAAAGACGGTGGAGGAGGTAGGACGATGATTTGTTGTGTATTGTGCATGTTTTGTGCGCATGTGGATGGGCTGGAGAGCTCACGGCACAGCCATGTCTACTTCAAACAGCTTAATTAAACCTGGGCATCGGTCCCGCATACATCGTGGCCGTCTAAAACAGACGAGATAAACACGTGAATACACTTCTATCTCTGTTTCTCTCGTCCTCTCAGCAACCTTTGGGAAAAAAAAAGAAAATACTGTAGAGGAGAGGAGAGGAAAACCTCTAGTGAATTGTCCTAAACTTACTGTTGACTTCCTCAACTTTGCAAATATTTTTTTTCTTTCTGACTAGAAGTAAACATTTTATTTGTTACCGTTTTTTTTTTTTTTAAACGAGAACATCACGTTTTTATCTCCTAAATAGGACATTTTGCAACCCGAAGGCAAACTAAACACTAATATCTAAAAATAAAATATTCAAAGCACCCGAAAACATTGACTCGTGTTCAGGTAGCGCAGGCAGCGATGACTCCTTCTCATGAGTCGTGTTTGTGCTGCCTGATTCTGACTCACACAAGTCTGACACCGTAACAAGACTTTCATGGCCACGCAATTCAGGCTTCCCATTACGGCCCACGCCATGACTCCAGACTCCGCCCTCGCTCCTGACCTCCAACACCCCCTGGGGTACTGATCCTAAATACAAGACTCAAATCAAAAACTCTCGATTCTTCGACGGCGAATCCACAGCCTTCTCGAGTCAGTCGTCTCTGAGCGCGTGCTCGGACGGGTAGCCGAAAGACGTGCAGCGTGTTTTAAAGTCGCCCGTGGTCACCTTATTGATCCCTGGCAGCACGGTCGCGCTCTGCTTTCGGGAGATAAGACGCTAGATTCTCACCACCTGCCTTCCAGGCTCACTGACACGAACAACCTCTACCCGTGTGCCGGTTGAGACAGAAAGCAGCTTTTATATATAAACCTTCTGTGGGGTCCTTCATCCAGATAAGCTCTTCGGGGACAGAGGTTTGGTTGGTTTGCTTATTTGTAGAAAATCAAAAAGCTGGAAAGCCTCGAAAGCTTAAACAACACATGCTAGCCTGGCCTAGCCTAGCACACTCGATCGAGCCCGAGCGCGGACGTACACACTCCTTTACCTGTCTGACACGGGGTTTGAGAAAAACATGTACATGTTGTGTATTGATTTTACGTTTCACGTCCATGCCTCGGGACCCTACATGTGCAGTGTGTAATGCCAGAGCGCGAGATAAATGCCTGTTCTGGAGATGACTGCGTATTTACATTTAAAGTACTTCCTGTCAAGGGATATGATAGGGAGCTCAGCCTGATAAAACACCCTGACAACAATGAACTCCTGTCGTCCATCGTCGGCCCTCTGCTGACAGTACAGATCAAGTCACATTGAGTGCGTGCGTGTGTGTGTGTGTGTTTTATGTTCCTAAAGCACACGAGCAGGCCCAGCCCTCATCCTCACGCTAATGGGATGATTGATTGATGCGCAAGATTGATGACAGCGATGCAGAGTACATCAGGTTGTTTGTTACAGTTGTCACTTTTATTAAAAGGTGAATGCGTCGAGAGAGACGAGTGGTCACGCCCAGAAGAAATACTTTTCCGGCACCTTTTGGGAAAAAGCCATCTCGCAAAAACCCAATGCCGATGTTACTCCAAATAGTTTCTAGGACTATTTGTTGCAAATAGACTGACCCTGATTCTGGATCTGTTTCTGCTTGTAATTTGGCTTCCTTTCACCCTGGAGATTTAATCAAGACACACACACACACACACACACATGCTGAGAGAAACAACCCCCCAAAAAAAAAAAAAAGTCGAACGTGTATACCACGGCACTTTTGAATTCTGACTGGGACCTGTTTTTTGAGAGCGCAACATGCAAAATTAATCTTTGTGGAGCTTTAATAAAGAGGTATAAAAACACCCTCGTGAAAATTTCCACATTTTAAAGTACAGAATGAGACTCCAATTTTCCAGCTCCTGTTTAATTCTAATCATTAAATAAATAAATAAATAAACAGGTCCAATAACCCGTTTCCCTTCATTTAATTTCAGCCCACAAAAACTAAACGGCTCCTTATGATAGCCAATGGGTTTTTTTTTATTGTGTCATAAATCCTCTTACCCCACCATTTTATTCACCGTGGAATAATTTTTATCGAGGGTGCTGGGAAATCGCCTTATCTCCATAAGATCATAAATCCATTCCACTTTGTGAAGTCTTTAAATCTGAGATATTTAAGCTCGACCATTTTCTAACCATTCAAAATATCCCACTGTTCCTACACCACTACTCCAAATGTTTTGTGGAACGTGCCCATGAGCACATGCAGATCGGATTTCAGCTAACACACTGCTACGGGAGGTTATAACCACGCGTCCGTCAAATATTCCTCCGAAAAGAAAAACTACTAAAGAGTGAAAGCGAGCGAACATCATTTTAAAAGTCAGACCGATATGTTTGAGTGTTTTTGAGAAGTCCTGCTAAACAGATTTTGCTAAAAGAGAGCTGAATATTATACGTTATAGCGTTGAGTTTTGCCAGTGAAGCTTGGCAAGATCAGATTTGTCACGTCTCCATTTACCCCATTTGGCAGACGCCCTTATCCAGATCGACTTACATTTATCTCATTTATACAACTGAGCAGTTGAATGTTAAGGGCCTTGTTCAAGGGCCCAACAGTGAAAGCTTAGCAGTGTTAAGGCTTGAACTCCTGACCTTCTGATCAGTAACCCAGAGCCTTTAATCACCGAGCCACCACTGCCCACGAAAGAAGAAAGAACATGTCGGATTGTCAATGTCCCCATATATAAGGGATAAAAATACAACTTTCCATTTTTTTTTAATCATGATTATTTCAATCACAGTACAGCTACAACTTCTCATCAGTGAGGTAGAACTGCTCAGCGTTACCGTACCTCACGTAAACTACTAAACTAACACAGCATATAAAACGGTGCACTTTCTAACTAGATTAGCAGTTTAACTCACGTTCCAGCACAAAAATGCAGAGAAACCAGGAAAGAAGTCGCTTTAGTTTCTGCGTCCGGTTGTTAAAAGGAGAGCTGATGTAAGCGTGTGGCTAATTGGCAGAACCGACGTCACTTCTACCAAATAAAGTTCAGAAATTCAGAAACGTTTAAACTAATTGTGTAAATAAGTTGACCGGGCTTTAATAATGGACGTCGTGTTACAAGAACCGTGTCCTGGGGCAATTTCAGATGTTTCTGATGCACTGAAGACCCTAACAAGTTGACTGCAATCAATTGATTGAGTAAACTCATTCCCTTAATTTAATTGAGTAACGGGGTCTCCCAAAAACTTGTATATTTACGTTCACTTAACTTGGTGCTTGTGTAGTGTACTTAAATTGTTAAGTTCACTTCACTTAAGTTCATATAGTGTACTTTATAGTTTACTGAGCGAGAAGAGAGAGTGCCACATACCAGGGAAGCTGTGTGTGTGTGTGTGTGTGTATAATTAAGTTAACTTATCTTGGTGTTCATTTAAAGCGTGCTCAAATACAGGGCACGTCTCTGTACGCAGGGGAAATGAACACTTTTTAGCAAAAACTTTATCTACAAAACATGCTCTACGTGATTTCTTTGTAAACACACACGGGGGTTGTCTCTCTCCTACTCGTGACGAACTTTTGAATTTCACTCCACCGTTACCAGAAACAGACGCGACGAAGAGGACCGCCTGTTGCGGTCATCTACCGATCCATGCGTTAGTTCACTTGTTCCCAGGCCATGGCCAATCACATCAAAGATAAGATAAGATAAGATATAAACTTGTATTGATCCCACACTGGGGAAATTCCCTCGTTACAGCAGCTCAAATACACACAAAAACACAGATAGGAAAGAATACACATTAAATAGGAATAGAATTGAAAAAAAATGTCTAAAAAATATATACAATAGGAATAGAAAAATAAGAATAATAGTAATAGTAGAAAAAAGAAAGACCAGAGTGAGCTGTTTTAATAAGGTATGATCGTGAGTTTATAACACTTGATATCTTACGTTTATGTACTTTGTTAGTAAATAAGTTAAACAAACTTTTCAAAAATTTTATTTAAGGGTCTAAAATGCAACATTTGAATTTTACTTGATTGTTTAAGCGCATACAATGCAATATTTGTTCAAAACAATGCAGGGCAAGTCTGTAACTGTCGTACTGACGATCGTATTCAGATTTCATTGCCTTAAATGTATACACAAGCACACAAATGGTTAAGAACTCCGTCGTCACCGTGGTGGTTAAATTAGTAGCTGTTAATATCACCCATTGTGTGCTGATTCTAGCGGCAGACCAGCAGATACACGTAGCTCTGGAGACGTACTTGCTTAAGGATTATGTCGCTTTATGAATTAATTGCATAATTACAGTACAGTGCCTGGATGTATTTTGCTTTTCTCAAGCGTGTCGATTCTAGGCTTTATATCCTCTTAACGCGTTACGAAAACACTGCAAACCCATTCATAATTCATCACCGCACGCACCCGGCCATTAAAAGCTACTTTAAAAAGTTGTGTTTGCGAAATTTATATTGTAAACTAAACACGAGCCATTCTGTAGATAAGACGTGTGTCCCATTAATAACGCACACTTCTGCAGGCACGGAATTATTCTCCGTTCATTCTCTGAAACAGAACGAGCCCTCTGTCATCCGCGTCCGATAACGAAGCGCTCGGTACTCTTTTTCTTCCCATCCCACTCTTCATGTGTAAATAAGTATAAGATTACCTCGATAGCTTACGTACACAGATCATAGATGCAGCGTAGAGAGCAGGGGCCGACCACAGGCTCGGGGCACGCCTTCCAAGACCCCAGCTAAAGGGCCTCCGTTTTCTTTCCGTTTTCCTTTCTGGGAATAAAATGGCATTCAATTGTACAATGAGAATAGCTTCCCCACCGGTCTGTTCACACGGGGACGATGATTAGCTCCGTCACGATATTAAACCGCCCGCTTTCTGTTTAAGCAGGAAGCAAAAATGTTTCATAATAACATCTATTTTGTTATAAAAGTGTTTAATCAATGAAATATTCATGTAAATGAATGAATATTTATTCAAATTTACAATAAATAAATCAGAGGAATTAATTCAGACACTTCTGAAACCAATCCCCAGATAAACTAACTGTGATGGGTGACTGATTTGTATGTGTGTGTGTGAATAATTAAATGAATAAATAAATAAATAAATAAGCAAGCATTGGCTATAGAAGAAATTGTAAATAGCTCTTTTATGGTATTAAAGTATATTAAAGTATAGTATTAGCGGAATAGTATTATAGTGCTGCTCCTGCAATGCAACAGAAAATATTGAAATATGTACAACAGATAATGCATATACATGTTTAATAAATAAAATGAAATTGTATACATTTAATTAAATAAATATATATATATGAAAACATCGTATTAGAGGAACCGGTCTCGTTCTGCACTCTTTTCTGAATCCAGCTCCATTTAAAGCATCTCTGTTGAAGGCAACGGATTCGCTGTGTCAAAATAAGAAGAAGGAGATCGGGGAAAAAAGCAGCAGCTTTAGAAGAATGCCATAAAACAGTGAAGGAGAGGGCTCACAATAAACTCCCAATACAAATGGGAATCGATGTGGCAGATAAAGAGGCCCGATGGAGACATTAATGTGTGTAATACAGAGGTCTGGAGAACAGTCCATCATTCCTGCTTATGCCACTGATAAACACTTATGAGAGAAATGCGCTGTTCATTCTCCATAACCGCTCCGAACGACCGCGCACGAGGTCGATGATGTCATAAAACGCCAAAATGGGTTCTGTAGCTCGGCCGTTTATTTTAGCAGAGAAAGGTCACAAATTTTAATGTTGCATACATGAGAGAAGGCAGAGGCGTGGTGGAGTAAAGATGAACACTTTGTCCTGAGAAGTGACAAATTAAAGATGTGCAGGACATTGGACATTTATTTTTGTTTTGTTTTATTTGTGCTGGCATGTCCCTTTAACGTGAAGTGTCACTACAAATCAGTTCAAATCATCTTTATCGTATGACTAATGGGTGTGGTCCATTCCAGGATGAATAGACCCCACCCCCCAATCCACAGGGCAGGGAAGCTCATTGGACGGTTTGATGAGGGTGGTAAATGATGACAATTATAATAATTCACTCTGCCTTTCACGTCCACGGCATAGTAGATCCAGAGATCTTGTAGCTCGTAGTGGTTTACCCTTTAATTTACAACACTCTCCCTCTCTCTCTGTCTCTCTCTCTCTATTTTCAGGCCACAGAATGGGTCTATGATCCTGTACAACAGGAAGAAAGTGAAGTACAGGAAAGATGGCTACTGCTGGAAGAAGAGGAAAGATGGCAAGACCACGCGAGAGGATCACATGAAACTGAAAGTGCAGGGAGTCGAGGTACGAGTGTGAGCAGAGGCATCAACATGCCACACACACACACACACGCACACACACACACACACACACACACACACATGCACGCACAAAGCCTCCTGAGCTAAATAATTCATCTCTAGCGTCCATCTTCCATATCAGACCAAACAGCGCTCTGCCTCAGATTCCAGTTTCTGAATATTGCAGACTAGCAGATATGAAGAAATTCTGCCATCTGAAACCTTACTCAGTTCCTGTGGTGTTCCGCTCGAATGGTTAGTTTTTCCTCTTCATTTAATATTCCCCCTCTGCTGTAGCAGAACTCTTGCTCCAGCTCTGATCATTATTATAGCACCGCCATAAAACTCCCGAAGCCTGTATTGGATTCCGCGAGTCAAAAGCGGAGGGGAGGTTGGAACTCCATTCATTAGCAGGAGAAATTAAATAAAAGAGCAATAAAAGAGATTTTTTTTTTTTATCTGCTCTCGCTTTAATCTGACTGGCTGCATGTTTAGGTGTGAAGTAAGTGCCTGGATGTGGAAGAAATGTCATTTGTGCATATGTCTGTAAGTCTTTTTCTGTGTCTGTGTGTCACAGCGCGTCATAGTGTACTTATCTCTGTGTATATATTAATGAACGAGAAGTTCTGAGATCGCATCTTACTTTTCTCCAGAAAGCTCCAGAACGCATTTAACATGCGGCGGACAAAGTGGAAAAGACTTTTCCAGTCTCGTGCCACGTCGCAGTTCGCTAACAGAACGTACTCTTCCTGTGGAGAAAAAGTCCATACTTTTGAGTATGCGAGTACTAGGACACACTGACACGTCACGTATAACGGAAAAGGACGTTGTCGCCTAGTTCATGCATACGCACGCCGTCACCATAAACAACCTCCTCGTTGCATTTCAGCTTTTCTTCATTCACTGTTCCTTGTATTAGTTATACTATCGAATTTAATTCACTATTCCCTCGACTTATTTTTCCGCATTTCATTTGCACCTCTCTAAAATGCACACAAGGACTCGTGGGAAATATCAGCAGAAAAAGTGTCCACGGATCCACACCTCGGAAATCTACCGGATACTACCGGGATACTCATTTCAACACACCACGATTTGAGACATACTAATTCTAATCTCGGGTACTATTTAGGAAAGATAATAGGGGGACTGGGATGCAGTGTCGGTACCGGTACGACGTTAAAAGTGTGCGTACATTTCAGACGCTCACTTTTACAGTCAAGTAACAAAAGCAGCTCAATTTTTTATTTCCTGCCTCCAAACCAGAGCACAGACAGACCATAATGATAATAATAAATATAATCTAGTTAGCTGAAACTAGGTAGGACTGAGAAGAGCTTTGTTATGGTAACATTGAACATTGTTATGGTCTTTTTCCCCTGTTAATTTTTTTTTAATGCCTTAGGTTGAAATACCGACTTGTGGTGCTGTGCTTTGAGCAAGCTCCTTGTGTATTACGTATGATTTCATGTAAACAACTTCAACGAACACCAAAAACAAAACAAGATTTTATTTATTTAAATCCATAAATATTCCGCATCACCCTTGACCGCTCGCTCAGTTATTTCCGCAGAAGATGTCATTAACACGACGGTTCATTTAGTTCATGTAGGTGAAATTTAAGCTGGTATATTCACAAAACCTTGCAAGGCAAATAGAAAACAAGTAGGTGGGCTGCGGTGTCAGCTTCCTGAATTAATAAATGAATACATAAATAAATAAATAACAATGAAGAAACCAGCGCTCGAGAATCACACTCGGAACAGAAAGTAAAATATTGTGACATATTCCTCGGCCCTTGTTAAATGTTCTCCTCTTCCTGCTATTAAAGTTGTTAAAGTAGCAGCCTGTCGTCAGGTCGAGGGTCACACCATCTCGTATATTGTAATACCAGCATCCAGCTGTGCTTTCTGGGGTCAAAGCAATAGCAAGTCAGCAGAACAAAGTTGTTTTTTTTTTTTACTCCATCATGTCTGACACGGCAGCCTGCAGCTCATCACTGACCCCTCCCTTCATTTCTCACGAAACTCAGGAAACTTCTTTATCCTGCGGTAAGCTACGATTTATTTATTTATTTTTTACTCGGACCTGATTAAGGCTTTGTTCCAGATGGACCTCATTAAAAGGTAAAAAGGGCACCCGCTGTGCTTTTGTGTGATTGTTGCAGCGCCTCTGTGATATTTTGTACATGAGGATACGCGTCGGAGATGACACGCTTACATGGTGCTCACGTTTCAGCTTTCTGCACTGGTTTTAATGTTAGAAGGCTTCGCAACATTTGACGAACTTCCTGCACATTCCCATTTCTCTCCATCTCGAGAACTCCAGCTCAAGTTCTCAGGAGCTCTCCCAACTTTTTTACAGTTCCACAATCACTCTTTCTGTCCTTTAGTTATAAACCAGGGGGTCCCCAAACATTTTGGGCGAATGACGGACAATATAGATATTCCCAAGCCTTGACAACCCTCCTGTAATAAATAAATAAACAAATAAAAATATCCCAGATATCTAATTTCAGACTACTGTAATATTCGAACACTTTAATTATATTAGCAGATTAATGTTCTTTTAATGTAAGGAATGTGCGCCGATCTAGCAGTCTACCAGCGGGAACTGTTACTGCATGTTGTAATAGGAAAATAATCTACACAACGCAGAGGAGCCTGCGACTTGAGCAGCATTGTTTGCATCCTTGCCTGCGTAATTAACGTACATCCGGAGGATTAAAAACGGCATCCTTTAGATGGCACACCAGAGCCAAATCCTCCCCGCCGACCAGGTTTCCAAGTCAAACTGTGAAATGTTGAACGATTTCATGCGCAGTGATGTTCCACACCGAGCACTGTTTATGCCGACGTCGCCATCGCTGCCACAAGCACAAACTCTGAATTCGCGTCCTTTCTGTAGGGTTGAAGGTGACATGAGAGTTTTCTAAAATCTAGACACTAACTTTAATAGGAAATCCGGTCAGTGTTAGTGCTCAGTGACGGTCTGGAATAGTACATATGTATGCGATTTGAGACACAACACTCGATTTCTGTCATGACCCCATTCGTAATAATTTCACAAAACTGTAGTACTGTAAAGTGCATATGTGTGTTTTTTTTAGTTATTGTTGTTGTAGTTGTTGTTTACACCTTATTACTATGTTTGCTATTTGCTTCTCTGATCCCACCATACAGAAGCTCAGAAACATTAGAGGAACTCAGACTTCAAGTTTCTCTTTCCTCTTTCTTTAAAGGACTAAAACACATTAGTGAGAGAGCCATTCTGCCTGAAAAGAGTTTGTTTGAACAGATACAAGGAGAGTCGGAAGAAAAGACGAGCTGAAATTAATATAGCCTCGTAGAAAAGTATAAAGCATCCGTGCTCCGAGCGTTTGTTGACCTCTGCCATTGTTTACTAGGAGACTGATTGAAGTGCGAAGCAGCCGAGGCTCTTTCACGCTGACCTTTGCTCCTGCTCCTCATTCCTGCTCCCTGTAATATCCATTTTCTCTATTTGATCACGGAAATAGCATTGTTATTATCGCGTTCTCTTTAGTAGACTCTCTGTAAGAACTCTGGCGTGACAACGGTCGCCATGGAAGCTGTAGTCAAAGTAACTGGAGCAGTAAATATATGTTGGGTTTTGGAATGAATACAGCTAACCAAACGAAGTTCAGCAGTGGTGTGAATCAGTCCGGGTCCGTAAGAGAAAACCTGGCATGTGGTGGCTGATGAAACCATAGACGCTGCTGAATGGGAATCGTCTTCATGTTCATTTGCTGCACCAAGTTTATTACGAGACGCCAAGCTGACGTGACGGAATGCGTCCTTACGCAAAGTTTAAACGACAGAGTGGGTACCATTACTTTTTCCTCAGCACGATGTGCCTTGTATGTCGCCCCCTCCCCTGGCAGTGCGGCGCACACTCTCTGGCGGCTGACAGAAAGTCGTGCACTCGCACGCATCTTGACCCACCAGTGTGTAAGAGTGAGGGTGGGTGACAGATGCGTCTTGTCTGTGCGAGGCGCTCCGATCGCCTGGAGACTCCTCGACTAAACCAACATGAATAAATCAAGCCCATTAACATGGGCGCTAACGGCAAGAGAGGGGTGGAGAAGCAGAAAAAGAGATGAGAGAAAGAGAGAAAAAAGGAGAGACAGAGAAGAACATGGGAATGCCCAGAGTGAGGAGGGTGGATGGGGTGGGGGGGCAAGAAAGAGATAGAAAGAGGGAGAGAGAGAGAAAGACTAAGCGAGAGAAAGAGAGAGAAAGTACGAGAGATACAGCAAGGGAGAGAGATAGAGAGAAAGCAAGAAAGAGAGAGAAAGTAAGAGAGAAACAAGAGAGGGAGAGAGATAGAGAGAAAGCAAGAGAGAGGTAGAGAGTGATGGAGAAAGACAAAGCGAGAGAGATAGAGAGAATGCAAGAGAGAGATGGAGAGAGAGGAAGAGAGAGGGACATAGGGAGAGAAACATAGAGAGGGAGAGAGAGAGGGAAATCAAAAGAGAGGGAGAGAGATAGATGGAGAAAGACAAAAGCGAGAGAGAGATAGAGAGAAAGCAACAAAGAGATGGAGAAAGACAAGGCAGAGAAAGCAAGAGAGAGGGAGAGAGAAAGAGATGGAAAAAGACAAAGCGGGAGAGATGGAGAAAGTCGAAGAGAGAACTAGAGACAGGGAAATGGTAAGCAAGATGAGGATACCCAGAGATAGAGGGAGGGAGAAAAGATGAGAGAGATATAGAGAGAAAGAGAGAGGGGCAGAGAGAATGCAAGAGAGAGGGAGGGATAGGGACAAAGAAAGAGAAAGTAAGAAAGCGAGAAGAAGAGAGTGACAGGGGGAGGGGGAGCAATTGAGACAGATGGAGAGAGAAAGGAAGAGAGAGATGGAGATAGATAAAGAGAGAGAGAGAGTTTCACCATTCTTCATTTTTTCATCATAAACACAGCAGATCTTCACCGAAGTGTCTTTTCTCCACACAAAAATCGGACAAAACTAAAAAAAACTGTCCGTTCTTTATGAAAAGAGAATTCTTATCAAAACCCGTCTCTTAAACTTTATAAAATAAAAAGACAACTGGTCTGAGAATTCCGAATCTTCTTTCAGTACTGAACGCTGCAGGAGGGAGCGGAGAAACATGGTGAGGAATTTCTCCACTCCTCAGTGTGGAAGAAGTTTCATTTCATCTGAAGTGGGTCTCCTTATACCCTCTGTAATCTCTCTCCATCAGCAGCTTTCTCCTCACTCTCAGCTGAAAAGAATGCGGAACACACGGCGGCGTGAAGATCCCTCCGTCTCTAGCAGAAGAGAGAAATAAGACGCGTCTCCCCAAGGCCAGATAAAGTGAGAGCGAGGTGCGAGAGGAGTGAGAGAAGTGGACGGATTAATATCAAAAACCTGCTGGGAAAATCCCAGACCTGGGCAAAAAAAAAACACACACAAAAACCCTGAGGCTGTCGGCTTGTGTTTGTCACTCGCTGTGTTTATTCACACTTTCTTTTTTCTCCATTTTCTCCTCTTTTTTTCTCACTCACATTCACCTCCGGCTTTTCCTGGGTACGAAATGAAACATTATACATTTGTCAAATCTAATATTGGGCGAGACGAGCGAAACAACAAAAATGAAACAACACAGGTTTAGGGTAAGTGTAAAAAAAAACAACGAAATGCAACCAGGGATTTATTGACTTTTTATTTATTTATTATTAACTTCTTTTTTTATTGGCTGAACATTCACATGTTCATTAATACATCATATACTGTATATTTTCTCCCTCTCAGTGCAGTTATTAATAATGCAGTTATTTTCCCAAATATTTTCTTTAAAGTATTTACAGTAAACCAAGCTAGGATAAGTTAATGGTTTTGTTGGATTGTGAAGTACTGACAAATTACTATATATAAATATATATATATATATATATATATATATATATATATATATATATATATATATATATATAACTCCTGCTATTATTCTTCGTAAATTTGAAGTTTGTCCTGCTGTCAGAACGTCAGCGATTGACATTAATAAATCGGTCACACTGTGATGGGAAGCTCTTTTCGATAAGCACGCCATCATCTCTTGCCTGAGCAGAGCGCGCCTATAGATTATTAATCCGTGCTCAGGGTGTGCTCAGCTCCTGCATTATAGAGGACGTGAAGACCGGAGAGGTGCGTCACTGCTGCACTACGGCGGCGCGGCGGCGCCGCGCGCCCAGTGCTGTGGTTTAGCGTGAGGCAGGCACAGAAGGTGTAAGGTGTGTTGTGTGTGTGTGTGAGTGCAGAAGATGCTGTAGCGTAATAGCTCTGCTTGATTTCCTCAACAAAAGAGACAATGATTGGAAAGTCAGCGGACGCGCACATCTATCGGTCGTGGATTCATCGGCGACTCGACTCGGGTCTTTGTGAAACTTTGTGATTTATCTTCCTTTTTTCCCTCTCTCCTTTTTCTTGTCTCATATACTATTCTTGCTGAATAATCCATTTTAAGGCTTGGAGATCTTGGTTTATGTGACTCTTGTGCACACATACACACACATACACAATTACGCAGACGATGCCTTGAGTCCAGATCAATACTCCACTCTTTCCTGCAAGGGCTGCTAAAGGAGGCATTGAGATCATTTCTGGCCCAAAGCCAAAATGTCTTTTATCCTTCAAAGTGTTTGTGTGGCCTTCTAGTATTGCTGTACCAGCGTGTACATTGTATAATACCGTGTGTGTGTGTGTGTGTGTGTGTGTGTGTGTACATGCAGTGGGTGGCACTAGGGATGCATCAATACTGAAACGGGTAACAGTTGTCACTCCATGTTCGTAAAAAAATAAAATAAAAGCTCCAATACGAAGATAACATCACGTGATAGTATGTGATGTAAACTTAGTGTATGTTGTCACAGTAATAAGCAGAGGACAGGAACAACAGCGATCCGGATGTATTTCATGAATAATCACTCAAATAGATTGCAGCAGGAACTACAGCATTTCCCAACAATATAAGCGATGCTAGGTGAATGAAAACAACAGCACTTAGCTAGTACGTCATTCTTTGATGATCGTTGACAACGAAAGTAATTCTAAAATCACTTTACTTCCTGCTGTACAGAAGCACTTTCTGAAAAACCCACTTTTACACGACTCGAGCCAAGCTAGCTAATGACGCCGTGGAATTTCAAATCAACATGCTGACGTTAGACTGTTACTCATCCGGGGCTGAGCCAAGATTCTTCTGAATCAAAAAACTTTTAAAACCTACTTTTAAATAGACTGCTTGCATGCAGTCTAAAAAATGTGAAGATCGGACAAAAAGTTGGATTTTATCAGAAAATCACAGTTTGCAGGACTTCTACAGTAAAATATCAAACTTTTCGTCTATATAACCCGACGCTAGGCTAGTTTTATGTCTCTAGTCAAGGGGAGACATTGTTAAGCTATCACTGTATGGGTTTAGCTGCTACAGAGCCATGCAGAGTATGTTAGCTGTATTTACTCTCTGCTCATATCATGTTCATGAAACTTGGAACTCATAGACATTTACACTCCTCGTTTTCCTGCTCAGCGTGAGAGGATGTTAGTGTTTCAGTTTCAGCCTTTTTTCTGGGAAAGAAATCGCCGAATGTAAACCCTGTAAACCCTCTCTGATTGGTCTCGCCTCCGTCCACCGAAGATAGACTACAACACACAAAATTACTACACTGACGTTCAGTTAGAGGTGGAGAATTAGTCTGAGCTAAAGAAAATAAAAATTTGTGTCTACAGATCCAAACGGCCGGGTTACACCCCCTGTGGACGAGTACCAGAAAACGTGTCCTAGTGCTCAGTGAGAAGAAAGTGGGTTTGATGAACTGATCTGATTACGCTACCGATTCTGCCATGTTAACAATGTTTACCCAGCAAGCAGTTGCTTTCTAGACTTTCCACGACACAAAAAAAGGAAACATTTCAGGTGTGTGTGTGTGTGTGTGTATGTGTGCTAATACCCCCACAAACACAAAGTACATTAGCTCTCACAGAAGCCCATCCTTGCATAGATTTATTCTAAAATGCTTACAAATTGAGGCATGGCATCACACACATACACACACATGAGTGCATAATTAAATCAAAATGACAATGGAGTGAAAATAAAAATTATAATGCAAGGAAGACGTGATTGAGGCGAGCACGATAAACAGTAAGAGAAAATAAAGAACATGAATTTATACAAGAGCAAGAAACGAGAGAGAGAGAGGGGTGAGTGCCAGTAGACACAAGACAGAGAGAGAGAGAGAGAGAGAGAGAGAGAGAGAGAGAGAGAGGGAGAATGAAGTATACACAGCCGCAGGCAGACAGAAAACAATTGTTTCACTGCTTCCCAGAACCCACTTCACCCTTAAACAGCAGATTTCTTTCACTCAATTAATTTCTACACATTGGCTGCGGAGCGGTGTGTCAGAGGGCTTTATATCTCTCCCTCTGCTTTTTTCATTCTCTCACCTCACATTTTTCTCTTTCTCTCTCTGTTTCTCTGTCTCTAACTCACACTTTTTTTTTTTACTCCCACTACTGCTTACTTTTCATCTGTATATATATATTTTTTGAAATCATGCTTCTCTTCCACTTTGGATAAACAGTGCTTTTGAATTTTTGCAGAGTTTAAAGCACACAATGCCCCTATTGTAGCCCCACTCTCTCTCTCTCTCTCTCTCTCTCTCTCTCTCTCTCTCTCTCTCTCTCTCTCTAATATCTGCACAAACATTTTATCATTTCCATAAAATCCAAAGACAGCATTCAGAAGTTGGCACGGTAAAGCCCATGACATGTACACGCATTTGCATTTCTTCTCTTCTTCGGTTGTTGTTGTTTTGTTTTTTGTTTTCTTTTGTTTTGTTGTGTTGTTGTTGTTTTTCCCCCCACTGTATTTCTTTGTAGAGGTGCTTAACATGCGCCGTTAAGCCGTAGCAGTTACGAGTTTTGAACTCGCGAGACAGTTTTTAACTGATACTCCTTAAAACGGCGTATCGGTGCTTTCTCAGACAGGTCAGAGGTTAAACCAAACACAAATTAAAATTCAAAACGAGAAAGTAAGGTGGAATTCGTACTCGGAAACGTTTTGAGGCGGAACGTCTAATCAATCGTGAGTTCAGCACAAGATGCCAAATCAGCACGGTAGCTTGCAGAATCAACAGCATCCCCCTTCCCTTATTAGCTTTAGATCAGTCAACGTACAGATATATACAGGCTTGTTAGATATAAAAAAATAAAATAAAACACTGAATATACAGTTCACTGTTTTGAGGAGGTAAATACTGTATATATCACTCATCACATATTAGGTAAATTCCAAGTTCCCTACTTCCTTCCAGTACTAAGATCAATCGAATGAACACAGTGTCTATCAACATGAACTTTGAGCTGTGAAGCTCAGTTTCATGAGCCGATAGAAAACAAGGGCGGGGCTGTAGTCTCTTCGGTCAGTAAAAGCTCGGGTTATTCTCTCGGTCTGTTAGTGTTATCTCGTTAGCCATGCTGCAACTGCTGATCTTCTCTGTTTGTAACAGATTGTGAGCTAAACCTTAAGTTTAGAAAGAAAGCATGAGAAATGAGTGTAGAGCGTAAGCGCATCATGTGGTTAATAGAAAATATAGTTGTGGACTTGTGTACATAGTGATAATTTTTTTGGTGTAAAGGCATTTAAAATGTACGCCCAGGTTAATCTACCAACCGCAAAAACCCTTTAGCAAAAGATTCTACATTTAACAGCAACACAAACTGCCTGAATTTCTCAAAGTGGCTTTTGGAGAAGGAAAACCAGTCTGTAATGGAGCGGCCTTCACAGTCTCCTGACCTTAACCCATGTCTAGTGTAAAGTCTGAGAGAGAAAGAGGTGTCCATGCTGCAGCATAAAACTTTCGGACGTCCTGCAGATCACCTCTAAAGAACATGTTTTCTAGTGAATCAGGAAACGAAGTACTAAGCAGAGCTATGGTCAAGACCAGAGAGAGAGAGAGAGAGAGAGACAGAGATTGTGAAATGATTGGCACCAGGTATGCTGGATTAGAAGTTTGATTGTGAACAGGTGAAACGTATGCCTGATCATGTGGTTGGATGTTAGGAAACCGGAGAACCCAGAGGAAACCTAGTTCTTCACGCTCGGCATGGAGCTCAGCCGTGAGGCTGCAACGCCGCCCCAAGTGAAAAGTAATAAGAATATTATTAAATCATGACTGCAAATATCTTCAATAAGTTTAAAAATAGTATGTACCACTTTACTGAAGGATCATCGTCCTATGGACGGTTAAAGAAGGTATTTAGGGAAACACCTGGTCTTTTAATTAATTATTACAGCTGACGTGTCAGCTGTTCCAGATGCCTAACTGTGAGATCAGGGCACAGTAGCGCGAGGACGTTCCTCCTCTCCTCTCTTTCCCTTCCCTCTCACTCGCCAGCTGTTTGGCAGCTGATAAAGTGACCCTCTAATTCTCCCGCTACTCGCCATTACCAGCTCGCCGCTCTAATTACTAACGTTTAAACACACCGGGCACTGGAGAATGCAGGCCCGAGCAAAAGACGGCATACATCGCTCAAACCCTGTCCTCCTGTCCATGGAGATTCCACACACAAGCACTTTCTCTCTTCCGGGTCTGCGTCTGCATAATTACCCAGGTAATTACCCCGTAATTGGCGCCATCACCTGCTCCCGTGACGTGCCGGCATTGTTTTATCAACAGCTGTTGTTTTAAACCTGCAGAGCATCATCACACAAGGATGAGGGAGAGTGTTGGAATGAAAGAGAGAGGGGGAAAAAGAGAAATGGCTGTCTGAGGTGGAGTCCTTCCTTGTTTAGAATGGAAATTTATGGAAATATTCCCTGCTTGCAGCATGCGAATGAAAGGAAAGAAAGAAAGGTCGGGAACGATGGAGAGGGGGAAAGAGAGTGGGAGACCAAAAATGGAAAGAAGCTAAAAAGAGAAAGAAAGCAAGTGAGGAGGCAGGGTTGGGGGGATGGGAGGGGTTGGTGGGTTAACGCTGAGAGACAGACAACATGCGCAGTGGGTGAGAGGAGAAGAGAGATAATGTGTGTGTGCTGGAGGGAGAGAAAGTGGTGTCAACTTTGTTTCTTTCTCTTTCGGCTGCGGAGGAGGAAATGGAGCAACATGGTTTAAAGCACTTTCGCATATTATTCATCCTCTCCGACGCAACGGGCCGAATTTCTTTAAGAAAAAAAATAAAGCACGTGGTGTTTTTTTTTTCCGTTTTGTTTTTTTACGAAAGCTTAAACTGACGGGAACTTTCCGGCCTCGGCGAGCGCGCTAATGACATTAAACAGAGCAGATGGATTGACACCTTGAGGCTGTAGCACCAGCGCAATCATATCGGCTTTGCATGGTTCTCTGTAATGATGTTCCCCTTTTTTTTATTATTATTATTATTATTATTTCAAACACAAGAAAAGACACCGCCTACACAGTGTCCTCTAAGACAACCAATCTGTACACACACACACCCACACACACACACATACATAATAAGTACTAAGCAAGGAAAGCACAGATTCTAATCATTCGCACGGATCATGTCCTCTACGATTCTGTGGTAATGTGGAACCTTACCAATGTCCATTTATTTGCTTTTTCCACCAATTAATGATGTGATTCATATATAAAAGGAGGAAGTGAAGGTCAAGGTCATTGCTGTTCCAGTGAAATTACAGAGTGAAGAGTAAGATGAAAAAAAATTAAGCGTTCCTAGTGACCCCCCCAATTTGAAATTGTACACTATGGCAAAACCGTATCCCTGAGGTAAGCGCATGTAAACATGCATCGTACACACACACTCATACTGTACACACTCTGGTCCAAATCTGCTGGGAGGATAATGCACATCCTTACCACTTCCTGCTCAGGTATCAGACTTATTTACGTGTACTCTTATCCACAGGGTTTTACATTTACATGCAGCATAAAACCGCTGTTAGAAAAAATCTGACCGAGAGCTCAATGACAAATGAAATACGCTCATATATACACCTCAGTCGTAATACAGTAGACTGGAGTGAGATTTCCATCCCATCTTTTTCCTTCATCTCATACACCAGTATGAGAAATAAACAAACAGACGAGAATCATGAAAGAGGATCTAAACCAGGAAGTACACAGGAAACTGGGAAAACAAAAGCTCGGACTTAACAGACACGAGCACGCTAAGGCTTTCCCATTGAGAAAAAAAATTAAACACCAGGGCTTAAACAGAACATGAACTAATCAAGAGGTGAACTAAAAGCAGGGCAGAACAATCAAGATCTAAATCAATAGCAGGACAGGGGCAGATACCAGACACAAAAGCAAAACACACACAGCCAGACACAATCACGTGACGTGAACGAAAGCCGGAACACAGACGTGATGTTTGTAGCGCTCGGCCTCCGTGCAGCGAGAGGGTGAATTACCCGATAACCATTCTTGCAGAGAAGATGCACAACATGCACACAATAAAAGAAAAAGCAGAAAAACTTTGTTACAGTCTTTATTTCTTACTGCATTACTCCAAAAAAAGTTCCTTAATATCGTTAGCATTAGAAGATGAGTAAAGGAGTTATACAGATGGATAAATATGTACTATTATATGTATAATTTCATGTTATTTTCAACAACTGGAGAAACTTCACTGCTGTTTAATGCTCTCTAATGCTCTCTGTTCTACGCCTACATGTCTCCTGCAGATCATTTTACATACCGCGCATACACCGTTTCTTCGGAATCTACAGTCGAGTCGAAACTTTGCGTGTAAACATAGCCAGTGCTGTTTTGTTGTCCTTGTGCTAGTGCAGATCAGCCCGAGTCTGAAGATCCGGTCAGAATCAGCAGTCAGTGTTAGAAAAGTGTTTTTCTAATGATCATTGGGTGGTTAGTGCACATTCGGAGACGGCAAGGAACGCCGTGTGATCACGCGGTCAGAGATCCTTCTTGATCCTTGTCTTTGATCTGTTTTGAAGATGAAGAAGAGCGGTGCTGGTGGCTTGAGGGCTCCGAGATACGACGAGGAGTTTACTTATTACCGTCAAGGACACGCTGATTTATTTTGTCCGCTTTGTCGGGCTTTAAACGGAACGCCGGAAGTCAGCGGAGGGAACGCAGCAGTGGAACGGCACGGGTGAACATAGCGAGATCGAGTCATTGTGCTGCGCTCTGGATCGTTTGTGAGGATCTAATGTCCGCCCACCACACACACACACACACACACACACACACACACACACAAACAGGAAGACCAGCCAGGAGCAAACTGCTGAAGTTGTGTCTCAAGAGGATAAGGCTGAGTGTTCTCCTGACAGTGGCTACACCTCCGTATGCGTCGTGTTGCGAGACAGCTTTGATGTTCTTTTCGTCCTTCACACAAGAATAGTTTTGCACACGCATCCACACACTGTGCCTCACCCCACCCGTCTCAATCATCTCCACATTCTCATCGTGTCTAGCTATCGCCTTCCACGCACAAACACCTATGATCGTGCATCTGGCCTCATTACATTTTTTTCTTTAAAAAAAAAAAGGGCCCTGCCATGGCTGGGTCTTTAGAATAGGGGCTACGCTCCCAGTGCTTCAGGGAGCAATGAAGAGAAATCCTCCATGCTCAATTGATTTCAGAGGTGAGACGAATAAGAAGGGAAAAACAGACAAGCCATTATGGCTGGCAGCGAGCCGTCGACCGGAGCACGGAGGTAAAGAATGCAAAGGGTCAGAACAAGCAGCATTTACCATTTAGAGTAGATGGAATCTGCGTGTTGAGCTTTAACACGTATTAGTCCATATGCCGAGTCTGAATCAGAGCGAAATTGCTACTTTTGGTCGGTTTGCTATTTGCTTTGGATTGGTTTTGCATTGAACGTTAAAAAACACACACACACAGGCGTTGGCTCAGCACACAATGGGGGGAAGAAGTAAACAAACATTTTCCAAGTGAACAATGCAGAACACGGAGCCTGCGCAAAGTAAGTAAACGTTTAGATGCTTTATATAAAGACATTTTCCTTTTCTCATTTTAGTTTTTTGGTCCAGATCTCGAGAACACGCAGCATTTCTGCAGCTTTGGTTCATTCACAACCCAAAACACACAGCGTGTTCGATTCACTCCCTGCAGTCGAGTCGATTCTGTGTTAAATTACTTCCTCGACGCTGGAATTTCTTTAGAAACGGACAAGACTTTGTTATTTAGGTCCACACACGAGTGTGACCCGCCTACAGAACCGCAGCAAAGTAGGTGGAGAACCCACACCAGGGTTTCTCAAACACTTTTGGATCGTTGTCTGCTGGACCATGCGATCTTTTCTGTCATGAGTACAAATTGCCCATTAGAACTGTATATTTGCAATGTTTATTGCAGCTGTGACCTCTATCATCGAATCACACTAATATTTCTAGGTTTGCGTAAATGTCATTTATTAGCCGTCCAATCATAGACCTCAATCAAGGTCTCTTTTGTCATGTCACGGCAAACCAGCTACACCTTTTCCCAGAATGCACCACAAAGTACAAACATGGCCGACGACTACAACACCCAAGGCTACACACTGTCATGGCACCTTCTCTTGAGAAATAATCAGACACACCGGTTCGCAAGTACAATATCAATGATGCCATGCTGCTTAAAAGACGCTCACACACACACACACAAATACTTGCGAAGTATACGCTCAGTTAAGTTTCTGTCTTGATACCTTGTTTATTTATTCAGTTTTTTTGGACTTTGTTTACATTTACGACCTCGTCTCTTTGTCCTGCCCTGTTTTACTGTTCGCCTGATCGGCTGACTTCTGCCTGTTCATGGTTATTGATTTCTGCCTTATCCTTTGGACTTGTTGTTGTTCTATTAAACTGCCGTACCTGCACTTGCTCCTGTCTGCGCCTCCATATCGTGACATCTTTACGTAGCGTTGCTTTTACATACGCGCTAGCTCCATGCACCGTGCCAGTCAATTCAGAAACTCATTCTACTTCAAAGGCAGCAGAATGCGTTCTTAAGTACAACCCGAAATAGATTAAGTACGCTTTTACTGTTACAGTGGACAAAAAAACCAGAGCATGTCGAGTGTGGTGAGGTTTTGGCCGAGTCAATGAAGCCAACCAAACTTGAACATCACCTTCAAAGTAAGCATCTTACAGGTGTGGGTAAACCAGTGGATCTTTTATTTTGTTCATGAAAGTGGGCCATGGATGACTACCATTCGAAAAAAAAAAACACAGGTCGCAATGGATGAAAAGGTCGAGAAACCCTGATTTTTACGAAACTGATATTTTTCCCAACCACTCCACCAGTCTTCTGTCTTGACCTACAGGTTTCGCGTCGGCTGCATGTCGCTGTCTGCTGCCGGCTCCGGCTTTATTTTGAAAAGGCCAGCACGATTGCGCGTGGTGGGAAGAGAGAGAGAGCGCCCGACCTTTTTGAAAGACGATACCTTTTTCTCTTTTCTCTCGTTTCATCTTTCTCATTCGCCACTCACTCCTTCTCTTCCCTTCACCACCTTCTCACTTTCTCTCTGTCTCTCTCTCTCTTTGAGTTTCTGACCCAAATTCAATCCAATTCAAAACATGCTTGGATATCGGAGCGGCAGAACGACGTCTCTCCTCTCCCGGAACAACAGTGAAACGTCTGGCTGGTTGTGTTTTCCTCTCTGACTCATTTACCATCTCGTGCTGCGGCATTCCCTTTTTATGCTAATGCACTTGTCAAAAGCTATTTTGGTTTTTCGTCGCTGGCGTTTGTTTTTGCAATGAATGCTGTTTCAGAGTTTATACGTTTCAGAGTTTTGCTTTCATTTCTAATCTAAAGCACTCCGCCTCGCTGTTTTAGAAGGACATAATGGCAGTTGGAAAGAATTTGTACAATTCATAAATGGAGAAATATGTAACTCCAATATATCTATCTATCTATCTATATATATATATGTATATATATATATATATATATATATATATATATATATATATATATATATATATAAATATATATATATATATATATATATATATATATAAAATGTATGTATTTTTTAATTTTTTGGAAGACATTTGCAAATCATCCAATTCAAGGGATTTGAGTTTCAATCTACATCCTTTTTTTTTCCAGTAATAATCAAACTGGTATGGCTGTGATGAATCTCAGCTGTGAGGAGTTTCACGCCACTGTCCCATTTCAGTCAGATGTGCTCAACAGAGTTTCATGCTTGTGGGTGGATTTGAACCAAGATTGCAGTGTCTGGCTCATAGGATAGATTCTCCTCTGTTCATCTCAAATGGATTACAGCAGCGTGTCATCTTATGACTGTACAAAACTGGATAAACACAGTTTCATCAGTCTTACCGCTGCTGTCTCACATCCTTCTGAAGCCTAGTCTGGCTCGGTAGTCTTCAGATGAATTCTCACAGAGATGACCGCTGTCTGAGTCGATGGGAAAGTTCCTAGTATTCAGACTCAGCTTACACGGATGCTTAACATGCTCACCTTCATGCTTTCGCAGTTTTTGAGTGATGTATAGACCATTGAATTTAAAAACAAACATTTTTCTTCAAGCCTGAAAAAACACGAGGCGTAGAAAATACGGACTGACAGAGTAGATTGTGTGTTTCATCAACTGCAATACAATGCAGAATAAAAACAAGAGACAACCCAGTGAGTTGTTTTTAGCCCCAGACGCATAACATGTGAAGTGTAGACAGGAATGAAAACTGACTTAACCGGTCACGAAAAAACAATTATCCTTACTTTTTATTTAATTTTTTTATTTTGGGCTGCGGAAGTTAACTCGTAGTGCTTAACGTGGCAAACGAGACACAAAATCGTTAGAATACTTTGAGTTTTAGATTTCATGAAATGTGTCCATGTTTTAGTTGGTTATTTTTTCACGCAAGGTAGATCAGAATCACACGTAACTGAGAAACAGACTCCGCCCTTAGCGCTCAGCTCAACACATCCATGTGAGCACCATTCTATGGTCACGTGCAGGTGCTTAAGCTCGGATACACAGCTTGAGTCTTGCGTCAATCACTTATTCGCCACCGCTAAATGGATTCTCTTTCTGCGCACTGCTAATGGTCATTAAAGCTCCCTATATCCTCTAAATGGATATTTAGACCAGAATGCTACATTCTAATCAGATGGTCAGTTACTCAGTCTGACCACAGGTGGAGAAGTGGACAGACAGGCCGACGGGAACACTTTGTAAGGAAATGCCTTGTCCTTCAGGCAGTGAGACAAGAGAACACGCTGCTGGTCAGTCGATGACCGCTCTGTCAGACAGATCCAGGCTGGGTTTTGGGGCCACAGCCAGCGCCCATCATATCCTGGCTTCTGTGTTAACATGCAGAGCACTCTCTAGGTCCTGCTCCGTTAAAGCCTCCATGGCAAGGAGGTTCTCATGGCATCCAGTAGAGGTGAGGATCGCACCAAGCTAAATATGGCTTCCTATGTAAACATGCAGCTGCCTAAAAGTTTCCCTTTGCTCAGGGGCAGGTAGTTAGGCGAAAAGGCTGAGGAGATAAAACAGACATCGGAGAGACTTTTTGTGTATGTATGTCTACTATATATGTGTGTGTATGCCCCAGAGATGTCCTTAAATTTTTCTGGATCGGCACGGTGGCTGTAGGCGGATGTGAGATCTTATTTTCTGATAGTGAACAAGCTGACTGGGAGCATGTGCTCTTCTGTGCAACAACCCGGAGAACAAGCCTGCAGCCCATAGGCACGGCAAATGAAAAGAGCACAACTGCTTACAACTAATCCCTCTGACAGCCGCCATTGGCATACAATGATTGTGTGTGTGTGTGCATGTGTGTTTGTGCAGAGACTGTTTATCCGCTGTGATGATGTTTCCATAGTGTCATTTTTATTAGAGTCGCAGCAGATCCAGGACATATTCGTACCGCGCATCTCATTTAGGAACACTGCATTAAAGAATGTGACGCTGAAGCTGGTAGATGAGCGAGAGAACGAGTGCATGGGGTGAGCTGAAGAACAAGGAAGGAACAAGGGAAAGGGCTAGGAGAGGTGGCAGACCAGCATCCACTGCATCCTAATTAATTTAACGAAGACACATGTCGTCCAGTCAGGACGGCGAGGCAGCTGTCGTCTCTCTCTGAGGCCTGTCGAGGGAGAGGGGAAAGAAGCTGGACAACACCAGTACTCTGACACACGCGAGACCTTTACAGGCATTCATATTGGTGTCAAGAAACCTGCTATGATGTGAAGGCGTATAGGTGTTAAATTCTCTTTTAGCAGCACAAGAGAGGGACAGGCTCCTTACAAGGAACTTCACCATGTCAGCAATTACATGATGTTGGGGTGTAATGCTGCATCACGACTTGATATGATATCAGCATTGTATTTATTATGCATCTAATGCAGTTGCACTGCTTGAAAACCACAGGGCCCAATCTGCACAACCCATAGAGTTACAATATATAGAGAGCACGCTGGTCACACGATCGCGTTCTTTCGTGGAGAGTCTGTGCCATTACTAGGAATCATCCGCACTTGCGAAGTGACTGAAAGTGCCGGATCACAACGACCTACGCTCATTATAGGTATTATGTTACACAACCACCTTATAATGGTTAAAAAGAGCTCTTTGGTAGTTTTCAAATGACACCCGACCTGTACTGATCTAATCTACAGAGTCAGAGAAAGAGGCCAGAGAAAAGGGCGTTTTAGCCACTTTGGAGCTCTGGTTAAAACGATGCCTCAGGATGCTACGGAGCTCATTATTTTTCAATCAGTCATTTTCCCAAGGTTTTTGTCATATTTTTGAGAGAAATTATAAATGTATTTATTACAATATGGTGAACCTGTAATCTGTGTATATATGTATATACGTATACATATATATATATATATATATATATATATATATATATATAATATATATATAGTTCTATATAAAATTTCTTTGTACTATTGAACATCTGTTTGTAGCTATTTTTGCATTATTTAGTTTGATACTGACATAAATACATATGGGTTATGATTTAGAAATGTCATCATTTTTCTTCAATAAAATTTAGTTCAAAATATTCGTGGATCAAACCGAATCTTGGCCTGTATGTAGCCTTACATATGTTGTTTATTCGATTATCATTAAGCTTTTACTGTATGGAGCATTGACCTTATTTGAACGAGCTGTTGCTGTAGAAACGATAACGTATTAGTACGAGCACGTTAATATAAACCTGGGATTTGCAGCTGCCCTACTTGCTGTCGGAGCTGCTCTTCTAGAAAACTAATCAACACTTCTGACCTTCTGTAAAACTGTACACTTTGTATAAATAAATAAATAAAACTATGGTGCATTGGCACCCTGTCCAGGGTGTACCTCGCCTTGTGCCCGATGCTCCCTGGGTTTCCCAGTGACCCTGAAAAGGATAAGTGGTATAGAAGATGGAGTGCAAGTGTAATGTATATATTCAGAGAGAGATAGAGAGAAAAGGAGAGAGAGAGAGAGAGACTGAAATTTATAGGTATGGATATAAATGTGTCCAGAGTTGGATTAAATAGGATTGAGAGAGGCTGGGCTCCTGAGCTTCTCTACACCTTCTGTACATCTGACCGTTATGTAGCAGGAACAGAGAGTAAATTTTGCGAGGCTGAAGCAGGCTTACTGTTCTTGTTTAACAAATTTTTTCCATGTGCTTGTCCAGCTGTCATGCTGGCCTGTATGTGTCATTGTGGTTACTTGAAGCTTGCTGAACCAGCGACGATCCCTGTGTCACGTCATTTCAGACATAAAACGGCCGACAAGAACTAATTACCCGTAAGCCCTAGCACATCACATGGCCTAGTCACATGTCTCTGCGAGATTACTCACACCTGGTTTGTGTTTCATTCATTAGTATCACTATTTGAGTTCTGGTTTCTTTGTGTTCAGGCTTTTGTCGTGTGTTGTCACGGTTCACCTTGGTTATTCTCAGTCTCACGTATGTATTATACCTCTGTGGTCTTGCTCTCGCTCTTGTGTTTTTTTGCTTGTGAATGACTCTTGTTTTCACTTGGCTTGTTTTGTTTGCGTTTTCATTAATAAATACCCGCGCTAGAGTCCGCCTCCTGGTGACTGACACTCTGATGCTTGGTTTTGAAGATAATATACCGCTGCTGAATTCTCAAATCTGAAGTTTGATCAGTTTTCCATAACAGCACAGCTTGGTTTATATTAAATCACTCGTTCTAATATGTCAGCATTTCTATAGCTTTAAGTGAGATGTTTATTTAGTGTGTATGGAAGGACACTCAAGTGTCAGTACTTTTCCAGTACATTTTCAGAAAGTTTCTCTGTAACGTGATATTCTGCGGGGGGGTTTCTCCTTTTTGTCTTATGGACTTCAAGAGTGAGAAAAAGAAGAGCCTGGTTATGGAGCGACTGTTTATAGCTGCTAGAACTACCTTGTGTCATGGACGTTCTGCAACATTACACATAATGTAATTGTAAACGGATAAAAAAAGGTATGACGAAGTAATAATTCTTCATCACACCATGCCCGTCATTGATTATTTTCCTCTAACAGAGTGACACAGAGTGTGTTATTTCTTATTTATCATTGTGCTGTTCTTTGTGTAGCTCTTCTAGAGTATATGTTAGGACTTTTGTATTTATATTAGTACTAACACATGGCATGTTAAGGCTCTGGAACAGAAATATTAGGAATGTGAGGCATTGTCCCATCATCCATTCACCGTTGTAAACGCTCCACGATAAGACAAGATGAGATAAGATAAGAGCTGGTCTAAGAGCTCCTTCAGTAACTAATATTAGCTCAAACCAGCAAAGAACCTAATCTGAGATGCGCACTAATATTCTGAGATCCCTCAAGCCCCATTTTTTATTAGATATTTTTCATATACGCGACTAAAGGACGCTTATAAACATGGCCGATTCTGGGCCTGTTTGCAAAGATGTCGTCATCATCACGGGTTTATTTATCACACTAATTATTTCCAACCCACAGGTCAATATTATAGAACACATCCGTTGCGTGTTCAATTAATATTTTTTTTATTTTTGCAAGATATGATCATTACTGATCTTATTACGGATTGTTTAATTAACGCTATTTACTTAATTAGTATTTCAGCATTTTTACTCTACCTCGGTCAAAACAGTTTAGATGATATAAGAATAATACTACTTAATTATAATTAATAATAATTACATCATCGTTAATCAAGAGCATTGAAAGCCGCTGTAAGCATTTCCTCTGCTGTAGTATAGAAAAAAAAGAAGAAGACGTGTGCCAGAAGCACTCAGCCAAAAGTCGACACTAAGCGAGCTAGACAAATCTGCGACCTTCAGGCATCATTTATGAGCGTCCAGGAAAAGCGTGCACACTTCTGTTTTTCCTCCTCCTCCTCCTCCTCTCATTTCTTTGGTAGGAGTTGGTAGGACAGCATGATTAATACTGTAAAATCACCGGTGTGTGTGTGTGTGTGTGTGTATGTGTTTCCTTTCTTTCTATTCCTCTCTGAAGCATTGAAGCACTGTAATGATGGACTAAATGTGTTCAGAATAGAGGCAGATAAAAATTTCGTGGCTTTTACCCCACCAGTGAGAAATATAATCCAGCAGGTCGTGTTCAAGAGGTGACGCTTTCATTATTCAGCAGCCTCCTTTCTTTTTCTCTCAGTGGCTCATTCGAAAAATTTATCATCTCCTTCCGAGCGTTTTAATTGCTGTTGTTTTCCTCCGCTGAAGACAAGAGTCGGTGTTCTGCGCAGAACGTTCCAGCGTGCGGAAAATTGTCTCTTATAACAAACACGCGTGCTAAATTTCCTCCATAAATCTAGCGGAATGAGCTTGGAAATAGCAATTACACACATCGCATCAGGTTCTGTCTTCATGCAAGGACGAGCCTAGCTTAATGTATAAAGATTATCGCTAATTTGGTTGGATGCAAGACCTAAGGTTTTTTTTCCCCCTCTTTTCACCTGGTTGTTGTTTTTTGTAGCCCGATACGAGTGCATCGGCGTAAAAGACGTGAAATCTACAGACACGGTGGGATTTTCGTAGCCTTATTAGTCCAAAAAAGTAAGAACAAATACAATTCATTCGAAGCTGTTTAAAGATCCCTTGCGGCATATATAAATATTTAATAGAATTAAACAAGTTTCCGATGAGTATCTTTATATGAGATTTAACAACAATTATTGACTTCATGAGTTAGAATTAGACAAGATCGACAAAACAAAAAACATTTCAAGTTCTTTCCTCTTCCTGGCCGGTTCAGCTCTGAGGTCTTTTGTCCACTCAAGGCCAAACAGACACGACGCTGTGTGTCAGAGAGATCGGAGGTTTATTGGGGTTAAAGAGCCAATAGTTAGCTTGTCTTCTCCTGGGTCTATTTTTTTTTTTTAGCACAGCCATTTTCATAAAGTAAAATATCTCTCCTTCTGACCTCTGCCAGCAAAGCCACAGCGTGCCAGCTCAGTAAAGCGAGTAATTACTTTAATTAGACGAGGTCGCAGAAAGCAAAAACATAACCTTGCCATCTTATTCACACACACATACTATAAGCACTGTCTGTATTCGTCTAACTCCTCTGAAACGGACTTCACTCCAGTGTGTCATGTTCAGGAAGACGTTCATGTTCGCAGCGTTGGAATGAAAGGTGGTGGGCGTGTTTTTCGGTTTGAAGACTGAAGTTCAGTTCCTTCACTGCAAAAGAAAACAGAATAGACGCTGGTTAAAGGTGGGAGATATGACAAAGTTATATCACAATACTTCCTGTGATCTGCATCATGATATCACGGTTTGATCGCCAAAGCGGTCGTGCTGCATAATAAGAGTCGTGAATTTAATGATGTCTACAAATGTTAAATAATCCTCTATAATAATAGGAGGAAAAACTCTTGATAACTCAGAAAAGTGCCTTATCGATATTATATCATCATACTTCCCACTCCTCAGGGTGAGTATAGCTGTTGGATGATGTAGAGTGGTCCATGCTTTGAATCACCGGCAGCCGCATGCTTCCTGTTGGAAAGAGCTGCCGTTTGGGCCATTTGGCTCACACTTTTTTTGATTTACCTGTGACAAAGCCAGCAAATAAGCCAAGCAAACCCTCAAGCAGGTGTTACCCTCTGTGTAGTCTCCAGATTTCTCGAGCAGCATGATGGCGTTGTCCGTGCTCCACGACTAGCCAAGCCTGAAGCTCTAAGCATCATTACGCCTTTCATGCTGTCCCAAACTAACCATCAATCCCAAGCCTACATCCCTCTGACCGCTCCGCTTGCACCTCGCGTTATTTATCTTCGCTGGCCTCGTAGGTCGCTGCCCGTGGCCTCGCCAGGCTCCGCCTCCTCCATAGATCCGCACTCAGGTTCCTGACAGCTTGCTGCCAGGCATGATCAGTCAAGCCCCGATGAGGGAACCATTAAGTTGCGTAATGAAGGCTGCATGAAAGGTTTGAGGTGCCTTTCTTTTCAGCTCCTGCAGCGGGAGTTAGGGGGGGCAGGGTGTAGAGGTGTTGGGGCTGCAAAAATAGGCTCTGGAGACGGGCAATGAAAAGCATACTAAGCTTATCTCTCTAAAGGCAGGCCTCCTGCAGCCTCAGGGTTCAATAAACCACCCAAAGTCAGCTGCAGCCCCGAGACCATCCTTCCTTTTATACCAAAGATCTGTCATAGCTCAGTGGAGAGAGGGCAAAGGATAGGAATGAAGAAATGTAGGAGTGAGAGGGGCATCTTAAGATGCTCTCTCTCTCTCTCTTTCTGAAATGCTCTCGCTATATTTTTTGATTTTCGTTTTAAAATTTATAGCCATCACATTTTTCCCCTTCACTCAATTCACTCCTCCTTCTTGCTGCTTTATTTATGCAACTATAAATGTTTACATTTGGCAATTTTATTAAACAAAAAAAGTGTTTTCTATTTTTTTCAAAAAAAAAAATTCTAAATTAAATTCTGGTATAATGAGAATTTACACATGCCTTGAGGATGAAGAGAGAGGATGGACGGAGAGATAAATAGAGAGGATGGATGAAGGATGATGAGAGAATGTAGAAGGAGGATGGAGAGAGGATGGAAGGAGTGATGAAAAGGAAGGATGAAGAGAGAGGATGGAAGGAGGATGGAGAGAGGATGGAAGGAGAAACGAGGGGGGAGGATGAGAGAAGATGGAAGGAGAGATGAAGAGAGGATGGAAGGAGATGAAGGGAGAGGATGGAAGGAGAGATGAAGAGAGAGGGTGGAAGGAGAGTTGAAGAATGATGATGGAAGGAGAGATGAAGAGAGGATGGAAAGAGAGGTGAAGAGGGAGGATGAGAGAGGATGGAAGGAGAAACGTGGAGGGAGGATGAGAGAAGTTGGAAGGAGAGATGAAGAGAGAGGATGAGAGGATGAGAGAAGATGGAAGGAGAGATGAAGAGAGGATGGAAGGAGATGAAGAGAGAGGATCGAAGCAGAGATGAATTGAGGATGGAAGGAGAGATGAAGAGAGAGGATTGAAGGAGAGATGAAGAGAGAGGATGGAAGGAGAGATGAAGAGAGAGGATGGAAGGAGAGTTGAAGAATGAGGATGGAAGGAGAGATGAAGAGAGAATATGGAAGGAGAGATGAAGAGAGGATGGAAGGAGAGATGAAGAGAGAGGATGGAAGGAGAGATGAAGAGAGAGGGTGGAAGGAGAGATGAAGAGAGAGGATGGAAGGAGAGATAAATAGAGGATGGAAGGAGATGAAGAGAGAGAATGGCAGGAGAGATGAAGAGAGGATGGAAGGAGGGATGAAGAGAGAGGATGGAAGGAGAGTTGAAGAATGAGGATGGAAGGAGAGATGAAGAGAGAGGATGGAAGGAGAGATGAAGAGCGAGGATGGAAGGAGAGATGAAAAGCGAGGATGGAAGGAGAGTTGAAGAGAGAGGATGGAAGGAGAGATGAAGAGAGAGGATGGAAGGAGAGATGAAAAGCGAGGATGGAAGGAGAGATGAAGAGAGAGGATGGAAGGAGAGTTGAAGAGAGAGGATGGAAGGAGAGTTGAAGAGAGAGGATCGAAGGAGAGATGAAGAGAGAGGATGGAAGGAGAGTTGAAGAGAGAGGATGGAAGGAGAGTTGAGGAGAGAGGATGGAAGGAGGGATAAAGAGAGATGAAGGAAGGAGAGTTGAAGAGAGAGGATGGAAGGATGGATGAAGAGAGAGGAAGGAAGGAGAGATGAAGAGAGAGGATCGAAGGAGGGATGAAAAGGAAGGATGAAGAGAGAGGATGGAAGGAGGATGGAGAGAGGATGGAAGGAGAAACGAGGGGGGAGGATGAGAGAAGATGGAAGGAGAGATGAAGAGAGGATGGAAGGAGATGAAGAGAGAGGATCGAAGCAGAGATGAATTGAGGATGGAAGGAGAGATGAAGAGAGAGGATGGAAGGAGAGATGAAGAGAGAGGATGGAAGGAGAGATGAAGAGAGAGGATGGAAGGAGAGATGAAGAGAGAGATGGAAGGATGGATGAAGAGAGAGGATGGAAGGAGAGATGAAGAGAGAGGATGGAAGGAGAGAGAAGAGAGAGGATGGAAGGAGAGATGAAGAGAGAGGATGGAAGGAGAGTTTAAGAGAGAGGATGGAAGGAGAGTTGAAGAGAGAGGATGGAAGGAGAGATGAAGAGAGGATGGAAGGATGGATGAAGAGAGGATGGAAGGAGAGATGAAGAGAGAGGATGGAAGGAGAGTTGAAGAATGAGGATGGAAGGAGAGATAAATAGAGGATGGAAGGAGATGAAGAGAGAGAATGGCAGGAGAGATGAAGAGAGGATGGAAGGAGGGATGAAGAGAGAGGATGGAAGGAGAGTTGAAGAATGAGGATGGAAGGAGAGATGAAGAGAGAGAATGGAAGGAGAGATGAAGAGAGAGGATGGAAGGAGAGATGAAGAGAGAGGATGGAAGGAGAGATGAAGAGAGAGGATGGAAGGAGAGTTTAAGAGAGAGGATGGAAGGAGAGTTGAAGAGAGAGGATGGAAGGAGAGATGAAGAGAGAGGATGGAAGGGAGATGAAGAGAGAGGATGGAAGGATGGATGAAGAGAGGATGGAAGGAGAGTTGAAGAGAGAGAATGGAAGGAGAGATGAAGAGAGAGGATGGGGAGAGATGAAGAGAGAGATGGAAGGAGAGTTAGAGAGAGAGAGGATGGAAGGAGAGATGAAGAGAGAGGGTGGAAGGAGAGATGAAGAGAGAGGATGGAAGGAGAGATGAAGAGAGAGGATCGAAGGATGGATGAAGAGAGAGGATGGAAGGAGAGATGAAGAGAGAGGATGGAAGGAGAGATGAAGAGAGAGGATCGAAGGATGGATGAAGAGAGAGGATGGAAGGAGAGATGAAGAGAGAGGATGGAAGGAGAGATGAAGAGAGAGAATGGAAGGAGAGTTGAAGAGAGAGGATGGAAGGAGAGATGAAGAGAGAGGATGGAAGGAGAGATGAAGAGAGAGGATCGAAGGATGGATGAAGAGAGAGGAAGGAGAGTGAAGAGAGAGGATGGAAGGAGAGATGAAGAGAGAGGATCGAAGGATGGATGAAGAGAGAGGATGGAAGGAGAGATGAAGAGAGAGGATGGAAGGAGAGTTGAAGAGAGAGGATGAAGGAGAGATGAAGAGAGAGGATGGAAGGAGAGATGAAGAGAGAGGATCGAAGGATGGATGAAGAGAGAGGATGGAAGGAGAGTTGAAGAGAGAGGATGGAAGGAGAGATGAAGAGAGAGGATGGAAGGAGGATGGAGAGAGGATGGAAGGAGAAACGAGGGGGGAGGATGAGAGAAGATGGAAGGAGAGATGAAGAGAGGATGGAAGGAGATGAAGAGAGAGGATCGAAGCAGAGATGAATTGAGGATGGAAGGAGAGATGAAGAGAGAGGATGGAAGGAGAGATGAA